>JAWNNP010002797.1:0-600000 GCA_035044805.1 Leucophenga maculata | reverse complement strand
TACTTCAAACTTGCGGCATAAGGCATAACGACAAACTGCAAAACTGCTCACTGTTGCAATGGAAGGTATCATTGGTATAAATTAACTCAAACCTCTGCGTCAGTTGATGCTTTGGGTCACTCTTGTATTTTAAAAGTTATTCCTGCCATCGAGATCTTCCACTCATTGTATGACCATAACATTTTGCTTCTCAGCTCACTTCCCAAATCTCATAAAATTGGAGGACGACACCCCAGCTAATGAACTATCAACTATTAAGTGAATAACTGATGGATACCTCACCGAAAGAGGTGGCAGGTGTAGATGTCTACAGACTAATTAATGCCTGTCTCACAGTGTTCCATTTTGAGTTCCAAACCATCGAGGTCTGCGCTCAACATGTACTGGGCAAATTACCAAAAGAGCCCAAAACTACTATTTTTTCTTAAAACCAAGCATTAATTAAATCATTTACGTCTGGGCAATTTTCCCTATAGTTGGTAAAACAATGTTTTGAAGGTAATAAAATAGCAGACGGTTTGATACGGTTCCACTATCGCCAATGGCGGTAGCAGAACTTTTAACTGGTCTTAGATTAGCTGCGACCAAAGCGAACATTGAAAGATCTTTGAGAATAACTGATGACAAGCTAGATAATTCGTGCTACCTAAGCACCCAGAAAGAACTAACGCTACCTCATTGTCCACCATTGACTATGATAACATCCTAAAAATTGGGTTTCTCCCCTGAAACAAAAAATATATCATAAAGTCCAAACTTACGTAGCCAAACGAAAAATTGTGGACTTATGGTTTGACACCGTGCAAAATAACTTCTTACTCTGAGTATTTTTTAGAAAAAAAATATTCTTGTTGTTATTTTTTCTAGATATACCAAGTTTGGCTCATATCGAACCAATAAAAATGGTAGCCCAAACAAATCTGTCCCACCCTTCTGGATTTTTGTATATTGCTGTTTTTAATTCAGCTAGAAACGCTGCATCAATCTTAATAAAATACTTCAATAGGGTCTACATCGGACCACTAAAAATGGTGGCACCTTCTATGTTTATCCTTCTTTCTAGCTATGAACAAGAAGAACTTGTAGACTACCAAAATATACATCCTTAAAGTTTGAATATTTAATGTCCCTTAATGCCTCTTCAAATGGGTTGTGATTAATGAATGTGTTAAACCTTCTCTTAGGGTTAATACCTACAAGAAAAAAACTGGCTTTGCTTTCTTAGTTTTTGAATAACAAATTGTGTTTGTTCTGTATAAGATGTATCTTAATCTATATAAGTGCATAGGTCCACTAGAAGGAATAGACCCCTAACAATCGGTATCGTACACCTTCCAGGGGTTTTGTAAGAAATTTTTTGTTAAGCTTTGTTGTATCTTATAGTAATCCCAATAAAATATCCCACATTGATAAAATTGGAAACATATCTCCCATATATTTAAGATTCGAGCTTATTCAACTGCATCGTTCTTGCTTGTTTTGTAAAGTTTCATGATTTCGTCCAGGTGAATCAAATAAAGTAAGATACTTTGTAAAACCTCTATTGCCCTTACACTTCGTTGGCAATTATCGACACACTTATTTGTTTTCTGCATCTTTCAACGTTTACTTCATAATGTAAGCCTCATGCCACTTCCTAGTCTCCACATTGTTTATAAGATTCTTATAAGAATTATGTGCTGATGTGCGCTCATGTCATCTGTACAATATCAACCGACACAAAGATGACATTTCAAGTGCAGCATCCCATTTCATTGCCTTGCAGCTCAATGCCAACAAATATCAACTTAAGAATTATTTCAATGTTTTGATATAACTCTTTCAGCATGAGCAGTTGTGAGCAATATGTAACTCCAGACATGATCAGCACAGAGAAAGGCGGAAAATCTTCTTTGCAAACTCATTTTGGTTCATCATCTTGTTGTCTAGCAACGAGAAACGAGTGCACACTTAATTAAAATGTCTCTGACTGTGTTGTATGCCAGTCTGTCTGTCCGTCTGTCCTTGTCTCCTGTCCCCTTGTCTTTCATTGCTTTATATATTACTCGAACTGTCAGTTCTCACTGAAGTTATAAAATATCTTATTAACAGAGGGAAGTGATTTAAAATTAAAAACAAAGTTTGTTACTTCATGCATGCCTGGCCCCTCTTTATACCAACTGAAGTTCTTTGAAAGATTTATGACAAACATAAGTTCTGCGTCTTATTAATTTAAATTTCGAAATTATATTATTAGACTCCAATGCACAGTGTATAGGAAAATTTTAAATTGTCTGAAATTTTTTAATTAACATTGACAAACTAAATTTGGAATTTCTCAAAAAATGAAAAAATACTTTAAACATTTTGTCTCTACTTGTATTACAAGATCTTTTGCAACCATTTTGGCTATGCAAATTGGCTTAACAAGGCATACAAAGACTAAATAAAAACCAAACAAAATTGTCAAGTGTCGTCCTTATTTGGTCAAAATCGAACTGTCACAGTCTGAGAGCAATTTAATTTTTGTATATTTTTGCAATTTTGTATAACTTTTTTGCATTTATTTATTTGTTAAAAAAAAAAAAAACGTATTGTGACATTTTTGGCACAGTTCGAATTTATGTTTTTTTTTTTTTTTTTATGAAATTGTTTATTTTTCCTGCCTTACGGAAAACCATTAAGAAATTTTATTTAACAGCTTCGTCATCGTTCTCATTCTTGTGCTGCACATGGCCAGCACATCATCAGCTGTCAGTATCTTTCATAAACTTTTCCAGCAAAATTATTTTTCATTTTTGCAAGCCACTCTGCATGTTAAAATATGCAAAAGTTGTCAAAAGTGTTGAGTTATTTATGACGCGCAGTGTACGAATGCATATGCAGATTTTTTTTCGTGGGAAAAATGCGCCGAAAAATTATTCACGAAGATAAAGTGGAACTAAGTACGTCGGCTGAATTTTAATGTTTCCTGTTTTGCAAAAAAGTATTTAAATTTTTTTAAAGCTTAATTCTTGGTAAAATTTTTTTGAACTACTGTTGTTTCAAAATAATGAAAATTTCGGAAAGTGGAGATTCTCTCTTTATTTTATTGATATATCTTTGTTTTACTGAATTAGTGTCTATAATTAGTAGATGGGTTCTAAGAGTCCTGAGCACGTTTGATTACAGCTGCATTCGAGAACAGCTGCCCACCTCCTTCGAGGACAGCTGGATACGCCCTTGGTTCTATCTCTTATAGTCTCCAAGTTTTCGGTAGGCACAGTCAAGCAGACAGACGGACATATCTATATCGACTCGACTTTTGATACTATTTAAGCTTAATAAGCCCTTTTATCCTATGGCTACAGAATATAAAAAAAAATAAGCTGGATATCTTTTCGTGAATATTAACTCCACTGAATTACAACTTGAATCCGCAACACAAACAATATTAAAAACAATTTCGAATCAAATGGACCAAAAAGAAAACTTGTTCTTATAAAATCTTAACAAGACCAGATTTGTGTGGAATACCCCGTACCTTGAACCTTCGATTTAGATGGGGCTATAATGCGATCTTGATTAAGTTACAGTCCAAATTTAATTTAACTAACTTTAATTTAAATAGCATCACCAATTTGGGTATATTTACCCAGGAAAAGTGGGGTACACCCATTATTATATGTATATGAAGCCACCGTCAATCCGTACAGCCACTATACCGCATGTATAAAGGCTTTTCCAATTACCACTAATCGACTTTTATGCTAAAAAAAACTAAAAAAAAAATTACTTTTGAAAATCTTGAAAGTGGGATGTGGTTTTTTATGGTGGGTACACCAACGTAGGGAAGAGACACGCCTATTAATATATGTATGAGTAGTGGGTATAGATAAAAAGTTTTATGCTAATATTGACGTAATTAAACAATTTTTCTTTAAAAAAAACCCTAAGTGGGCGGTGATTTTATACGGTGGCTACCCCAAAAAGTAGGGGGGCACGACTATTAGTATAAGCATGTAAAGCGAACATCCATAGAAAGCCTCCATATCGACTAATATAGACGTAAAGTAGATTTCCATTCAAATTCCCATAAGTAGGCGTTCGGTTTTTATGGGAGCTACACGAAAAAAGGGGATATACACATTTGATATTTTGAAAAAAAAAAAAAGGTTTATATACCGGAATTCAACGAGAAATTTGGAGCAGCTTAAAAGTCTGGACCAAATGCATACAGAAATAATAACAGAAGCTTTAGAACATCGACTGATTATGGATCATTCAGTAGAGAGATCTATAAGTTTACTCCAGTTTACTTGTTTAATGCATTCAAACTTCTACTCTTTGGCCGCTTTTTATTTGGAATCATCCGTCTCTCATTCCGCAAACATCGCCGCTTTCCAGAGAAACCTCAAAAACTCATTCTATGTGAGTATGGAAGTTAATTCCGGCGAAGATATTGTTTTGGCTTTGGAACTATTATCTCGTAAGATTCCAAGATTTCAATTGAGGCCTGTACCTCGAGATCTCAATGACCTTTATTTGCCGACATGGTAGATGGTTGCAAGACATCTAGACGAGAGTTTCAAGATGCTCAGTTTGGTGACCACAAAAGAAGAGCAAGAGATATGATTCCACACTTGCCAGAGTGCTATTTGGACTGCATGAAGTTAGAATGACTAGACAGACTCTTCTTAAAAATTAATCTACTTGTCATGACGGAATATGTAACGGAACACTGAAAGTACTCCTTTTTATAATGTAACTCTTTAATATTATAATTTGGTGCCGTACTTCCTTTCCCAGTAAAATTTCGAAGCGATTTTTATGATCCACACTGCCAACACGAAAAATTACACTGCGTCATACCAGCCGATCAGTCTCCTGCCTTCCCTTTCGAAGGTATTGGTACTGAGTGTTTTTTGTCTGGATTGCTATTTTCGTAGAAGCTTATCCTGGACCATCAAATTGAACTAGGTGCTGGACGTGGCACTCCCGAACAAATCCACCGCAAAGTCAATCACATCATCTGTTTTTTGAATATAAAGAATACTGTAATAGCATCTTTATCGACATTGAGCAAGCCTTCGAATGTGTGTAGCACCCTTGTATGGCCAAAGATTGATCAAAGATGATTTCTTCCCCTGTGTTAATGCTGCGATTTTTCATAGCTAAAGTGCGATCAAATATTGCAACTACTTCAGTCTTAGCTGGGGTACCGCAGTGTAGTTTCTGAACTTCATCTTTACATTAGACATTCCTGTTCCTGCTGCAGATGCATAACGTGGTCATAGCTTTAAAGTTTTTGCGAAAAGATGTAAAATTAAATGCCACCAAAAATACTCAAAAATAAAATTTAGCATTGAATTGATCTCTAGTAGTTCGTAGTCATTATCATAGTTTTATCAATTTTTCTGGAGATCTTTAAACGCAAACAGTAGCTTTCAGTCTAAATCTATTATTACTCAAAATTGAAAATTTGCGTCCATGAAGAAAAGTTTAAATCAAAAATTATAAAGCTCGATCGCGTGATATATTCCGCATATTCCCCAAACATCTTTGTTGGTTTATTGTGTGTTCGAATTACACTGCAGCAATATCAGCTCTGTCGAGTATCATCCATCTTTCAAATTAGCTCCATCTTTTACTTTTTTTTTACCACCTTTCTAGAATATCTGTTGCCACTCAAAATAAAACTTCTTTATTTTTAAGAGGCAATTATTTAAACATTCACTCCATACTTTAAATCAAGTTTTAATTTAAAAATCCCAATTTAAATTCTCTCTTCAACGCCTCGTTAACTTAATTACGCATCCCAGAAGATTAACAGACTATCAGATTTCCTTAGCATTCTTGACGCATTTCAATATTTCCAAATACGCTTTCAAAAAGTATTTCAACTAGACATACCAAACATTTGTCACAGCTATTTAAAAACACATTAAGCACAAAATAACCCCAAAGTAGAGAGGGTGACTACAGATTCCAATGCGGCGGCATGTGTTATTTACGAGCTTAGAAAACTTGACATTCAGCATAAATTCTTGAAAGAATTTCTAAATTCTACTACAAAGTTTCAGACAGTTTGTCAGTCAGTCAGTCAGTCGCATTGAATGCAACAATTAGACTAATCGAGTGATTTACAACAAATGAACATCTTTCGAAGCAGACAGATGGACGGACGTCTGTCAAGCATTCTGACAGCTTAAAATATTTTTGTTTTGAGTTTGTTTGGAAAACAAGCACGACGCCAACTACTTTTCATTATTGTAGATACCAATGGGCTGCGACATTCTCGCAGACAGACGTGACTAATTGTACGTCTAGTGGGAGAAACTGCTGATGGCTTATGTTGGAAAAGCGTGTCGTGAAAAGCGTTCGAGCAACTGTCACTTGAACGATTTAAAACTGTCAATTTTATTTTTTATAAAAGAAAAACAAAACCGAACTATAAAAGCAAAAATATTTTATTGAGAAGCAACAAACAACTTCCGTCTTAAGCGCAACAACTTAGCCGAAGAAATATGTTTGTCGTCGTTGTCGACATTTAATTGCTTCATTAAATTTAACCAAATTTGGTCATCAAACAAAAATAAAATCGAATAAGAAAAAATCGCTGCAGCAAAATTCAATACAATAAAAAAAAATTATTGTACTGCAGCAAAATCAAAGTTGCGCTACACATAAAGTGTGTTTAGTATTTTAATTTTTGTACAGAGTTTACAATGCTTTAGAGAAGCATCGGGTGCAAAGTGAAGTGTATATTGTCACGACAAGTCGGTTCGATGTATGGAGCTATTAAAAATGTGTGGCTGCCTTCTTTTTTCAGTGGATCCTATTTCTACCAATTTTCGTTAGAAAAAAATCATTTACTTTGTTTTTTCATGGGGACTCATGGTGCTGATGGGTACTATTCTCTTTCAAAATACGATGAAACCTTTAAAATAAAATATGAGCTTCATCACTGAAGATGATTTTCTTGTCAAAAATTCGGTATCGTTTTAAACTTCTCCAGAGCCCAATCAGGGAATGTTCGTCGAGTTTGGTGCTATTGGGGCTTTAGTTCTTCTATTTTTTTGGATCTAATACGAATGCAAAACAAAGTCTTTCCCCAAAAATCGCCAAATTGAGGTCGCAGAAAGACCAACGCTTCAAAAACTTCAGAGGTTTCGGTCTTCATTCTTAATTTCTTTCTAAAATCCGGTATGGAATCTTATTTTTGTACATAGCTCATAAGGTATGAAATTCAACAGTTTTACAAGTATCTTCCATAGTAATCCAACGTCCCCATTTGTGTTTTTCTAAAACATTTTTTTATAGCTGGAAATATTAGCTTAAAATTTTGTTACGGTGCCTTCGTACTGTCTATATGTATTGTATTTAGGGAACTCCTCATAAAAATTGATTCTAGTTTATCTCACCGTATTCTACCTGGCACATAATTTTCAACAATTGAATAAACTTAAGAACTTTTTTGAAGGAACACACATCATTCAAGCTTCAGTCTTCGAATCTTCATGAGATGTTTGGAGTTGTTTTCAAAAGAAGATCGTGTATTCAATTTTTACCGGTACCAAAACTATATGACGCTTGATCTTGTTCAGTTTATAACTAAAAAATTCGCTCAGATAATGCTGTGAATGATGTACATATTGCTTTTGCCAACCAAAATTTGCTCCTTAACCTCTTTACAGAAATATTTGGAGAATTGCTCTCCCAGTTTTTATATATGCTGTAATCACGCTGATCAATATGTTCCACAAAATTTTGTACTGTTTAAGATCTTTGGAGCATGGCGGTCATGATACTAGGAAGGAGTTTCTTTGTAGACTGCTATGAATTCTTGTCACCAACCAAAGGGCATCTGTATAGAGCATTTAAGCTTCGCTTATACTACATTTAAAATTTTCTCTTGTTTTATTTTGTTGTTTTTATTTTTATTTTTATGTTGCGTAACTGTAATTCAAATGTTTGACAAGTTGCAACATACAAGTCTATACAGCAACAACAACAAATACAAGCAACAAACAACAACATTTAGGCGCAGCAATTATTTTAATAGGCAATTTATTGCATTTTATTTGAAAATTTTTCTCTCTCTTATTTGATTTTTATTTGAAGAATTTTTCCACATTTGTTCCGTCTCCACTACGGATTTGCATAAATCGCTTAATTTTCCTGCTTATGTTGTTGTTGCTGTTTTGAGTTTTCCAATTGGATTTTGTTGGCTTTACAACTGTACAACTGTTTGGTTTTGTCAACGTGGTAGTAGCATTGCGTAGCGGTTGGTGAGATGTTCTTGCTTCTTGCCATTGGGCAACCAACCCAGTTGTACATGAAAATCGTGCTTAAGTTTGGTAAATCTGCTTGTTTTTTTTTTTTTCTTTTTTATAAAAGCTAATTGGATTCGAGTGGTTTTAGTTAGTTGAGAAATTGTGAAGAAGTGTTACACGTTTTGACCGAAATTAAAAAAAAAATAGCCCAAGGTGTTTGAAAACTTTGTACTCTATTAGATTTATACAAAATTCTAATAAAATTTTTAGATTTCTGTGCAAAGAAAAGCGCTGTCTAACTAATATAGAAAAAACTTCATAAAAAGTAGCTTCTGAAGATTTAATCTACTCTGTAAGCACCAAAGTTGGGAGGCGAAAAGTCTATCATTTAAATGTCTTCCCCGCCAAACAGTATGACTCATGATACAGCAGGAGATTATTCTATCACAAATACGTTAACTTTATTTGTTCTGAAAATCATTTAACTAAAAACCACCAGTTGAATTATTTATAAAAAATTTTTATCCATTTCCAACTGCTCTAGAGCCTTATCAGCAAACATACAACAGCTTCTTGCTTTAAGAGCAGATGTTCGTAAAATTCGCAAAGTTAAATTGGCGGAAAGGCCAACTTCTTGTGCAATCAGATCGAAAGGATTGGGTCTCCAGCCACACTTTCAGTAACAGCAGCAATATTTTCGCTTGAGCCTGCCTTTCGATGGCCTACGTGGGTTGCTCGTGGACAACATAATTTGTTTTTCATGAGAAGGAATAAAAAAAAATCAGTGTGTGCCAAATCTGGGCGAAGTACACATCAATTTGACGGCCAGAAATTCCTTTGCTATAGCCGATGTATGATAGCTCACATTAGCATGATTGGCCACCTCTTTTGCATTTCCAAATTTATGCAAAAACTTCTGGGACACATAATCGTGCACCATTCAGAATTAATCAATTACGTTGCCACCATGGTTGCCACCTGTCCGGTAATACCGAAGCTACAGGCAACCATTTGCTTTGATGAGCTTCTTTCGCGAAGATCTTTTGTTTGATTTGGCTTGTCTTCAAGACCCATATGCATAGATCCATGTTTTGTTACCTGTATAGATGTTCTACACAACTTTTGATGCACCTTGATTGTATTTTCACCACATTTCCTCACACTAATCATCTTGAGCCTTCTTTTAAGCGGGATCCAACGCGAAGAAATCTTTTTTAAAGCTAAATGATCATGGAATATTAATGTTTGCCACACTAATGCGCTAAGATGCCATAATCTCACGGTAATTCACATGATGATCTTGATTTATCAGTTTACGTGCAGCATCAATGTTTTCTGGCAGAAAAACTGTATTTGGATCACCTTCACGAAATGGCACGCCTAGTCCGAATATTAGTCTCCTTAGGTGTTCAGCGGTAAATCTTACCAGTAATAAAGATGACACTATGGCTGGAGAGTGTGTGAAACACCTTTTTCTGAAATCTTTACAAGATCTGCACAGTTATTTTGCTAGCTGTGCACCAGCGCTGTGTATCAGAGCTGCAGAATATTGCTAATAGGCTTTCCCTACTTCGGTATAATAGCAACTTTAGCTCATTTCCAAAAAATATTTTTAAGAAGTTCAATGCAGCTAAGTGTTATCGCTTTAATAGTTCTGCCATCTAAACCGTCATAGCCTGATGTCTTTGTTGTTTTAAGCCCTTTAAACTCCTCCTGTATACCCTGGCCTTGTACTTCCGAAATGGGAATATACATTGGACAAGAAATGTCGAGAACCGCAAACTTGTGTTTGAAAAGCAAATATTAAAAGGAGTAAGAACAAGATGCTCGGCAAAGCCTTTAGGTTGGTTTTTGTCTGAACGACAGTAGACATCATTCTTCTTCTTAACTGGATCAAATCTTTTTGTATGTATTTTTAGGTATTAGATTGCTGACCATAAGTTGTAAAATAGGTCCAAGGGTTCAATATGTCCGAGAATATTGTCAAAGCTTTATTTCTTAAACCATTGAGAAGATCTTTGAGTTCCTTAGTTAGCTGATTGAAACCTGTTAATATAATCCGAATTGTTAAAAATTGCTTAAATAATTGTATTGTCCCAAGCAGACAGTTTAAAAGGGTCACACAATGTTTAGTGATTTTGCTGTAGCCACGCTGAGGTACACTTTCCAGCAATTGCATCGATCGTCCACTATGGTATATAAAACTTACTATGGAAATTTTTTTTCTACTGTTAACCAATTAACGCCCATCACTCTAACATAATTGTTGCTACGCAGTCTGATGGGAAAAATTATATTTTAACTAAGCACATCAGCAGAACAAAGACAGAGCATTATGGTACTCGCAGACCTACGAAATAAATTATATATGTACTCAAAAATAAATAAATGAACTCATCAGATGCAATTATGTTGCAGACAAACAAAAAAAAAGTTGTGATTCGCTGTCAGTTGGTCAGACTCGCGCAGTGCAGTCCATGCAGCAATTCGTCATTCTGTGAAACTGTGTGGGCTGTACAGTGGGGCGAATACTCAGTAGCTGTAGACTAACCTTGATTACATTCGCTCAAGCAAAAATGCAAGCAATGCAACTAAAAAGTGTAATTTACTGTCGGCAAAACAAGTTGCAAATAAGCAGACAACATGCCACAGATAAGCAGCACAAACAGAGGGCACAAGATGAGCTAAACTGGAGAAGCTTTTTTGTCATTAAATGAAACCGAAGTTTTAATACGCTATTTATTATAAGTTTTGAAATTATTTGCGAATGGAATAAAGTAAAATTCTGAAATTTCCTAAATACATAAAAGTTGCAACCAAATTTGTTGTTCATTTGAACGAATTATTTTTTATACTGTTATTTCATGATACATTTTATACCAAAAATAAAAAATATAATAAAATTTCCTAGAATCCGGATTCAATAGCTAATCTAAACCACCCAGGGACCCACTGAAACATACACGAAAATGTCCTCAAAATCGGTCCAGCCTTTTAAGAGGAGTTCAGTAACATACACACGTACAGAAGAATTATATACATGTACAAGATTTCTATAAAAAATAATATATTGCTTAGTATCTTCTAGAGTTTCAGTTGAGAAGCTCACAATGTAGCAAAATTATTTTGTTCCGTTTAGCAAACATTACAACAAACTGTTTAAAGTCTTTAGTAATCTTCATATGAAGGGTACAAATAAAAAAAAACCAGATACATTCAGTGGCAGCAGAAAGTGAAGATTGCAATCAGCAACGGCAGCTACACTTCACGCTTTATCAGTTTATGTGAAGCTGTGAGTGCGAGTATGTCGTTGCCGGCAACTCTCAGAGTGCAACTCAATCGGTGGCAGTTTCACAAATACATTTACAGAAACACATAATGATTAAGTTGCACATGCGCAGATCGCACTAAACAGATAAGACACCAAAAAAATTAAAAAAAAAGAAGCACAGTAAAAGGTCAAGTGGTGCGCTTCAACACAAAAGTGAAAAGATCAACAAATCGCTTTTCACCTGAGTTCAAATGTGTGTCATATTTTTAAGGGCAAACAGATTTTATGGATTGTCCAATTAGGGTTCATGCCATGCTACGACCTCCGTATTTACATTTCAAATTCGTTGCATGTAACTCCAACCGACGACGGCACGTTGCCTGTGAAACCCGTTCTGCCACTTCATCAGCTTTTTCATCGCTGTGGCTTGTTGCGCTTAGATCGCTGTCAGCTGATAAGAATTGTGCGCTTGTCAAATTAGCCAACGTCGTCGATGATTTTGTATCTCATATGTAGAAGCTTTCGATATGCTGCACTGAGGAGGAGCAAGAAGCGCGAGCTGGAAAACAGCTTAATTGGAAATGAGAGATGGTCAGTTCGGCTGCTTCAGCGGTTTTCCGTTGGTGAAAGGTGACAGCTGCGTAAAAAACGAAACTAAAACTGTCGATAAGCGTGATTACAGCGTGCAAGAATGTTAGTGGCTTTCACAGGAATGCTGTACAAGCTGTATAAGATGAGTAATGGCTATTTCTATTGGAGATAGTAGCTAATAGTTTTGTGATTAATATTCAAAACCTTGTAAAATTTTAATCCTGAGTAGTTTAGACAATGCTTAGAAAGATCGTTGATTTTATTTTCCAATCTTATATCAACCCGACTTTAAGAGAAGTATTAAAGTTTTCTTAACAGTTTTTAACGAATTAAAGTTACTAGAAAACTCCATAACTGACTAGTGGAACTAGCTATGTCCGTCTGTCTGTCCTTTTGTTTTAAATACATAAATGATTTCGAACGAATCAAACAGCTCACAAACGTCCTTAAGACGATGTATCTTCTGGGTAACTTCCATTCGGCTATCCCTTGATTAGAGGTTGCTGCAATGAGCTTGGAGTCCGGCACAGCAAAACAAATATAAATGAAGCCTCAGATATGATCCGTAAACGAAATGTCAAAATTTGGGAATGCATCTTTGGCTTTATAATAGGAACATTTAGCCTTCTTGATACCATCTCCAGACCCCAACCTCTATTTTGTCGCAGCTATTGGACGTACTACACATGAACTGCTCTGGAAATTGAGGGAAATTGTATGAAGAATCCGGAAATTTAGCCTTCTTGATAATTGATAATTGATTTCCAGACTCAAACCTCCAATCAATGGAGAGAGTGTAATTGATTTCCAGATCAAACCTCTATCTTGTCCTAGCAAAGGGGATGTTCTACACATGGACTGCTCCGGAAATTGAAGGATATTGTGTGAAGAATCCGAAAATTTAGCCTTCTTGATACTATCTCCATCAATCGGGAGAGTAATTGATTTCTAGACTCGAACCTCTATTTTGTCCTAGCTATGGGGACGTACTACACATGGACTGCTCCAGAAATTGGGAAAAATTGAATGAAAATAGCAGATTTCGAAGGACTGCTGAGTTATTCAAAACCGGTGGCGAGCAAGATATGTTCCAATGATAATGAGGCCAGTAAATAAGCTTTCTACACAGCGCTTCAAACGATATTCTTCAACATTCTTTCTTTATTATGTATCTCCACAAAGAATATTTTTCTAAATCTTGTCAGGATAGGAAAGACTGTCTGCATATCCTTTGGTACCAACGAATGTTTCAGGGACGGTGATGCTCCATAATTTAGTGGAATTGTTTTAATCTATTCTTGGAATATATCATCTACCAATACTCATACCTAAAAGAAATAACATTGACATCATTACCACCCAAAAATTGCGAGAAAGCAGATGGTTCTCAGAGATTGAAAAAATATCACGTCGTATACATTCACCCATGAGACGTGATTATTTTTCAATCTGATTGAATGAGTAGTTATTAAGGACAAGAAGATGTACTTGGAATCTACGCTCACATCGTTATCACGTCTTGTTCAGTCTTTGATGATGCAGAACTTCAACTTCAATCTTGCAGAAAACTTTGACTACCTGGGAATTAATTTAACTTTCTAAATTATTCTCCCATCGTTTTTTACTTTAAATCGGAAGAGAAGCACTTAAAGCACAGGACAGTGAGAGTTCGCTGTATTACATTCCACTTTCTTTCAGAAATTCAAAATAAAATATTTAATAATTATTTTTTATTTGGTCTCCTTTTAGCAGTTACAAACATTTACACAAATGTTATACACCCTTTAACACAATGCACACAGCATATTAACAAATGCAACTAACGTTTTTTTTTTTATTTAATTTCTATATCAAAATAATTTACTAATACCTAAATTAGTAAACCCTCACCACTCAACACATACAGCATTTAATTCATTCAATAAATGCTACATTTTTATACGACACCGTCACATAGCTGCTGCTACAGACGCCCAATTAGAATTTTATAGCCGAAAATTTATCGCTTAATAGTTCATTTAACTGCCAGATAAACTCATTAAACATTAAAATAAAACTTGTTCCTGTCGCCCAAAAACGAATTTCCAACGAACGAGCGCTAATTGCCAAAAAATAAATACCAAAATAAATTAGAATAAAAAGAAAAACAAAAAGGAAACTTGCACCCACCAGCGAAGAAAATGCAACAAAAAGATTATAGTAAAATCTAAAAATAATATTTTCAAAAAAGAAAAAACTTAGAAAACTAAAAAAACAAAAACCTAGACAGACAGCCAGACTTCTTTTTAGAATACATTCATGCCTATGCTATGCGCTACATTGTTGTTCTTATTGCCACAAAAAGTATTTATTTTTTTCAAACGTAACAGAAAAATAAATAAATTTTATAATAGCAAACGGTGGGCCGGTTTTGTACGCATGTAGTTCGGTTTTGGGTAAAATGGATCATTAGGATCTTGTCTGAAAATATTTGGTGTGTCATAAATGTGATCCCTTTTTCAGATTTATTTCAACTAGAATTGACATAAAACTGAACAAAAATGGTTAATATATTTAATTCTTGACAGATATCTAGCACCAGTAACAACCACCAACAAATACAGAGAAAGAAATAAGAATAACAGAACTATAAATGGTGAGCACTGCTGCTCTCTCATATTCCATTTCATTTATCTCTGTGTTGGCGTAATATATGGAAAAAGTGAGAAGTTTAACTATACATTTCAAGAGTCATTATAATCCAAACAACCCTCGTATTCTTACTTCCTCCTCCCAAAGAAACGTTCTGGATTAAAACTTGATCTAAACAATACCTTTTGGTCTTACATCTGAGCATCCTTACCCTACCTTAACTTACCAAGACTAAGTGACGTCCAAATTGAGTTCGATTTAGCATGTATTGGAATACAAATGTCTGAAGAGAACTGAGCTTTCTTGTTATAACCAACTTGACGAATGACGTCAGCACGTAAGAGATCATAGCAACTTATGTACCTCCTCAATACTATCATAACCAAAACCGCATTCCGTGTGGATTAAGGATTAAGAGACTCCTCGTCCATGGTGTAGAACTCTGTCAATGTTTCCGTGATGTTTTGTAGTCTGAACGACGATTAAATATTCGAATGATCACAGAAGACATACAATTTGATAAACTGTGTACACCATTACAACTGAGGATTTGGAAATGGAAGACAATCGACCCAAGCTCATCAAGTTGAAAATACATTCTGCTTTTTGGTAATTGATTTTGACCAGGAACGGTATAACAATTTTTCTCCAGCGCTTCAAAGAATCTCGAAAACGTGAATTTGAAGGGTATTCCAGAGTTTGACTATTGAAAAGCCTTGAATATGTGGAATAAACATCCGCAGAACTATGTCCATATTCAAGAATTCTACTTTAAACAATTTTTATGTGTTATAGTGTCATCTACAATATGGAAATTTTTCTCTCCACCCTCAGGGTGAACGCGACAATTGTCAAGCGGCTAGATTAACCTGACCTTATAAAATAGGGTTTTTTACAAAAATTCGAAAATAGGAGATATTTTTGTATTTAAAGTTCCGAGCGATGTGTAGTTCACATGTTACGAGAGTCTTAATATGGAACTTCTATCGTGGTTTCGGAATTTCCGGCCATGTGTTTCAACTTCCAGTATATGAGACGTTGCAAACATTTCATAGTTGATCGTTTCAGTGTTTCTGTCGTCAACTTCAAAGATATAAGATCCAATGATGCCATCGGTCCATTAAAAGAAGCAAACAGTGAGGACGCGGTAGATGCAGCGTTTCTACCACGTGCTCTTTTGATTTTCGAAGCGTCAAATGTGACAGATTTGATTGATTAAGTACATGAGGGCTTGGACCTAAGATTTTTGGTTTTTTGCTAACTGATAGATAAGTTGTGTCAGTCAGGACAAATATTTTTAAGCACACACTATGTACACATATATGTACGACTTTATCAAATGCCGGCCGGCGTGCCGCAAATTTTCCCACACAAACAAATAATCTATAAACTGCATATTCGCTTTTCATATGACGTCCAACAACACTTGGCAGGCGTTTCGAAGGAGGAGGTTTTTCATGTAGCGAAGCGGAATTTTTTTTATATTTTAATTTTTAACATGTGTGCAGAAAAAATGTTGGCAAAGAATGAAAATGCATTCTTTTTCTCTTTTACGAAAAATCAGTATAATTTGTGTAAAGTACAACGCCGGAACGACACATCGCCATACAGATTGTTCACTTGGCTGAATTTGTGTCTGAGTCTGAGTGTGGGGGGGCCGTTGATATTTTTGTTCCGGCAGTCCATCCTTTGAACTGTCTACTACCGTCTTTGTCGTCATCGACAATTGGCGTCGCGTTGAAAAATAGTTTTCGCCATACTCAAGATAATGTGATGACAGACATGTGCTAGACGCGATATTTTAGCACTTCATGATTTTTTTTTTTTTTTTTTTTTGGCCTGGTTTTATTTTACTTTGTGCAAAGATATTATTTAACTTGACTAATAAGAGTTCATTGTGGATTTGGTAAAAGTTTGCGCGGAAGTTCTTATCGAAGAAATTGACGCATTAATGCAATTAAATATTTTTACTGCAGTTAATATTATAAATTAAAAAATAAAGAAAATTGTGCAGACGTATATAACAGGCAGAAAGAGGCATGGCATACTCCATAAAGGTAAATTTTACTCAACCCCTACTTTCTTTAAGTTAGTAAGCGAAGTTTTCTTGATTAACAGTTGGCAATTTCGGACCAACAGTATGGCTTCAGGCAAGAACATGGTTGAGCAGAAGAAGTCCATCGAGTTGTACAACATTACTTCGGCGATTTTGAAAGTAATTCCGCGCTGCTGCCTTTTGGAAGTTCAGAAAGCGTTTGTTCGAGTCTGGCATGAGGATTATTCTACCGGCTAAGTCTGTTCTTGTGCTTAAGTTGTGCTGAAGCGACTGTATTTCCGTGATCTTTAGTGAAGATTTTATTAATGAAGATTTATTCTATTAGTTTCTCTTGATTTTACGTCAAATAAAAGCCATATATTATAGATACATATGTACATTAAATTCTGGAAAAGTAAACCTAGTTCAAAATTTCGAAATTCAAAATTCTCAACAAAACTGTTTGTCTAAATCTCCAAAAAAATATTAACTATAATTCAAAATGGTCTCTCAGTATTCGCTCGCTTTTGCTGCCGCTTTGCAAATATCCGGCATAACAATATTTCTTAGCAATTTTCCAATAGAAAAATGCGCTTCAACGCTGCCACAAGCGGGTCATACATTTATGATAGGCATGCTGTTACTACTCTGGGATGTAAATATTTGGCCACTGGATTTTCCACGCGTTTTACATTTCATATTTGAAACCATGTGCTGCATACTTGTTGCTGAGCTAAGCGTTTGGATTGTTTGGTGCGGCATAGAACGTTTCATAAAAGAATCTGTTGAATATATTTTATGCACTTTAAATGGGCAATCAGCTATGTGCGGTCCTTGGCGTTGCAATGATATTTTGCAGTGTGTTTGCTGTTTATCCTTTGCTATTATAACACTCGGCTCCATTGCCAAAATTATATGTCCTTTTAAAAGATGTGAAGAGATGTGCTTTGAAGACAATGACGAATCGCAGCAAAATAACCAAGCAGCAAGTCCGCAAAGACGTTATTTATGCAGTGAACTTTTCATGTATAAATTGCGAAAGTGAAATTAAGATTTTTTTAAACTTTGTAAAAAAATAAATGTTTCTAGTTTTGTATTTTTTATATATAAGTTCAAACTGTATCTATCTTACATATGATGATGTTCAGTTTGCAATGTTTTACTTCGGCAGCGATGTGTTGCAGAGATCCAAGTGAGATCTCTATCTAATTGTACCTCTAGGTAATTTATAACTGTGAATTCTATGTTAGTCTCGTTGTTATAAATAACTGCACGACAGTGGGCTCTTTTATCTAAAATCATATTATATTTATATGATTAATTCTTCTTTATGACAATGTTCCACCTATTAAACAGGAAATTTAGTTAGTTTTGTTTGTTAACTGCAATGTCCAGTCAGAAAGTCCGAAACCATTCTTAGATCGTTCCTTGTACGGAACCGATTTTCGATCTCTTCTTATTCTAAGGGCCTAGCAATTTTTTGTCTTAAGCATTTCTCCTCGAAAAAGTATCTTGCTTAATTTTCCGTGTCTTTTATCAAGATTCACATTGTAACTGATCCGAGTCCGCAGAATGGCTCTGCAACTGTGAAGAAAGATGCTGCGAATACTCAGTATAGAGTAATCTTGTAGAATCTTCTTAGGTTTTTAATTTACGTATGCATTCCATGACCAGTCTAAATTTGATGACAGGTGAACTTACTGCTCTAATAGCCACCTGGCTGTCGGAGAAAATTGCGATGTTTTTGTTCTTGCACCCTGAATTTAGGTTGAATTGGGCAGATCTTTCTATCGCATATATTTCTGTCTAAAAAATACTGGTGAATTTCCCTAACGATTCAAAGTATTTAGTGCGATGTCCGAAGACCCCTGCTCCAGTTCCTTCCAGTTCCTTCCAGTTATAGAAGCCGTCTGTAAACCAGCTTATTGCTTATTGTTTGATAGCTAGGAGCATTATACCTAGGTTGTCGCTAGGGTTTTTTAGGAGAGCGTGGAAGTCTTTCAAGATATCTTTTGTATGATTTCTGATGTAAGCCTCACTAACCGATGGCTCCTTCCGTCTGTTGTTGGATATGAAGATGCAACGGCGTAAAATAAGTAAAGTAAAGCAAGTAAAAGCATTCGTTTTTCTTCGATTGAACTGTGCAAATGCGTCAAAGAACATCAGTTTAATGCACATCGCAATAATCAGGAACTTTATATCCTTGCTTCCTACTTCGATATTTTTTTGATGAAGTGTAAAAAAGCGTGGCTTCTCACCGTGGAACAACGTTCGAACAAATCGGTTTGGCAAATCGAAAAGAATCTGTAGGTATTTCAGCACGTTGAGCAATATTCAATGCATTGACATAACCTAGTTGACCAATCTCCAGATGCATCGTCAATTGTACAAAGCACATCTGCAGAGCTAGCCCTCCATTCATATTTTTTGCATATAGAAACACGTCGTTCATAAGAAAAATTCATCGAAATCTATCAATTCGTTCTCGAGATATCTTCACTAATATTATAAAAAGAATAGATTTGTATTTTTGTATATTTGTAACGTATAAACTGAAAAAGTACTGGACCAATTTCATATATTCTTTCACCATTAGAATGCTGCATTATCCCTGAGTAACATAGACTATTTTCATTAATTATTTGGGGATCCCTACTAAAACATCAATAATATAATTCAAGGTGTACTTCATAGATTACTACACCAGTCCTCCGAACACAATGAATATTGTGAAGTTGTTGAGTACACTCCCGCGCAGAGTATAGGCATAGTAAAACTATCCTACGGAGAGGGTGATGATGCCCCGCCCTCATTAATCGATTAACAAAATTCGACATATTTTCGAGGCCATATGTGGTAGAGGGATGACATTTTGTATATCTACATGTTAAACTAATAAAATAACTCATTCAAAAGACCTAATGCAGACATGTTAAAAAGTCAAAACCAAATCTTGACAGCATCGCATCTATTTCGTAAATTTTTCGAAGCAACTGCTACCGTGTACGCAACTGCTACCAGCAACGGAAAATTCAATAGGCAAGCAAAAAGTTGGCAGCACTTTTTCAATTACCACGCGATGTGGCAAGCTTGCGTGCAACTTCTAATCAGCATTTGAAAATCGTTAAACTTTTTACAAGCTACGCACAAATGACTAATTGGCAAAAAATGAGCAACGAGCGTACTTGTATATATTGGAGAATACAATAAGAAATGCTAGAAGGCGGCAGGCAGACACGTTAAATGGTTTTGTCTGTGCTAGCAACTAAATTAAAAATTGGGCATTAGGCGTTAAGAGTGCTGGAAAGTAATTAGTAATAATATTTCATGAAAGTAATGTGGCGCCAGCTTTCTAAGCATTATTTTGAAGCGAGCTGCCAACTTATGCCATAAGAAACTTGCGTACTATAAGCGTCAATCGCGCAATAATCAATTATTTCTACACCAGCAAACACTGCCGAGCTACCACCAATCTAATTCGTTGCAATGTCGGCTTATTGACTTTATAAGTATGTGTCACTCAGATCTCACTGATCTGATAAGCTTGGCGTCAGGTTTCCTCTACTTTTGCGCCGTTGTACAACCTTTACTTATCGATTTTCGGTTATTTATTTATTTAGTAGCGTGTTTAAATTTTTTTTTCATTTTTTTGGTACGAGCTCGTTTAACAATTTTATTTAAACAAAATATTGCCGCGCGGCAATTCATTGAATTTTCATTTTCGACTGTTTGACAGTTTTGTGGAAAATTTATGACAATTGCGCTGGAAGGTGTTTATTTGATTGGGGCGCGGCTTGACTTCAGAGCATGTTAGAAGTTCGTTGATAAGCGTGGAAAATAAATCAAACAGTTCATTGTACTTTATGTGAAACGAACCTAGCACAACAATTTTTCATGTCCATACTTTTGTTTATTTCTTTATTACAGATCTATCAGGTGTTTTCGCTTATGCTCAGATCAGCGAATTCCCCACGTCCTGCTTCTTGGATACTGGAGAAATCACTGGACGGCATTGAGTATATACCATGGCAGTATTTTGGCTTAAGCGATGCCGATTGTAAGCGTCGCTATGCATTACCGGGTCAAACGGGCAAATATATATTTCAAAGTGATACGGAAATCATTTGTACGACACAATTTTCCAAGGCTTTGCCACTGGAGAATGGTGAATTGCATGTTTCGCTGTTGAAAAATCGTCCCGGCGCTAAGGAGGAAACCGCGGCGCTTATGAACTTCATAACTGCGCGCTATATACGCATACGTTTGCAGGGCATGCATTCGACTGCGAATCTGGATAATAGCGTCGACTGGCTGCTGGATGCACAATCGCTGGAGAAGCGTAGTTTCTATTCATTGAAGCTGATACGTGTCAGCGCGCGTTTGGATTGTCATGGACATGCAGATCATACCGTCGAGCAGGCATCCAAGAATATGAGTTTGGGCTTCATGAATACTGCTGCTGCAGATTCCATGCTGCATTGTATCTGTCAGCATAATACATGCGGCGCTGCTTGCGACGAGTGCTGTGCACTCTTTCGTGATAAATCCTTTCGCAGCGGCAATCGTCAGCAGGCACATGAATGTGAGATATGTCAGTGCAATGGTCATGCGGAAAGTTGTACTTATGACGCCTTCTTGGAGCGTGGCATTTGTGTAAATTGTCGCAATCAGACAGCGGGCAATGAGTGTGAATTCTGTTTGAGTGGACATTTTCGCGCAGAAGGTGCACTGCCCACGGAGCCATGTCAGCCGTGTGCTTGCAATGAGCACAGCTCGACAGGCGCTTGTAATGCGGTCGGTGGTGCATGTCAGTGTAAGCAGGGCTTTCAGGGTGCACGCTGTGAGGAATGTGCACCGGGTTACTATGGCGATGACTGTCGTCGTTGTGAGTGTGATGCACGTGGCACATTTGCTGATACTACGTGTGCGGGCAATTGTCAGTGTAAACCGAATGTGGGCGATGCAACGTGCGCGAGCTGTTTGCCTGGTTACTATAATCTCGATGCGAGCAATCCAGAAGGTTGCACTGCCTGTTGGTGTTCCGGTGTGGTTGCGACATGTCAAAGCGCACAATTACAAACGCTGGCCTTCGAAACGCTCAACGAATGGCGCATTACGGATATGACGCGCTCACAGAGCATACCTGCCACACTGGATACATTCGATGTCAGTCGTCTTGTTTATGCCAATGATGATCTAAACGAAGTGGAGGCATTTTATTGGCTTGCGCCGCAGGGTTATCTTGGCAATCGTCTTACGAGCTACGGTTCGCGTCTTTCGTTGCAACTTAGTTGGGTGACCATACGTGGTGATACTTCTGGTGAGCCCACCATGGGGCCAAATGTTATACTTTTCGGCGCTAATGGCTTGAAAATTGCTTACGGTGATTTGTCCTATGAGCATGTTTCATCCGTTGTGCTGAATATTACGTTACATGAGTCCGCCGGTTGGTATCATGTACCGCCTACGGTACGCGATATTAAAACACGCCAACGTCGCGATGATTATCACGGTTCGCCCGTTACGCGTGCGCAATTACTCTCCGTGCTCGTTTCGCTTGAGGCGCTACTTATACGCGGTTCATTTCATACGGATCAGGTGGAAACTTCATTGGAACGTGCTGTTATGTATTCCGGTGGCACCGAATTGGCTGGTCATGCTTCGTTGCAGGTAGAGCAGTGTAGCTGCCCGCTGGGCTATACTGGTCTCTCGTGCGAGGGCTGTGCTTTTGGTTATAAACGCATCTATGAGAATGCCACGGATCATCAGGTTGTTGGCAAATGCATACCATGTCCTTGTAATGGACACTCAAATTCGTGTGATTTGCAGAGCGGCAATTGTGGCGATTGTATGCATAATACCTATGGAGAACGGTGAGTGGAAACTTTTAGTTATAAAAAAATTGTTTTTCCATTGAGGAATGTTGGTCTAGAGCCCCTAATAACGAGGAAGCCACAAGTTGCGTCTATTTTTGGATTAGTTTTTTTTGGGTGCCCATTTGCACTGCTGCCACGTATGACCGCATTGTACACATTGTTCTAAGGAACAAAATTATCCGTAAACACTCTTAAAAATAAACTGGCCGTTTGGCCAGTTGGAACAAATGTTCAGTACTTTATGCTCTCGAAATCAAGAAACCAAATTCTCTAAGTTTTAGTTGCGACTTCTTAAAACGATCTTTCTTCGGATTTGGATGCTTCAATTCCACACTCCCTTCATCAATATAAAAAGTTTTGGTCCATTTTTTACTCTTTATTCAAAGTTTTGGAATGCTGAGTATTTTGTGGTCAGTCCGTGTATGTAGATCAAAGTTAGATGATTTAAATTTTTTGACTTATTCAAATCCATTTCATGTATCGTAAAAAGGATTTGGATTCATTTTTCGGTATTCACACAATTTTTCATTGTTTGTAAAAGTTATATGATTCTTTTTGGAGAAAAGAGATATTGGGGTTCCGCATAGTTCGTTGCCATATATGAGGGAAGAGTGGGATGCAATGACCTTTTCTTTGTTACTACGTACCCACTTGCAGCTTAGCGGGTGGATTTATATTACCACGTGTATTCCAAAAAGGAAGTTTTCAACTTATCGGAGAATGTCATTCAAATATAAAAATGATTTTGCAAATATTAGACTGCTTGAAATTATTCGAGTTGTTGTTGGGTCAACATTTTGCCTTACATTTTTACCATGGCATGTTTTACATTGTATGCTGCTGGAGCTAGAAGCGTTAAGACTCCTGATATAAGACTGACAAGCTTTGAATGATATAGAGTTGGATTAGAGATAATTAGTTTCAAATCAAATGTTTGTGCGGTGTATTTCTACAAGAAAATAACCTCAACGTCTTATTTTTCTAAAAAATTTTGATCGTTTGATTTTTATTCATGAAACTTTTTATTTTTCTCGAAATATTTTTATTTATTTATCAAAAACTATTTTGTCACCTTACAAAGTACAAAGTAATTCAACCCAAAAATATAGAACACTTGTGCCAGCACTTTATGCAATCCTCGAAGAACTTCTTATATGTGCTAGCTAGACGGGCGTTTTAATATATTAAGACTTAGAAATCAATTTACTTTAATTTTTTTTCAAATATTGAATCAATGAAATTCCAAGGTTTCTGAGTTTGAATTTTGTAACGTTCAAATTTTCTTCTTCTTTGCTGGCAATGCTATTTGTACTCACTCTTATACAAATGGTTTGCGTCTGTGCTGTTGCATATATCGAATGCACAAACCTATGATGGTTAATGGTAGTCACAATGCACAAAGCATTCACAATTGATAACTTCCGCTTGAGCGAAATAAAAATTTAAACAAAAACAATTGCTTAGTAGAATGATTTAAAAAATAAATAATCGTTAAAAGTAGAAATTTAAATTATTTAGTTTATAATCTTTCCTTATTAATTAATTTTGTGTTGTTGTAAATTTTTAAAATTATTAGAAACACAAATTAAAATGTATTTTGAAGTTATACACGATTTGACGATTTGAAAAGTCCTGACAGACTTTTTCAAAAAGAATACATTCAACTAACTTTGTAACTTTTTGTTTATTTTAATTAACTTAAGTTAAAATAAATTACTTGATGACAATTATTAAAAAAAAAAACCTTATAATCTTCATTTTCAGTTGCGAACGCTGTCAGATCGGCTACTATGGCAATCCACTGCAAGGTACACCAAACGACTGCAAAAGATGTGCATGCCCGCTGCTCATAGACAGTAACAATTTCTCGCCCAGTTGTCAGCTGAAAACTTATAGCATTTTGGATATGAATCCGCAGCTAGGACTGGTTGAGAATGCCGAGTATATATGGTAATTAAAAATAAGACTCTTTTCATTTTAATAGCACTAATACGCTCCTTATTTTCTGCTACCACAGCACACAATGTCCACCTGGCTATACGGGCGATCACTGTCACATCTGTGATGATGGCTACTATGGCAATCCGCTGGAAGTGGGCGGTCGTTGTCTTTCCTGTGACTGTGATGGTGGACCATGTGATGTCTTCAGTGGCGCCTGTATTATTTGTCACGGTAACACTGAAGGTTGGCATTGCGAACGCTGCAAATTGGGCTACTGGGGCGATCCAGCTGAGGGCTGTATACCATGCGAATGTTATGAAGTTGGCGCTGAGTCAGGCCTTTGCGACAGCACAGACGGCCAATGTCTGTGTAAGCAACGTTTTGCAGGTCAAAAGTGCGATGAATGCGCGCACGGTTATGCCAACATTGATCTGAAGTGTGTGCCCTGTAATTGCGATCCGTACGGTGCTTTGGATGTTGATACATGCGAGCCGGATAATGGCCAATGTGCATGCAAAGCGGGCGTAATTGGACTAAAGTGTAATGTCTGTGCCGATGGCTATTTTGGCATGAATGCAACATGGCATGCGGAGGCAGTAGACGAAGAAGGTGTAGAAACAACAGAAGCGCCGCTTGAAAGATTGAATGCTGCGGCATTTGATGATTTGGCTGAGGATATTGATACAGATATATGGGAATTGGCAACGAATGAAGATACAACGCCGGCTGTTTGTATGGGTAAGTGAGATGTTTTACACTTTTTTTTTTTCTTTTTGTTACTTTGCTATAAACCGAAATATGCTGCAGGTATTTTGCTTTTCGAATGCACATAAATATTTTCATAATAAGCAGTTTTGTGTATAGAATTACTTTCTTTTGTGGTATTTTTTAAGAATTCTTTTCTTTTTCTTTTTTTTAACTTTACTTGGTTCGCGTGGGCAGTTTGAGAAGTAAGCATTGTAAAAATAAAGTGTGTTCCAGAAATCAATAAAGATTGGAATTGACTGGTATTTATGCGGCAAAGTTTTGGTAACCAAGTAATTTTTCACCGATAAACAAATTTACCTACAACATTGTGTGTCAATTGATGTTGTTGAGGTGGCTTAGCAGGCAATCGTTATATCTACTTGAGAATTAATGATCTGCTCTTGAACTCGCTAAGAATTTTATAGTTTGGTGGATGCTTTCTAGAGTCTTCTTCCTTCGAAATGATTGTTCCTCCATGATGAAATTTAGATTAAGTTCGCCATTTACTAATTTGAACCGTCTTGCTCCATGGTCTACTTACAGACCTTTCAATTAAGACATTATATTCCGATAAGGATTATCCGATTACCTAGTTTATTCCACAAAAAATGGAGAATATGAGTAGGTTTTTAAATGGATTTAAATTTGTATTGTTTACATCGTACATACTAAATTAAATATGTTCCGGAAAAGTCTGATGTAACTAACACCGCATGCAATCTTAGCCTCTTCAGACAGACAAATATTTGTAATACAATCTTTAACCAGATAGTCATGAAGTGGTGCAGGAATAAGGGCGCAGCTTTGAATAAATCGGCTATACTATCCACTCGGTCCTAAAAATCTGCGTAGTTTTTATGTTCTTTGTTCGATTACCTCATATGTGTTGATATATCCGGTAACCGGTCGGTAACCATCATGCATCATGCACTTTTGACCGGATTTTCTTATTGTTAAAAAAATTAACCAAATATTTCGTATATCACAAACATTTTTGTGTTTAATTACACATAATAAAATTTTGTCTTATTACATTTATAAATTTTTCACTTAAACTTCTTCGCAAACCAAACATTTTTCAAGCCACCCACGTATTTAGCCACTGCCCATAAAACGCTTGATCGATTTCGTGCATTACTCATGCCAGATTAAAAACAGATGCGTCTGGCCAACACTTTTATTTTAATTTTCAGACCAGATGGATTGTAATTTTTAAGTATTTTGCTTTGTTTCTTACCAAACCAAACCAATTCACTTGTGCTACTTCAAACTTCCAATTGCTGGACCTGTTGCTGTTCGAGTCTTTTATGTTTAAATAAAATGAACTACCTTCGTTGTTTTTGTATTGTATCTCAAGTGATTTTCAACTTGAATGCAGCACAGCATATTATTGATAACTTCTGTTATAAATATATGCCAAGACAGACATATTTTTTATATGATTATTACTGTGTCTGTACCAATAGATAGATATGTATATAAGATTTGTATACAACGCTTAAACATTAATTTCAAAGTGCAGAGTCTGTGTGTTTTTTCTTCAGTATTACTCAATTCACTTAAATCTACACGCAGTCAGTTTCTCGTCTACTTCTGTAAAAGAATTTTGCTGTAAACCAATTCGACTGTGATTTTATTTTCCTTGAATTGCAATTCAGCCGCAGCAGCGATTTTTATTTCATTTTTAACACCATTTCATGCATTTATGGCACACAGAGTCTCGAGCATGCGACATACATACATACATAGTTGCATAAAGTCTCAAATATCTTAAAACTACTAACTAAGCCATTGTTCAGAGCCTTTATTGTATGCGTTTAGTTGTTGTACTTGAACATGGCTATTAGTTTACCAACAAAACAATAAACTCTGTCTAAACTCTTTTCTAACCTGTACACTGTTTCTTTGTTTAAATGCTTTTCTTAGTATTTAATTGTTTTACTGGCTTGTTTATGCTTGAGTTAATTACCATGAAAATATGAATATTTTTATTTTTATTACTTTTATGGTCTGTTAAAATTCTTTTCGAAGTCAATAACAGCTCTACACATTTGTATGCTATAAGTTACCCCATTGAGTTAAAATTTATGAGTCGCAGTCAAATCGATTATAAATATTTAACTAAAGAAGCAAATTAACTTTTTTCAAGTTAAAACAGTAGCAAGTTTATCGACTTGTGTGAAGCTATATAATATAATATAACCCTCCACATAGCTAGCTGTGTATTGCAGAATTGAAAGGAAGCATACATATTATAATATTTCCACACTTCACATGTAGTGTGCTTGGAAGAAAGTATTGGAGACCCCATAAAATATATACATATACATATTACTGTTTAGCTCGACGTCTATCTGTCATGTCCGTCTTTATGAATCAAAACAAGTCCATAATTGTTAAAGAAATCAATATGAAATTCAGAGACTAATCTAACTAACCATGACCATGTGTCTGCCCTTAATTGAATAAAAATTATTATTATGTTGTGAAGCTGATTACGAGCATCTATTTTAGTCACAATTCCACGCCAACTTGGATATATAGCGCCCATATAAATCCAACGCCCATTTTTTTTTTTTTTGTTTGTCAATATCAACTCATAAATCGATATATTAGCTATCTATGAAGAATAGCTTTACATATATAACATTTGGCCCACTTTTAAGGGTAGATTCCATACAAACCCATCACCTTCTAAATTTTTTGTATGAAAAACTTCTATATTGCCATTTATATCAACTTGTTGACCTCTTCTTTACGGAAGCTTCATATATATTTATTTATATTATTCGGCTTGCACCGACCCATTTTGACCAAAAACCATTTTTATGATTTTTCAGATAAAATAAATTAATTATACTATATGTCTCACTCGCACAATGTTGGTCTCTCTCCCTTTACTTTGCCTACGACTGTAAGCAAGCGCAATTCAGATCTTAAGCTGTAGTTTGGCAGTCTTGTATTGTAATATTCAAAGGTTAGATGATCTGATGCAGGACCCACTTTTTTTTGTATGGCGAAAAAGAATTCGAAAGTATTTTGTCGTCACTCCATCTGCCTATTGTTGAATTTATGAGGAACCTGATTTTTTCGTTTCTGTCAAACCTTCTCAGGCAAGCTCAGCAAGCATTTTTTGTGATTGGGTATCAATCACGTTCAAAAGAGCTTGTAATTAATGGTCTTCCGGTTCTGATTTCATGCTCTTTATCGCTCATGTGAAAATTGCCGTCTTTGAACCGATGAATCCAATCGTTTCACGTTGTTTCCGATAAAGCGCTCTCTTCATAGACCTCCACAAGCATTGGGCAGCCGATGTCTTCAATTTGAAGCAGAAAAGCAGAACTTCTCGCAGGTACCCCTTTTTTTTGGCAAACTAATCATGAATGTCAAAGGAAAAATGAACGTTGTTGTGTTAAATAAAACAATAATAGATGGTAATATACCCTAAATTTTTTCGCACAATACTTTAAAAATACAGCTTACGAAAGTTCCGATGTTTATTTTATAATCTTCGATAACTACATAGCTACCATTAGAGCCTGCTAAATTTATATTAATTTCGATTGAGACAAACTTTAGAAATGAATCTTCGCAGTGTACAGAACTCTTCCACTATCGGAGGACACGGAAAATTAGGTAGCTACAAAAGTTCACGTGGTAACATATGTCTGTGTGGATTATCACCTTATGAAGTGATAATGGCTGCAGTGCATGTTGGTTGCAATTGAAAAGGACCTAGAGGCCACCGAAATAGTCGCAGTGTTCACTGCTAAGTTGACACCAAATTTGATAAGATTATTCCAAATATGATAAGAGAGATTTTAACGGCAGTGATTCTTAGGAAGGCACCGGAGAAGCCGCAGTGAGCATTGCCGCATTAAATAATTCACCGTAGTAACTGTAGTGAGTGATACTGAATATGATACCAAAGATAAGACCAAAGAAGAATTTTAAAACAAACATCGGAGACAAATCCTCAGAAAATACCAAAGATTCCGATAGAACATCGATGAAGCCACCTGGGAACTGGATTTATTGCTGCGGAAGATGGCTTCCACAATGGCACTTGAGGATGCATCGGAGAAACCGCTGGTGTTGACAATGATAGATCGTGACATTCGCACGTATAACATGAGTCTAAGGCGAGCATTGTCATCATTGTATATAGCTTGGTCGGTTGTAGAATTTTGTTATATAACTAACAGCTTCTGAGGTTCAAGATGTCAAAAACAGTCAAGCTGTTTTGAAAAAATTTTTTTGTTTTTTGTTCTTGATTTATGGATTTATTGAAACGCTGTTTTTTTACATTCATATCTCACTTATGATCCATGTTTTTTTTAATTGTTGAATATTACCATTCAATTCACTTGTTGTGTAAATGAAGCGTGAGCTATTATAATTTTTCTAATCGGAGAATATTATACGTTTGAGAATTATTATCAGATATGATTTAAGTCAGCATTTGTTCGAAGCATAAATTTCAGAAGGTTTTTACCATGGAGCAGTAGACACCACCTCATTATTACTTTTAAAATATCTTTCCAATTGTAAAAACTTCATCATAAGTGACTTAATTTAGCTTGTTGATGCCCGTTAATCCTTTCCTGCAGAGCCACATCTCATCCACCTTCTAATTAAGTCGTATTATTTTCATCTCAAATAGGCTGCAACTTGTTGTCGGATTTGTTTCGAAAATAATCGTTTGTACGAATTCGATATTCATTCTAATGATAACTTTTAATCACTTTTGAAAATATTCGGTCGAAAATTAAAGACATCTCCGTATCATTTTATCGCTTTTGACTAAGTGGCGAAGAGATGCAGCCACACGTGGAAGTTAAACTTTACAACAAACTATCCATTTAAAATCTAAATTCTAGAACTATTTTTCAGCATATGAAACCATTAAGCAAATTTCAGTTTTCTTTATCAAATTGAGAAATCTCAACTAAACTTCACATAAAGAGTTCACTGTACTCCACAAATTTGTGGCTTCATTTGTTTGGGTTAACTGCATGCACTGCAGACACTTTCCACAGTGCCAATTGGACTGTCTGTCAGTCTATTATCCGCATCACTGTCATATGTATCTTTTAACATATTCGTACCAAGCGTCTATGTACGCTAACTCTCGACTACCATATTGTCTTTCTTTTTTTTTTTTTTTTTTGTTTAACCTTCATGGTGCTATTGTGTGGGTGTTGGATTATGACCAACATTGGCAGCTTCCGTGTGCCGCAAAACGCAAAACGATGCCAATCAGACAAAGCAACAGCGACATCAGCAATTGTCATTGTAGCATTTCATTGTCATGGTCTGACTGGATGCCAACACCGACGCTGTGGCTGATGCCGATGCCGATGCCGACTCGACTGGTTGTTTGTCGATTGCTGATATAACCGACAGATATAAACGCTGGAGTAAAACTGGCTTTTTTTCGTCTAACTTTCTTATTGGATTTAATGGACACTCAAAACAGTGAGAGAGAGACTCCAACGTCGTTTTAGCTGTTGAAAAGTAACTGTAGACAATTTTAGATTAGAATTTGCGATTTATAACTTTGACAGCTCGACGCTGTGTGAGAAGGAGAGATGAAAACCAGTTGCAGCAGTGCTGCTCAAACTGTGTGTGTGTGTGTGCATGTATTTTATTTTGCGTAATACCCTTTATACATAGTGGGGGAAAGGTTATTAAAAGTGTGCAATAATATTGTTTAATAGCCGTGGTGAATACGGAGACGGTTCCTATGGAACAAGATCTGCATCTCAATCAATCACAAATCCCTAAGTAGTTTCGATTTCAGACTTCATGTATGTAGCTCCGAAACAGATATTTTATGGAATGAGCACTCTAAACTGGAGAATTTTAGCTCAAACCAAGCGAGTTATTGCCCACCCTGTTCTGATTCGGACGCAACGAGACATCCCCAAATTTGGTTACAATGGACTGCTTCTTGAATCATATTATGCAGAGCGCACCTATATTGCTGTATCCCTGTACAACTGACCTATTCTATGTCGAACCCATTTAACAATTTATTAATAAACAATGTAAAGTTTTTATAATTGGTCAATGTTCAATATAGCATACGAATCAACATTAGTCGTCACATTGTAGAAAATTCCGTCTGTCCGCCCGTATGAACGAAAGGATCTCTGAAACGGTAATAGATAAAGACTTCGTTATTTTTGCATTCAACTAGGATCCGCCTGGATTTTACGAGTTTATTTTAAAATTTTGTTTAAAAACTTTCTACCTCTCTCTTCTAAATAAAAACTGTTCATCCTTTCAGCTCTGCTATAAGCTTTGAAATCGAAATCTGGAGAAGTTCCGATATCCCTCGAACTATAATCGAAGAAAATGGCGTATGCACGTCCGACTTCGCATCTTAGAAAATTGTGGTAAAAATGATGTCTTTTTAATGGATCTATTGTAAAACCTACTTGTGAGTTCTTGGATTGTATAGGGAATACCCCAAAAAGTGGAATTTATGTATGTGAAGCACACGTTTAAAAAATGCCCCCTAAAGCCACCATTAAGCTAATATTGACCTAAATAAAAACGTTTTTCTTACAAAAAACATCGATGAGATTGTATGGAGACCACCGCACGAAATGAGGGAACTCCACAAAAAAAAAAACATCATATCAACTTTTAATTTAATATTAAGCTAAAGAAAAAAATTTTATTTAACAAAAGCACATAATTGGGCAATGAGTTTATATGGGGACCACCCCAAAAAATAGAGGAACATCATAAAAAAAAAAAAAACCCATATTGAATTTTAAGCTAATATTGCTCTAAAGAAACTAATTTTATAGAACTGATCGATGGGTTGTATGGGGACCAGCGTGAGAACTACCCCAACAAGTTGAGTGGCACATCGAACCGATCAAGACAAATTATGGAGTCTATAATGTATCTTTCCAACATAAATACTCTAAGCATGCATGAGAAATTTGACAGAGCTCAATTGTATTTAGACCAATCTGAAATAATATCAGTAGAGCGTGCAAGAGATTCGTTGCAATCGAACAAATATTCTCTATTTATGTTTATTTTTCTTAGGCTGCTAATTAGCTTGCGCAAAATAAAAATAAGCTTCTTTTCAGCTTTAATTATTCAAATCAGACAGCTGTGTATCTGACTGGCTGACTGCCTGGCTCACCTGGCAATTCATCAATTGCAACACTTATTCATCAATTAAAGTCCGCAGCTGTGGCTAGTTATGGGCAATAAATTGCAACATGTATTTTGACAGGCGTTGCACGCATAATTAACTTTATTAAATAATAAATATTCGGCAAATATATTGCCAATTTTTGTATTAAATAAATTAGGGGTAGACAGTTAATCTCATAAAATCAAAAGCCTTGAAATTTAACGAAATTTGACAATTTTTTTACAAGAATCTTAATTTGATGCGTGTACATGATTTTGAAGGCAGTTAATCTATGTATGACTATCAAAGTGTTTATGCATGCTATTCAAACTGTGCTTTCCATAAATTATTTAACCAGACTTTTGTGTGTGTGTGTGTGTGTGTACAAACAATATTTTGCAATCAATTTTTGCGCATTAATAATGTATCTTTATATTTTACTATTATTATTATTTGTTTTACTCGAACGGCTGCGCATGTGCAGACTGCTTGGTGCCGTTCTTTGGCTGCGTTTGTAGCTTAAAGTCATTTCAAGAGTTAACCCAGTCGCATAATCCCAGACTTGCCACTAGAAACCAAACCCAAAACCTACTGCAGCAAATTGTTGTTTGTGTTCGTTCGTTCGTTCATTCTTGTTGGTTTTACGTTGACATTTTTTTATGGACATTGGAATGCCGTTGTCGCGTTTCTGTATCTCACTCGCTAAGATGGTCGAACTGTCTGTATGTCTATCTGTCCGTCTGTCTGTCTGTCTATACCAGGCACTCATATGTGCTTCAACTTACTCGTGCAATGTCTTTTATGTCTACCCTCTAAAATTGTTAAGTATCTACCGAACAGCATCAACCAAAATCGTTTGCGGTGCGTTTGTGTCTTTTGATTTTTTTTCGCTTGCATATTTTCAAAGCTGATTAGTTCAGCAATTTGGAATATTTGTGTTAAATACTTTCAATTAATTGCAATTGTGGTTGACCACAACCGACCAAATGGACGTGGACGACAGCGCAGAGGCAGTTAGTATGAACTGGAAATCTTTGAAAAAAGCAGCGATAAAGTTATAAAAGTCGCCAAATGTATTTTTCGTTTTAGTCTTGTATTGCATTCTTCTATTTTGCTTGAAGTTGCAGATCTTTGACATGTTAAGCTGAGCTTGAGATACTAAATTAAAGCAACTTATGGCTTTCGAGCAAATTTCGGAAATTCTTTGTCGTAAATCACTAAAACGTGTGCTGTGAGAAAATTGGATTTAAATTAATCCAAAGCATTTATTTTTGGGCTTAACAATTTAATCTAAAATTTTTGCTGACATTATAACGATAAATTTAGAAGGTTAATCAATATTATATCATATAGATTTTAAGGTATTTAGCAACCAACCAAAAGCTAGGAAATTAATAGCAAGCTTAAACGATCTGTCATGACAGCTTAGTGCTTAAATTAAAAAAAAGTAAAAATAATATGTTTAAGTTTAACGTTGTAGATAATTTACTAAAACCTAAAAAATAGTTGGGTAGATTCTAGGCACCAGTCATCCCATTCCCATCAATCTCTTTCAAGAGTCCAATGCTCATATCATTATAAATGCGCTTTACATATTTATTCAGGTTTGATCAATGCCCTTCGTTGATGACGAGTGGTGTATTGACTGGTGCCTAGGACTAATAGACTAGGTCTAATATATGGCTTTTTAGAAGATATTTCTTGTATCTGACTGTATCTCCATTGTTTCTTCTTTTAAAAAAATGCCAGACTGAATGTCAAACTGTAAGTTTTGGAAAAAACCTAACCAATTCTACTGTTTCGTACTAAAAAATACCAAACTGAATGTACACCTAGAGACTTTTTCAAGCTCTAAGGTCCCTTTTTTTTAATTCTGTGTATCTAATATACCTGCTTAAAACGTTATCTTCCCTACGGGTCGCTATCAAGCACTGGTATCACACAGAGCTGGTACCAATTTTTTATTTTTAGAAGAAGACTGTCCAAGAAACGCTTAAACCTATTGCTCTTAGGGCGGCTTATTCAAGTCCAGCTTCAATTTCATACTAAACACTTTACAGCTGATACTAAACATTATGCCACATTGTATGATATCTTGACCAACATTCGCATAAATGCATTTCGCAGCACATTTCCAACTTCTATACAGACTACTAATTCCAATTAGTTGCACCAACTGCCAACTGGAGCTTGAAGCTTGAACTGAAACTTGCAAAATTCTTGTTACGCTGCAACAAAATGTTGCATCTTAAAATGGCAGCAAAAAAAAACAGTAATGTGCGCAACAAGATATCGTCTTACAAATGCCCACTTTTTAAACAAAGCAACATCTTCTTTTTTAACGACTACTTCAAGCATAAACTTTGAATGTCACCAGTAAATGGCGGCGTTGACAACGTTGCAGACGGAGTAGTGCATGCCGGAGCAATAGAGTCAAAGACAGACAAAATGGTGCAACATTTCGCATTGCGAGTAGTGCTCAAATAGTGCAAAATTTATGGCACATAAATCTTTGCCAATTTAACATGTGCGCTGCACTCGTCTAATGACAAATTTTCGCTGATTTTTGACTATTCAATTATGTGGTACAAAATGGCGGCGTCCGGCAGCGGCACTTCTGACAGTTGACAGTAATGAAAGCAAACCAATTTTAAAGCATTTTTTCAATTTTCCAACGTCGCAGCCTCGAAGCGACAAATTTTCCGATTAATTGTTTTTACGACTTGTTACAGTTGCATTTTGTTCAATTTACCAATGCAATTTAGTGACATGTAATAAATTTTCCCCATGTGATTTGACTTAAGTGGGCAGTTCAATGAATCAATTAAAAAAATAAAAACAAATAAATGCATAGAAATCTTTTGGAAAGTGTTGGTATTTAGTTTAGCATCTTTGGTTTCATCTTTGTGGTGTAAAACTGAAATTGCTTCTTCAAAAAATTCAAGAAAAATTCAGATATGGCTTTTAATTAATAATTAAAGCATCACAATGTCTAATTTTTCATTATAAGGAACTGTTCTATCACTAATAATAAATATAAACAGACTTCTTTTTTATCTGTCCAATATAGAATGGAATACTCTGCTGTACCCTTGTTAGTTCAGAAACGGATAAAACTGCACAACGTTTACTTAAATTTATTGGATTAAGATGGAAAGGAAAATGGAACAAAAAATTTCTAATTAAGAATGGGTTGGGGCTTAGAAGGTACGAAAGACAACGATACGGATATCTACGGAATGGGCGGAACGGAATTAAATACATTGTTAATACAAATATTTGAAGGTTCGGGAGCAAGAAGTTATCATTGCGTGCTAAAGCAGGATTCAACTATATAAACAGTAATAAGGCGGTGTGAGACTTTTGTGTATCTTTTTTAGGTTGCTTTTTTTGGGGCCTTACTCTTTTTCAATTGAACAATATTTTCCGATTAGGTCAAAATAAATCTTTTTTATATGGTCCCCTCCAAATGATCGATATCAATTTGAAGTTTGGCGATCTCAAAAATCTATTTGATTCAGTTGATGTGTGAGACTTCGAATTGTTGTGGTTTAGGACGATCAGTCTTCGGCAGATGATTTTCCACAATACAAAGAAAACTTCTGCCAAACAATTGGTTGTATACCATTCAGAATTTGTTCTCCTACGCTTTAATGCTATGTTGGCCAAATGTCCGGTTTTTATGAAAAAATTGGCGACTATTTGTTTTGAAATGCTTTAAGCGAGAAAAAAAATTTTGCTGTGCTTAGCTCTTCTTAATGATTCTGAAATATTTTATGTATGTTGGTGGAACTAATGTCTAAGATTGCCTCATTCTCATATGATGAACAGTTATCAGCAGTTTTTGCATAACGTCAATGTTTTTCAGCACAATAAATGGTTGGAATGGATCGAGGTAAAACTTGTATAGCCTGCGGAAGAAACAAGCAAGAGAATGGATCATTAAAGAAGTAAATTAATAGATACACTCGATAGTCTACTGACAACAACGCAATTAGCTCTTATACATCAAAACATTCCGAGTACATTGATGTTAAAAAATACCAAACTTTTTACTGGAAATGACAACTGACAACTAACAGCCAAAGCTCCATATTTTTGCAGCTGAAGATTCTAAAAAAATAATAGACATCTATGTGAAATTGGTTACTCAAAGCGTGAATTAAATTTTTGATACCACAGTTTCATTGTACAATCATAGTCTAGGTTTGTCAAAGGTAAATCTTCGTTTGATTAACCATAAAAGTTGGCAAAGAACTACTTTTTATGTGAAATATAATTTTTTTTCTCAGCGTATATTTAATTATATTCCAGATGAAGACTTTGATAGAACCATTTCAAGGGGCCTCCAAAAAATTAATATAGTACATACTTGAACACGTCTGCTATGAAAACCAAAAAATCTTTCGCTTTCATGTATAATTGTACAGTGAACAGAATGATAACCTAGAAGAGAATTGAAAAATGTTTTATAAGATACATTTTATGGCATCAAGCTCTGTCATCAGATTTGAGTCCTACTATATTTGTTTCTATTTCTCAAGCTAGTGGAGCTATGTCTTGGCTGATGTGTGCTTGTAAAGATGTGGGTAATTCAGCTGCAAGCCTTAGTTTAGCAAAGATCACAACAAAGTTTAAAATAGAACTATCTATCAAAACCAAAAAATTCTTTTATATTAATCCACCCTCGCATATCAACAAGCACAATGGCTCTCAAACTGTAGGCAAGAAAAATCATTTGTTAATTATTGCTTGAGTATATTAGGCATTCATTTGCTCCTTCATGAATATTTATTTATGTTTTCTAACACTATCTCACATAGTTCTGTCCGTCTGTCCGTCTGTGTGTCTGTCTGTCTGTCTATCAGTTAGGCTTGCTTCTCAATATCGTAGCACGTTCTTGCTATCTATCTCAAAACTTCTCGCCAATAGCAGCCGGCCAGCATGATCATCATCATCAACATCACCTTGTGACGGTGTGATTTTAATTGCTGCAGCGCATTCAATGCAATCCGAGTGCAAAATAGTGTTGTCTAAGCACTCTTTTGATTTTCTGCTTAAACTTTTCTTCTTCTTTTTTTTTTTTCTTAACTTTGGTTTACAGTCATGTAAGGAAGTGTTCCAGTCTGAAAGTCTGGCTCGTTGGCTCGTTCAAGCTGCACTGATTTAGTTGCCACGTTGACGTTGTCTCGGCTGCCAAGATTTATAGCCATGTTTGCTTAGACTTTTCTTGCTGGCGTGGTCTTTCTTGTGGGTAAGTGTTATTGCTTGTTATCTGCCCGCAAGTTTTACCTTTTTGTATTTTGTATTTGGGTGCAGTATGGTCTAAAGCAGAGAATTTGATGTTAGTTTGTCTTGGATTTTTACAAAAATAGTTTAGAAATGGCTTTGTTTGTAAGATACGCTGACGATTACAGAAATATTTCGAAGATCGCTGATAAAGTTAATGGCTTGAATTATTCGAAGTGCAATTTAACGAAGATGGCATAGTACTATAGGGGAACTAAGAAGATTCTCATCAAATGTGAATGGGAAATATCTTTATTTAATTTAAACTTTTAGTATTTAAGCAAATTAACTCAAGTATTTATTTATTAAGATATAAATGCTTTTTTATAAAAAAAGGATTTTCTCCTTCCATCCTGTCATAAGATTCTTTATTTTACATTAAGTTTTAATATGATTTTCATTAGCTTAACTCAATGAAGAACCAAACCTTAAGTATCTGTCCATCACACACTCACAGTTCATTTATTGTAAATTAAATTTCCACTCAGTTTACCCAATTAATTTACTTCCTTTATACACTCTTCTTATCTCCCTAATAAACAAAAGCATTACTTTTTCACCTGCATACAATCAAAGTCACACTACACAGCTGAATTTACAACCGCAACTCGGCATTATTTGAAGATCACAGATCATAAAAATTATTTTCAGCAGCTGCCACTTGTATGCAGATGACTTTTCTCACCTACTTCCACGGAACGCATTTCGAGGAAATTAAAATCATAAAAATGCTTTGAATAGAATCGCCTCAAGAACTGTTCGATTGTGCAACTTTCTCACACTATCACAAGCATGGTTGATGCGACTGTCTGTGATAGTACTTCTTGATAGTCACAGCTCGCAACGAATTGTACATAAATTAGAGGAATATAGCTCTACGGCTGCTTGCGGTATAAATTATCAATAGCGTAGCATCGAAAATGAATTTTTATGAATGAGATTCGCTTCTTCATCAATTTGAAATTCTTGGCATGGCGCGAAGACAATTTAATGCCTAAATAGAAACAAACACAAATTTTTATAATGCGCTAAATGTTGTTTTTGTGTTGTGATAAGCCAAAGCATGAATTGCATGAATCGGGAAAATATATTGAATGAGCCGCGAGGTGCTATCTATGAAGTGTGTTGACTGAGGCATTTTCAAAACAATATTAACGTCGACTGACCTTAATGAACTACAGCTGGCGGCATTATTGCTGAGCAGTCTATGCAAGTATGTAGTGGAACAGAGCTTGCCTCTTGTTGTGTGTGCATCGGCTTCTGTCGCTTCAAAGGCGCCTCAAATGTGTTGCAACATTGAAAATAATTTATTAATTAAGTTACGCTTTATGCGCTTTTAAAACCTTTTAATGTTTATTATTTTCTTTCGAGCTTATCTCGTGTTTGTTTGTAATTAAAATGCTTTTGTTTATAAGTAGAATAAATTGCAATTATTTAAAGAATTGTTGATCTTCAATGTTGACAACGAACAGCGAGCATATCAATTACGAATGAATGAGACGCAAGTGGAATTGCATAGATCATATTATCCATATAGAAGGCAACAACATTGCGGAAATTTTTTTTCATTTTTTTGCAGAAAGTAGCCTGTGGAACTAGCAGCTTAGAGAAGTCTTTAGTAGGCATTTGTTTCCGTTCTATGATCGAACTAGGAATAAAATTAAAAATATTTTCAAAGAGAGCCACTGGCTGGGAGTCCCTATGAACATTAAGACATTAGAGACAATAACATATGGAGTCTTCAAGTTTGGATATTTAGTCTCTCCAATTCTCACTTCAGATAAGAACCCATTCTAAGGGTTAGTACTTAATGAATCCTGCCCCTTCTTTTTGAGTTTTTGTATGAACAAAATTTTGATTTTCTTGTTATTTTATCTAAAAACACAGGAAGCCGTAGTCCCCATACAAATCTATCACCCTTTTTGTGTTTTTAAAAAAATACTTCGTTGTGGAAAGTTCAGCTTTGTTATAATTTGCACTTATCCGTGCATTACAATATCACGGAACAATATGGAACGCATAGAAATATATGCCCAATTTTAATTTATACCTCAGTGTAGTTGCAGTGTATAACAACGTCGGGCACACTCGATTACAACGTTCTTTCTTGTTTTATTAGGCGGTAGGACTGAGCTACTATTTGATTTACTTAAATTCTCTTCGCTCTTCAAAGTAACCCATAGAATGAATGAAAAAAATCAGGTCCTCCACAAACGAGTTTGTCAGACTTTAAAGTGGTTCAAGCAATGGTGCTGTGAGAAATCGGGTACATTTCTAAGAAGTGTAGAGCAATTATTTTTCTCATAACATGCATCCTCTGGACCATTTGACCAATGTTAGAGCGCGCTGTTAAGACTCACGATAACAATCTTCTCCCGTCCTTTTAAAATTGTTGGAGCGCAGTCGATATCCGGAGAACTTATGAGACATAACAGCCCGGCGAAGTTGACCACTATCCACTCGCCAGATTCCTAGTGATTCCACATGAATCTGAGAAGATCTCCTAAAACTCTATAAAAGTCTATACATATCTTTCACCACAAGAATTTCTAGCAGCACTGATTAAGTCATGGCGCACTCGTCCGCTGTCCTATTATATGGTATGCCGGAATGGTTATAATTCAATCAATATTATCGATTATTCAGATTCTTGCTGACATTTTTCGCTGGGTGAGTTTGCTTTTTTGTGGTTTGTGAAGTCTTCAATGCAGTCTGAAATACGCTACACCAGTCGGATAGGTAGTATGAAAACTGCATTGCTAGTTCCTCCGAAAAAAACGCCAGCATCTCAACTCACATCATCAGATCTTCTAAACGTTTGTATCCGAGATTGATAGCCTGTTTTGCCTCCTCGGTGTACTTTACTTCTAGTCTTGTTAAAAAGTATTCACTTCATTTGAGCTCTGGAACATAGTAGTCACCCTACTTGACCTCAGCCAATTGATTTGCAAAGTGTAAAATGATGTTTGGTATAAAAGAATTTAAATTCCATGGCTCCCATGGAAGTTATTATTAGGGTCCAGATTCTGTATGGCGCTTAAAGCCAATTGGGTGTGCATCGCAAGAGCTATGAACAGACTGAGCACTCTTTTAAGCTTAGGGAGGAATAAGGTTTGATAAGAAGACGTTATGCTACACACCAAGCCTCCATGGTTAGTTTCAATTAAAAAAAAAAATTAAAGCATTTTGGAAAATGTGAGGGTAAAATACCCCAAAAATGGTTTCTCCTATATTTAAGATGTTTATGGTTTCTAATGTATTTTTGTCCACTGAACATTTTATACTAATAGAAAAAATTCCGCCCGTCGAGTACTGGGCCAGCCGGTCTGCTGACCCTAGTTCCAATATTTTTTTCAAATATTCTTATTCTTCTTCATACATTTGTTCATGTTCACACAAATTAAAAATATAATATTTCTCATAAATATCCCGGGTCCCACAATTGTCAAGTCAATATGTGAAATAAAGAGTTCCTCAGTATTTATTTTTTTTTTTTTTTTCAAATACTGTTTCGGTTTAAAAACCAACTTCGCATGATCTTCCTACTGATCCCAAGCGCCCTGACCAATAAACTTAACCCAGAAACGAGACAACCAAAGACATCAAAGCTTGTTAGTAGCGCCGCCAACAATGTTGCAAAAAGGAAAATGTATAAATTTTCCAGCATTTCCTTTTTATTTTTTTTTTTTCTTGCGAGTTGCTGCCAACATTTTTCACACGTTGATTGATTACAAAACGTGCGCCGGCAACGAAAATGAAAAACAAAAATTCTACTGCAATATTTTTCTTCGACAAAGCGCTTTTTTCTCTTCATTTGCGCCTAACAATGGACGAACTTTGTCACGATTTCCTTGCAAAACGAAGTTTTTGAAGCAACATTTTGCTGCTGTGTTGCATTTGGCTACTGCTTAATGTTGCTGCTACTCGTATGTTGTATATGCAACAGTTGCTTGCGGCACAAGTCATCGAAAGGCAACATTCACGTTGTTCCTTTAGTTGAAAGTTCCTACGTTTGTTTGGCGGTTGAGGAGATGCTTTCAAGCACAACCTGCTAATGTTTTCGTTAAGCACGCTCGTTACTCATAATTTCTGTCAGTCTGTCGCCTGTGACTACTGCACAGCATACAAGCAGCTACAAGCCGAGAAGAACGACTAACTTCTTTATGGGTCTACAAACTTCAGGCACTTTATGTCATTTTTTTTCGGCACGTTAATGATCTTGTTACCTTTTGTTTTCTCTGCATTTCTGGTCGGAACACTAACGAGCCAGCAACTGAATACGCTGGGATGCGCTAATTTGCAATGATGAAATGTGTTGTTGTGATGCTTGTTTATTGGTTTGCTCTTATTTTGCTTAGAACAGTGCAGTGCACAACGTGTTTTTAGCTATTAGCACTTTATAGAAAACTTTTTTGCTACTATATTTAAATCAAAGTACTTCCGCTAGAAGTCGAAGCTTCGTGCAGCAAAAAAACATGTGTCTATAACTTTTTTATATACTTTACAAATAGTTTGCAAAATGGCATTAGAGATTTTTCGATCAGTTTGTCGCATAATGAAGAAGATATTGAAGTCTATAGAAAGTAGCATATATTGTATGCATTCATTCTGGAACAGCACTTCGATATAAGTCCGCACATTGAGAATATCGTTAAAAAATTTCATAAATCTGCAATGTATGCTCCTTGAGTTTCGAGACACTACTACGCTTCATAGATTGTATGATAGATGGAATACGTTATTTCCACCAAAGCATGCATACATGCACTTTTTGGTGGCATCATCGATCCTTTGAAAGCAGAATTCTTTTTATTGAAAAGAAAATTGTCCGCCGTGTTGACACCGGAACTGAGCCGATGCTGGAAAACCATACATATAAATCATTCCAAAACATCAGCTCGTCCTCAAGCAGTAACATGGAGCTTCGGAAAGACTGTTAGTAGTAAGGCATACGAGACTCTTAAACTTGAGGAAGAACTTGCCCATAGAAGGTACTTTAAAGAACTCTCTTCGACAAGTTGAACACTTCATCTCTCGATTTGAGCAGAGATTTGTTTTATACTTTTGCTGCACATATCAGTAAAGTATTTCAGCAAAGCTCAAAAACCAACGGCATAGCACTTCCTTCATATCCGACCATGAATGATTCTCAACCTCTTACATGAAGTCAAAATCGCTTGAAAAAAAGATTTTTATTTTCAAAATCGACACAAGACATAATTCCCACATATCCATTTGGCTTTGAAAAACTATGGAACTGTAGAACCAGTTCATCCTATCACCTCTGAGTTTGGAGATGTACTTTGAATACTGATCCCCAATATTTTCAGATGTTGCACGTGGGAACCAGCTTCTGGAGTCGTATCTACGGGGGTTTTTTGATTATAGAACTCTCATACATTGATTCCGAAACCTGGCCAGCCAGACATCTTTGTCGCGTTATATGGAGCAATAAGCTTGCTGCCGATATTCTACATTATTATTCAAAAGAATATTTCTCGGACGAATGCTGGCAGTAAATAGCAGCCAGGGGGCTTTAGCTGACGACACCAAAGCCGGTTCATCAAGTTGTGCAGCATGTTCTCCTTAAAATAAACATTGCAGCTCTGAAATGAAATCTTGGTCTTTAGGCTGAAGTAATTTCTCCCAGTGACGCAATTACTCCTGCTTAGGCCATACAAAAGCAAGTAGCTTTATGATTGAGATCCAGGATGAGCGATCGAGCTTCCGAAGCATTACATCTGTTGCTCCTCAAGGCAGTGTGCCTTGCAGACACTGTCAACCGCTTACTTACCAGTACCAGTTGGTGATAAACCATTGTTAACCATATCTCCAGTTCCTCCAGTGTCTTTGAGGCATCTGAGCTTACGGAGAAGTTTCTCTAGAGAAGCTTCAGGAAGCGTCAGCAATACGATCACAGCTTGATACGAGTAAATGATGTAGTTTCCCGGGTCATGCGGATCTTCTCCGTCGTAACAGCTCGGGCTCAAAGTACATTCAGGAAGAGGGCTTCCTCTTTAACGTTCATGTAACCAAAGGTCATTATGTTTCCTTCCTCAAATTCATTTGTCAAATATTTTTGTATTAAATGATCCTTCGTTAGGTAGAATTCCTCAAATATTAAAAAAACCTCGCCAGATCTAATTTATAATGCAAGAAATGAAATTGTAAGCTTGTGTATCCTATGGAAGAACTCATGGTCCGATTATATTTAACCTGTATACATTAGAAAAACCAAGAGATCTCAGACTGACAACTTAAACTTTTTCCTTGTAAAAGCAACTAGTAGAAACCTTCACACTTCTCGAGGAGGCGCCAGCAAAACCACCTCACATTCCCGCTCAATAGAGCCAATTACCCTATTTAAACTCCAAACATCAGGTCGCTCAGCCCAATGCTATCCTTTATCTCTGCATACATCTTCAAAGGCAAGTCACTTGTCGTAAATGCATTGTACCCATATATAGGGAATGAAGAATATTCACTGCAAATCTCAATATAGTCACTTTGGAAACTGAATAGACTTCCAACAAGCAAATATGGTAGCGAACTTAATTATCACCTTTTTCCGCTCTTTTAAGCGAAATGAACTTCCAAAGTATTTATAATTTCCTCCCTTTAGTATATTGTGATTAAAAATGGAATAAATAATGAAAAATTTATCCAAAATAGATATTTTTAACTAGGTGTCAAATGTTTATCGAATGCATTCAATATCCAGCATTGTTTTAGATAGATAGATATTCCAATACAGACCATTTAATATATTAAGAAAACAATTGTTTTCCATACATTTTTCTGATTTTCCTTAGAGTGTGTTACAGCTACGGTTCCAACAAAGTGCACTACACTCAACTGTCAATTGCTGCTGCAAGTCATATGCCTTGACATTTAAATTGTGCAACGCTGATAAAGTTGCCAACATAATTTTTTTTTTTTATATTTTCCTTTGCCCTGACATGAGCTCCAATCTGTTCCCAGACTCAATTTACAATTTGTATCGTACGCCTGTCCTGTCCTTTGCATGCAACTAAGTTGCATGACTTAAATGTAACAATTTGTCTGCAGATGTCGACTAAACGTACAAAAAAAAAAAGAAAAATAAATAATAAAAAAATGAAAAAAAAAATTACAAATAATTTCAGGCATGCCAACTGTCATAAATTCTCCGCTCACACAGACTGCGTGCTTTAGCAATTTTAATGCGTTTATCTACCAAGTCAGTCAGTCAGTCTCAATGTAGCAGAAATCTTTGTGTGTGGTCAGATAGTTAAAATTTCAAAAAATCTATAAACATTTTTCTTTTTTTTAATATATATGTAACTACATATAATAAAAAAAAAATATTTATTTAATCTTTTTGAAAATTAGACTTTCAATATTTTGTGTACATAAAATTAGCTCGTAAAACGTTTGACTCATCATTATGAAATGTGTAGAGATTTTTCATTTTACGACTTTAACCGAATTTCAATTCGACTTCTATTAAAAAGCTATTAAAATTTTGAACATAGCATTTGGAAATAGTAGCAAGTCAACAAGTTTTTAAGCTAAGCTTGAAAGAAATATAAAAATATTGAATAGCCGATCACAGTTATGTAATATTAATTGTTATCAAACTTTTAAATAATATAGCAACTAAGAGCTGATATAATTTCACTTAATTGGTTTTACTGAATCATTCTAATAAGCTTTCAAAAAGCCTTTCGGCGTATATGGAAACATTTAAAGTGATTTAATGGTGATACATTTGAGCAACTTCTGTGGCATCAATTGCATGCAAATGATGCAAAAATCTTCATAATCTTCTAACTTGTTTTGGTTTTGCAGCGTTTTCGATCGTATGGCGAGCAATTTTAAGGCGAATTTTTGTTTTCGTGTAGTTTCGATTTGGAGTATGTCGCTCCTTAACTGTTTTTCTAAGCATTTTTAATTTGTAAATCGAAAAAATTTTAAATACGGAAAAGGTGGGACACCACCTTCCGATTCAAGTGTCCCAAAACATACCAATCGAAATTTATTTAACCACATAAACACAAAACAAATTCGTACGATTCAAACGGAGTGTTAATACATAACCCGATCGTTAAGAACTTCTTGGCTACTTTGTCACTTTTTTTTAACCTTAAACAAAAAAAAAGGTAATAGCAAGTACGCAAAGTAAATTAAATTTTTAGCCTAACTATTAAAAAACGGTAGCTTATAAGCAAAAAATCGATTAATTGTTTTTCAAAATATTCACTATTCAGATCGATACCATTTTGTGTAGCAGTTTTGCTACTCCAAAAGGGATACCTCCAAAACATGCGTGTTGAAGGCATTAATAGCAGCTTCATGAGTTGAAAACCGCTGTCCGCGCAGTTTATTTTTGATGCAAGGGAACAGGAAGAAGTCATTTGGTGCCAAGTCCTGGCTGTACGCCGGATGACCCATCAATTCGAAGTTTTGAGCATCTAAAAATTCATTTGTTACGGCTGAAGTGTGAGAGCACGCATTATCGTGATGAAGCATGATACGTCTTCGTCGGTTGGTTTTCCTCAGTTCATGGAATACTTCAGGCAAACAAATTGTTGTATACCATTCAGAATTGACCGTTCTTCTTTCCACAAGCGGCACGGTCGCAACATGTCCGGATTTCGAGCAGAAACATGCGATAATTTGCTTCGATGTTGGATTTTGCTCGTCTTGAAAGACCTAGATCGACTAATGGTCGACTAATGTTTTATTTCGCGTTTTATCAGCTGTAACGATTGAGTAGACGGCTTTTGGCGCACCTCGCATGAATTTCTTCAACGAACCGAACGATTGTCCAATTATGCGGTATCCAACGTGTACAAACCTTTCTGACGAACAAATGTTCATGTAATATTGTATGTATGCTGGTCATACTAATGCCCAGGGATGCCTTAATCTCACGGTATATCTCATGACGATCCTACTTTATCTGTTCACACACAGCATCGATGGTTTCTGACACAACGATAGATTTTGAACGACCTTCACGATGAGCGAACTGCGGCCACAATTGAATTCGTTGTATTCGTTGGCCAAAGATGGAGCTTCATCACCAAATTTTTGATTTTTCCGAAAATCGTTATAAATCATTGCACGCTTTAATTCCATTTTTTTGGCTGAGATGAATTTTTCAGTTACCTGTAAAGAAACCCAATTGCGCTATTACGTCAAAGTGTTCACAGTAAGTTAGGCCTAAAAAATGTCAGACTTTACAATGGAGACGTCAGATAGCATTTGGCAACATGTTTTGTTGCTCAGGCTAGATATATATGTAGCAACCATCATATCACACACCTGTATGGCTCATATTTCATTGACATACTCACATGAATAAGAACATAAATAATTTTATGATTTTTATGTTTTAGAAAATGTTCTTAAGTTTATCTCAACTGGTCTTTAAAGTAGAGTTCATTCAGCTATTTTAAAAAATATTTATATTATAATTCTACATTTTTGTCATCTTTCACGATTAAAATAATATAAAGCAGAATTAAGAAAATTATTAATTTTTAGCTTCATGAAAGAAATTGCTTAATATTTACAATCTTTTAGTAGAGTGTAGGTCCCTCATTGTTCAAAATGAGTTCACGGAGAGATAAGGAATCATAAAGTTGTTTAAAGTAATTTTGAAAAATTACAGACCAATCAGATTTATTCGCAGATTCGTACACTTTCCTTGCTAGTAATCCCCAAACATTCTCTTTAATATTAACTTCTGGCGAATGCGGAGGCCATTGTAGTAAGTCGACAACCTGGTCTTAGTGGCAAGTTTTAACCTGAAGGGGGTATGGATTAATGCATTATCGTGTTGGAAACATCATTTCAAAGGTTCTAACGCATGTTTTATCTCTGGAAAAGTACTTAGTTTTCTCTTTGCACTTGTTTTCATTTAAGTGTGCAGCAATTGGAGCACGCATGTCCTTTAGTTATCACCAAATATTACTTTTTTATGCTGGAGAGTGGTGGGATTTGGAGGTTTTTGATTCATGTGTGTTCCATATAATCTTATTTTTTATATAATTGTGCGCCACAGCTCCTCCCGATTTTTTAAGCAATATCTCTTGAAAAGTGTTTCAGCTCCATATTATTGTAATTTTTCGTGCCTTTTTTTTAACAAATATGGAACATAAAATACAGAAACTAATTTCAATATTTTATTCCGAAAACAATCAACTTAGAAAACTGTGACAAAAAAGCACACTTTCAAGTGTTCCTATTCAAGTGAGCCAAAGAATATTTCAACCAATATGAAATAATATTCAAAACAATATACCACATGATGGCCATAAAATATACAAATTCAAGTTTCATAAAACAAAAATACAAAACTAATTTGTCAAAATCTTTCAATGAACAACACAAATCGTCATTAATCCTCAAAAACGACGTCGACCTGTTTGAAAACCAATTCACAAAGCGCCAGCAATTACATCTATCATTGCCATAAAAATTTATAGCACGTGTCATCATTTAAATTAGCTACAGCATTTAATTGCAATTTATTTTTATTGACCAACTTGAGCAACAACTCAGTTCAGTCGTCGTCTGGGACGAATTACAACAATTTCCGCCAGCAGCACGCATAGAAATTTGCCAATTTATTTAAGCATTAATTGCGATTGTGATTTACGTTGGCAAATGTCAACACACGCAAACGCAACTCTGCGCAGATCCCGCATGTCGACTTCGCCGTCCGTTCGTCGTCTATGCGTGAATTTGTTTGCTTTCCTGATTGGTTATGGATGTGCTGCCAACTCATACCAAAGCATTCGTTTGTCTATAAACAGTCATTTGCTCATTTAGTTAAAGTGTTTTGTGTACTTTGCAGTGCAGACTTCGAGAAAAGTTTGCATGCCTCGCCGTCATTCATTCAGTCATGTCTCTGGTATTTGATGAAAGATCATCTTGCGTGCGAGTGAGTTAAGTTTTATGATTTGATTGAGTATGGGGCGTATTTCGTTTAACGGTTCGGTATGAGTTGTGTACATTGCTTAATTTGAGGTAGGTGGAAATTGATGCAACGGATTTTCGCGAAAGGAAGTTGTTAGAAAGTGTATTAAATTGAGTTGATGATGTGGAACGCAAAGAGATTGTTCAGACTTGTTTATAAAGTGACGACTTGTTAAAAGAGTTGGCTTAGAATGACTGTGGGTGTTTTATGCGTTGAGTTGTGTAGTTAGATACATTAAGGAAATATGCTGAAGTTATTGGAAGTTGGTAATAATGAAGTAGGACCATTTTGATGAACTGCCTTTATCTTCATAAATCATTTATTTCCAAAAATTCACTATATACTGCCCGGTTGCTTAAATTTTTTCAAAATTTTACACTTCCACAACATAAAGCACTACTAAATCACCTAAAAAAAACATTGGAAATATGCTTCATGCAACATTTTTTTTATATGAGTATCTACTTATAGCATAACTTACCCACACGCTACACAAAACACTTCTTCTTACTACACAACCTGCACATGTAGTACAGCACAAATCCTAAGCAGATTTGTTTTAGCTTAGACAAAACAGGAAATCCTACACACAAATCTGTTGCACAAATTATCGAAACGCCAACATCTTTTTGACAAACTGCAAACATATTGCAAACTGGCAATGCGATTCATACTGTATACAGAATCATTTGAGTTGAGTGGAATCGAGTTGAAGTTTTTCCAGCCTGTCAAATTTCCGCAAACATTCTGCGGTGGTCTTGTACGAACTTTCATACGTTCGATCGATTGCCAAAGCACCGTAAAAACATTTACTTGCCATAATTCGCATTTAAACTTTAGCGGCAAGTTGCAAGTTTCTGTTCTTCAATTCCTCCAGCTTCTCGAACTTCGCCTTCTTTTTCTGCTTTAACTGTTGTGATCAAAATCGTCTGTGATTTCTTGTTAGTGACGGGAACAGAGATGAGAGCTGACGATTATTTACGGCGCATTACATGCCTCAAACTGTATGTAGGAGCGAGAGGGGAAGCGAAAAAAAAATACAGCTGAGCTACGCTTAAAGATCGCCAGATTGACGTGCTTGACGGCAATTTTTCATATAGTGATTTTTATTTAAGCCAGTCCTTCTTTCTTTTTTGCCAATCGTTCCTTTTTGCTACATTCATTCAACGCATCGTTGACCTATTGAACCATAATGCATGTTGCACATGCGTCGCCAACGAAGCCAACAACCAAGTACCGATGAGGATCAGCTTCTGCTCTCAGCTATTGCTTTGAACCGTTCGGAGACTCATTTCGCCAGGTTGCTTGTTGTGATTTGTATGCATTTTCAGAACCTGTTCTTAGTATGAATCATTATTTGTTGTGGTTGTTTGCAGGATCGTGCATCTGCTTGTATGTACAGTGGAGTGAAGCGGAGTTGTAGACAGCTGCAAGTCTTACCAGTTTCCTGTTGCCTCTCTGTGCCGTTGTACTGTTTGGTTGCTCGCCTCATTGCTGCGATTATTGATCAAGTGATATTATTTGTAATAGTTTTTGCATTGCCATGTTTTTCGGTTGTTTGTTGTAAGGAACGAGTTGGCAGCGCAGGGTTGTCAGGTATTATAGTGAAGAGAAAAATACGTTGATATGATAAAATAGCTTATATTCCAAATTGTAGAAAGTAGGAGAGTTGTTTGTTCAGCATCAAATTAATTAGTAGCCATAAAGTTGGTTTAATGTGACAGATATTATAGGGTTGCAAGGATTAGGATGTTTTGGAGTTAGTAGGCATTTCTTCTTGTATATTAGAAACGAAGTTACTCAGAAGTCAGCCATAAATAATCATCACAATAAACGCTAAACTTCTTTTTTATGGTTGCTTTAAAAATGCAAGCTGTCATATAAGAGAAAATGGAGATAATGTAACCATTAAACTTCTATACGGAAAGCTTCAATATTAGTCCTAAAAATAAGCAATTCATTTAACAACATCTTCGGTGATTATTATGAAGCTTCATTCCGTTTCATAGTTGAAGGCCATAAGAAAGCAGAATATGGATAACAGATTCCACTTGTAGTCCAACGTTCTACCAAAACATTCGCTACTCCGAAGACTCAATGTTCTTCTTACGTCCGAGCGGTTCAACAGCATCCAACAATTGCTGCACTTTTACGTCTAAAAAGGAGAAAGGGTGACAAATGTCTTCACCAAATCTTTAAAAGATAAGCAAATCATTTTCAAAACGTTCTCGCCAAGAAAAAGAAGCTCAAATCGACAATATTTTGGTCAGTGTTTGTCCTGACAATCCAACTATGGAAGTTTACAAGTCGTTGTAAGAAAGAGGCTATCCCGAAAGTTCCAATAACGAACTCTGCAGGTAGCTGGTGCTTTTCCAGTTTGGATAAGGCAGAGGTATTTTCCAAAAGTTAGGAGAGATAAGATTTGTACAGTTTGATCTTACATCAGGCGACATGAGAGAGTTGGTTCAAGCACGATTGGAGTTTCTTCACCAATTATCTCTGCCAACAAATCCAGTCACCATGTAAGGGGTAAGGAAGTTGAAGGCTAAGAAAGGTAAAGATCTTCTGGATAACAAAACGCAGAAACTACTCCCAAACAGTATTTTCCAAGGGTGTGGTAATCGGCCGTCATTACTATGATCCCTAAGCCGAATAAGGAATGTAGCGATGTTGACTCATGACAGACCGATTAGTCTCCTTCCCGTCCGAGGTATAATGATGAAAAGAGTAATACTAAAAAACGTTACCTAGAGAACTTGTCAACTTCACCCCTGAAGCGATGGAACATAAGGAATGATATGTGGCTGTGTTCAAGAGTATTCAGCAAGCTTTTGACAGGGTGTGGCATTGTGGACTTCTGAGAAAACTAAAGAGCCTTCTAAACTGAAGCAGCTTCTAAACGAAAAGGACATTTAATGATGCATCTACTCGGAAGTACCCCAGCGGTTTAAGTTCAACCTTATACACACTGTATACATCAGAGTTGCCTACAGCTAGCTTAGTCACAGCAGTTGTTGATGACGACAATCTATAAATAGATATAATTTAAGGAAAAACCACTGCATACAGTTTGAGTAGCACATACGCCACAGGTTTGAAAAGCGCTAGCAGACAGTTTGAATAGCATTAGTGTTTAAGTTAATTTTTAAGCTTAAAATATTTAAATTTACCCTTTAATCTCACCAATTCTAAAATAATGAAGTATTCATTCTTGTTGTAACAACATGATATTTTATCGATAAAGCTGGAAAGCTGCACCATAAGTAGCAATGGTTCCACTAACAATTAATACCACATAATCCTGATAGATTATATTGTCGTGATAATCCAAATTAAATTATAAAATGCAATAATCTGAAATCGTACTTCGTTTGCGGTGAATAGTGTTGATAAGTTGTTGTTGCTTAAACATTTTAGTCTTCATCTCCACCATGGGTGGTTCCAATTGTTACAAACTTTTAAAATAAAATTACATAGGTTTTTACTGACGTCGTTAAATGCCGATTTATATCAATGAGTATGAATCTAACATTCTGATGTATGTGGATGTCTCCCAGTCCTGCCGAATCTTAGCTAATTTATAAATAAATGAGTTTGCCCAGATAATTCAGAAGTACATATTTTTAAACAATTATTTTTTACACTTTATTCGGGTTGTAGAAATCTTCGAAGTTCTCGGTTTATTTTTCTAGTAAAGGTAGTTTCAGATGGGGCCAGTTGTCTAAGACATTTATCATCTCGCTTGCTGAGACAAATATCATCTGACATACGATCCATATGATTCATTATTCCATATAATCCAGCTCCAGGAAACACAACAAGTTCTTACATACAATATAAATCTGCTTAGATATCACTTATCTCAAACATTAGGCACACTTTAAGCCGTTCTCGCTTTATATGATTCATGCAACAAAACCATAAATTCTTCTATTCTTAATACAAATATACCCAACTTTCTTAAAGCACTTCTCCTAAAAGATGACAACTCTGTAGATGATTGAAAAGCATAAATTTCAAATACATATTTAAATTCTGCACTCCACATAAACATTTTAAGGCCTATTTAAAACGCATAGAACACAGCACATCAGTCTTCGGTTGCTTACTTCTTTTTGCTGAAAGAATTTCTCCTGAGGCTTTCGTTGGTACTTTTCTTTTTTATTTTTCCATTTTCTTTAAATCATTTTTTGTTTTTTTACTATTCCCTCAATTGCATAGTAGCGCATAGACTTCGCATATCCGGCGTATATATATTTTCTATTTTCTATCAAAAGCGTGCGAAAAAGTAGGCGTTCATGGGTTAACACAATCTTGACCTCTGGATCTATAAAATAAAAAAAAAAATAGCGAACGAACGAACGAACAAGCGAATGTTTGGACAGTTTGTTGTCGGTCTTCGAGAGCTTCTTATTGCCATGCTTTTCGCGCCAAGCGTTGCCAATTGTTTCGGTTTTTTTCTTTTCTTTTCTATGCAAACCGACATTGCCTCCAACTTCCTTTGCGTGTCAAGTGCAAATGCATTAAATTTTGACATTGGCGTTTTTATTTCTCTTTTACTTTTAATTGATTTTCATGTTTTATTTTGTATTGGGGCGAGAAAATCTATGGTTTATATATGTGTATATGTATACAATGAAGTGCTTCCCGATTTGTAGTTTACCTTTTTACGAAAAAGCCACTTGACCCATGTTCCACTTATTATATAAGTAAAAATATGCCTTTTTTTCTTTTATTGCTTTTGATTTTTATTGTCGATTTTTTAATTGTTTATTGTAATTTTTATAATTTTACGCTGATAAGCTTTGTTATTTTTCTGTTATGCTTTTATCTGCTCGGATGTCATGTTGACTATACACAAGAGTCTCTCTCTCCCTCTCTTATAAGATATTTTATAACTACTTAACTGCATTAAGACAGACATCTTGATCTCAACTTCATATTTGTGCATTAGCAGCTACTCACGTGGTGTGTACGATTAGTTTTGATTGCTTATTTTTCTGATATTTTGTTCAACTTTCAGTGTCTATATTATATAATGAACAATGAGTTTGAAACCCAAATAAAGTTTATATATTCTTGATCAATTCGATGAGACCTTATCTTGGCACTTGCATACCTTCCGACACTCAAGAATACTCCAACTCCTTTTCCCATTGGTGATGGACACAGTACATTGACGCTGTAATACATTCCGATACTTAAGAATACTCCAACTCCAAAAGGTCTTTCCATCAAGAATGGATTATTGAATACCAGCTACAATCTACCACAGCATCAATATTTCCTCTGATGGCTCAAAGCCTGCCAAAGCAAGTCGGAAAAGGCTTCTTCTCACTGGTCCTGAGATTGGGATATTTTGATGCTAGGAAGATACCCACTAAACTAAGAATACTCGCTTTGCTCGGTAGGTCCGTTTTAGATAACCTCACAGAATTAAAGGAAATATGTATCAAAATTCATCATAGAACGACTTTCTTCAGATTTTATTATATTTTGGTATCATATTTAAAAACATTTTGGGTTCGATCCAGAATATCTATATATACTCCAAGTGCTTTCGACATTTTTAGAGCCATAAAAATTGTCCGTTAAACTGCGAAGAGAGAATTCCTTCTGAAACATTTTTGGAAGATGCAATTCGTTTTTTTTTTATCCGACTGTCAATAAAAGGTTTATGTCTGCATATTTCTTTGGAGCATTCTGTAGCCTAAACGAGTCGATGGATTTCTCTTAATTTTAGCATAGGATACATCAACCAAAGGTGATACTAGTATACGGAAGCTAAATTTTTTCAGCATAATCCACGGAATCCACAGCAACATTTTGTAAATAGTAGAGAACCTGTCTGAGGATAAGGAGTCCGTCCGACTTATCTATTTCAGAATTAAAATAAAACGACAACCTCGTGGTCATATGTCGCCAGTCAGAATGCTCAACTAAAGCAATTGAGGCAAATACCACCATATATTCGTTTCGGTTCGCATGACCCGATCTTGTCAGCTATAGTGAGTGAATAGTATCCGATGATTGCAGAAGGGAACTCTTTCTCTGGAGCGACTTTTTGATGGTGCGACGTGAGCGGAGTAAAAGTGGGGTGACGTACTAATGTGTTAGCAGCATTCCCGCTCTTTGATTCTCCCCACCCTTAAGCCGTCCCCGTTTTCGTCACGATCCGCGCTTTACGTCAGCTGACTTATCCTACTGGGCCTAAAGTTTCCCTTCAAAAGAATCAAATATTTTTTTGACAATTCCATTGCCATTGTTAGGGTGCATCATGATGTCTCCTAAACCCAAACTGTTGTTTTGGAGTAATGGCGAGGTCATCCAGATCTGTATCAATTCTTCAAAACTATTTTTTCAGATACTTTAAAATTCTTAACATCAATCGAACGATATGACGAAATGTTGCATTCTGATCTATTTGGCTTGGGTAACATTATGATCTCCGCACATTTACATTGACCTGGAAAGTCCAGCCTCAGCATTGCATTCTGAATGTAAACTAGAAGTCGCACATATTGGTGTCTGTGTTGCCTGATTGAGCACCTTTGAATACAATCTTAACACACTTCTAATGACCGGAGCAAGCTGAAATTGACCATACAGTCGTGAGCACGATACAATATGATGACTTTTAATGGTCAAATCTAAACGGCGATTCAACCGATTACGCCTCCGCGTTTTAATAAATTAAAATGAATCCAGGTAGTATTTTTTTTCTTTTTATTAATAATTTCCAATTATGAAAAACTTATCATATAACCCTCCAACATAAGAAGCTACTCAACAGCAGCAGCCAGTGGCAGCTTGCCACTTACCTTACTACTTATGAGTATATACATATCTCTGCTATCTACCAATTGTTGCTACACGGTGTGGGGCCACTTAAGAGCTTGCATTGCCCACATTTTGCATACGAAATACTCCATTCATTTCGTTCAGCTCACTCACACGGTTTGGTGTTTAATTAAGAGTTTTTTGTTCGGCTGCACTTTAGTTGGAAAGTTTTCAGTATGCGACGCCATGATTAGCAACGTTTAGAAACCATAATTTGAATAGCTTTTGTTCGAGCCAAGATGCGAGTCGGCGTTGATTTGACAGTTTTATGGCTTACTTAAATTTCCAGCTAATTATAAGCGTACGAATGTAACGAAATGTAGCGCATAGAAAAACTTTGGATCAAGCGTGCTGTTGTTGTTGACTTACTGTTTTACAAATGAGCACTGAACTGATTTTGAATTTTATTTGAACAATTTTTTTTTTTTTTTCAAATATTTTTCTTCTTTAACTTCTTGTGAACCACTTGAAAACCCACCAAACTTGAAGTTTTTCTATGTGCCTACTTAAAAATGCGGCACACGTTGCCGCTAAACGACATTTGCTTTATTGGAAAAAGCAGCTGAACAGCGGCAGAAAATCATTTTCCAAGCGCGCCAAAATAGAATGCGGACACACGCAGGCGCAGCCGTCGCTCGATTGGACTTCATTCCGCATTTACTCCGCTTGATCTTCACTTGAATGCGGCGCGTCGAAGCTCACCGTGCGCAATTAAAATATTGACAGTTTTCAGACGATGTTGGTGACGTTGTGGTGAACGTTTTGGTGAAGTTGTCGTGGCATGTAATAATATTTTCACATGCTGGCAGCCAGCGCGAGAGAATTTCATATTTTTAGCGTAATATTTTACTGCAATGCCGCTGTGACATATCACAGTGACATGTCTAATTTCTTTTGCATAATTTTCTCCCATTTGTCCCCGCTTAATTTTCTACTTTATTAGCTTTAGAACATGCTTGGCTCTCGCTAGTGGTCTACGGGTAGTAGGTAGCCTGTACATAACTAAAAGTCCATGGCCAGCATTGCCAGCTAGATTTTGAAGCGCATAAATAACTGCGTTTGTGACATGACATTTTCTTCTTATGTATATAAAAACCATTTTTTTTTCTCCTCTATGTCTATAAAGTTTTTGTATATCCTTCGCAGTTAGTGTGATGAAGGTATTAACCATTTGTCAGAAGCTTTGTAAGACTGTGATGAAGGTTTTGTAGATTCAATAAGGGCTACCTAATATGCCTGAAATTGAAATTTTAGCTCGAAATCAATATGAAGAGTTTCTTATATTGCAAGAAGTTGGTCTATAAAAAATGTTCATAAAACATCCATAATGCTGTATACTTCAGATACAAATTCAATAGTTATCTTCATATATATAATTCTTCTGTGTGTGTGTGTGCGTGTAAGTGAATGAGCTCCTTCTAAACGACTAAACCGATTTTGATAATGTTTGTGGTTTGTGTTTGAGATGGTCCCAGAATAGTTTATATTCACAATTGGCGCTAGTTTTCAGTAAGGGCTATTAAGCTTATATTACAGTTAAATATATTTACTTCTTTAATAATAATAAACCATTCCAAGTTACGTACTCCGAATTTAAATAAAATATTTCTTATTATTTTTTTTACAATTACACTTTTTGTTGAATTATTTACAGTCTTAGCACATGTTTAGGGCATTAAAGCTTCGGTTTGTTCCATTTAAACTTTGTTTTTTTCTTAATTTAATTCTTTTTTTAAGTCAGTCTACGTCTGGTGGAATACTTTTAACCATAGTTGTCGCTCCTTGTTCTTGTTGCTGCTGCTGTTTTTTTTTTAAATTTTTTTTCTGTGATTTGTTGGAGAAAGATGCCGTGCCCAAGTGCGGCGTTTTTCGCTTTGCCTTAGCGCTGTAGTTTATGGCAATCTGTGAGATTTTTTCTAAGTAGGCAAAGCATTTTTTCTCCATTTTCATTGCGTCATAGTTCTTAATTTTTTTTTTTTTTTTCTGTAGTGTATAAATATGTAGGTGAGAATGCAGTTAAAGCTGAAAGACTTCTGCACTAGTTTCACACTAGTTCAACTAACTATATTGGGTTAATCTTTCATCATTGACCATATGTCTTAGTTAAGGTTATCAGAAATTTTTGCAAATTACAATTATTGCAGTCGACATATAATTGTGTCATGCATAGTATGCAAATTTCATGAATATAGAGTCGTATGCAATCTCAGGTTTCTTATTAAATCCACAAATTTAATGATCCAGAATTTAAGAAGTTTAAATATTTCTATATGTTGCTATGGAGGGCTAACTAAATTAAAATATATCAACTTATTTGCTCTAAGCCCACGATCCCATAAAGAAGAAATTTTGGAAGGGTCAAACAGGTTGAACACCTGTATCTCAAAATCGGTCCCATAGTTTCCGGTACTTTGTAGTGCCCATAATTTTAGCTAATGTATGCGTTCTGGTTTTAAAAAAAAGTCTACATACCAATTTTTAAACCAATATCTCAAAGATTTTTTGAACATGGCTTATACGTACAAATAGACAGCCAGATGGACAGATTACAGATGGACAGGTATTGTCTAAAAAGACTCGTCTTTCAAAAGAAAACAATTATTACGTATATCGTGACTCCATAGTCTTGAATTCATACATAACACCCATACATTTCTTTCTGTACTTAACTACCTTTTAATATTTTCAGACTATTTAATTTTTAAAATTTTTACACTTGCGGTGGGATTTCTTGGGGAAGGGGGAGGGGCAAAATTTGAAAATAAACTCATAAAATTCCTGCAAAGTCCTAGTCGATCGTAAAGGATCGTTTCCGCGATCTTTTCGTTCATACGGACGGAAAGACGTACATGGCTATATCGACATCTCTATCACTCCTGACCATAATGGGTTAACTTAATATATTTGACAAAAAAAATTTGTGTTTTGAAAAAACCCCATTGAGGGCATAGATATAAATTGGGTGCTACACCTAAGAGTCCAATATGGATCTATATACAATATTTTAAAAGAATTTAAATAAGATCCACCATCTTAGTTACCCAAAAATAAAAATCATCTGTAGAATGATTAGGAGAGTCTAAATATTTTGAATGCTCTACCTCTGAAGCTCTTGTTGTTCATACGTACTGCCAAGGACCGAAGGATATATCTATATTGACGCGACTGTTAATGATGAGCAAGAACATTTTTTCTTTATAAGGTCTGCCTCAACTTCTTCTGCCTGATACATGCATTTGATATCCAGCACATAGACTTATTTCTATGCCAAATTTTTTAAGTAACAAAATTGATATGTCTCGCCCTCTTTTTTCTTAAATTCAAGAAAATTTCAACCTGAAATTTTTTATGGTAGGTTCTTAAATTCAGCCGCATTAAATAATGAGATTGTTCTCTTAAGATCTGAGATCAGGAAATAGTCGCTGGAGACAGATCTGGACAATACGGTGGATGCGAAAAAGCAATTCGAAGCCCAATTCATGCAATTTATGCTTTATTAATGATAAATATTAGTTTTCTCAGAAATTTTTAAATTATTTGGATAATATAAGGAATTGGGTTTGAGATCGGTAGGGTTGGATCGTTATATTAAAAGGTATATTCTGGTGTCTTATTTTTCTATTTTTGGCATATTTCTTCTTTTAAAAGAAATATTCACCATAAATACCAGAAGTTTTTCAATATGTTTTTTTTTTTTTTTTAATATTATATTAATGAACTAAAAGCGAATTATCAAAAGTTTATTTCAAACTTTTGCAGCAACTTGTTGCCATAAAGCACCATGCAACATCTAGGCGCAACATTTTACTCAAACAAATTCAAGCAACAACATGCTTGAAGAGTAAAATAAACACAACAAACCAGTCAAGAACGCAACATTCAACGCAACATGTTGCTGAGAAGTTAACTTTAAAAAAATGTTTCTGTTCGTTTCAATTGCAATTCGACGTCGAAAGCGTTTGGTTTGGATTTATTTTGTCGCGCGTTACACGTCAACGAATTTGAAGCATAAAATCGGGACAGAATAAATATCGCACGGAACGCCGCGTGTGCATAATTAAAATTGAAAAATCAGCAAATTCTATTTAAAGTGAAAAGAAGAAGAAAAAAAAAGAAAAACCATGAAGTGCAAAACGACTGCAATGCGTTGCACGTTCAATACTCATTCGTACAATTGATTGATTGCCTGATTGATCTATTTTTGCACTTGATTTGTGACGCACGCGTCGCCGGTTTTCAAACGTGCCTAGACTGGAACGCAACTATCTATCTATAAGATACTATCGTGAAGTGTGCAGCTAGTTTTCTTTACTTTTTTTTTTTTTTGTAACAATTATGTTGATTTTTCGCATATGAATGTCGTCGTCGTCGTCAGCGTCAGCGTCTTCGTCGTGGTCTTCGATCAAGATAAAATGCATTCGCGCGCAAGTAAATTGATTTGATGATGATCTGATCCGATTCCGATCCGATCCGTTTCGATCGCTCGATTATTGTGTTGCACCGTTCTTTTGATTACATATTGCAATACACAAAAGTGTTCATTAGTTGGGTGTGTGCTCAAGCAAATTCTTGTAATTTATTTAATAATCAAAGTGTTTCAATTTCTTATACATATATATTATTTTTATATATGTCAAAGTTCTAAACAAATCAGTGAAAAATTAAAACAAAATTCCATACAATGGCAGTTGCAAAGTTTTATGTTCCACCAAAATAAAAAACCAATCCGTTAAGAAAATTAATCTTCCAACATTCATCATAATAGTTCATTAATCCAGCACTCCAGCTGTTTTCAAAGCTACTGCAGACAACACGAACTCTTGCTGAGAAAATGCAATTCTTCGGTCCAAATGAAGCTTCCTACCTAATAAAAAATAAAAAAAAAAAATTTGTTATTAAAGTTGCTGTCGAGTATAAACTTCTGAGTAGTTAAAAAGCAAAAGTGATTACTGCTGCAAGTGATTAATGATCAAGTGTTCCATGCCTCTAGGAAAATTGTGATTGAGTGTATGAAAAAAATTAATTGTTCTTTTGTGTTTTTGCATAGTAATACTTGGAATTTCTTTGGTATTCTGAATATTCAAAACAGCAATTAAAAAAATTTAAAAAAAAAAAAATTTTAATTCTGAAAAGCATCATTTATTTCAATCAAACAGTTTCAATCTGTGGAATAGTTTTATACTATTTATTTTCTGAATGTGAAGATATTAAAATTATGAAAATATTTTTTTTAAATTGGAAAACATTTTTAGCTGTTTAAAATAATATAAATATTTAGTGCAATCGAAACATGTGTCTCTGTTGCACTTCAATGTAATGCTATTCTTATTAAAAAATATGTTTGTACATTAAGTTGCTTTTTAGACAATTTTTTTGTCGCTTCTGGCCTGGATTTTTTTTTTGAAATACTAAAAAAAATGTTTTTCTGAACATAATATTAATAATATTATTACTCGATTACCAGAACGTGAGAAGATTTCTCATAGAAATTATATGTTAAATAATTTTTTTTTTTAATTTCTATAATTTTTGCTGTTATTCGTTCGAACTTGGGAATTAGTCAGAATTAAGCGCTCTACGAAAGCCAAAAGCCGAAAGTACCCATTGCGACTTAACTGTATTTCATACCGGTGAGATAGTACAAGTCGCTAAGGTGAAATTTTTAGAAAAATTTTGTTTTATCAATGGTTTAACCTATAGGCAGAATGTTAATGGGATATTTGTGGGAAAATTTAATTTTCCACAAGTCTTTATTTAATTTCCTTTTGAAACAAATCAATGTTTCAGAAAATTTTGAGCTTTTACTATTTTCTAGCATGAAACTTTAAGAGATTATTGAGTCAAATTTAAAAAATATTGATTTTATGCCTCCGAGTTAAGTAATTAAAAAAAAAAAATTTACAATTAATTTGTATAAGAAATCTTCGTTCGTTTTGGAAGAGTACCAAACAATAATACTAAGGGCTTATACATTGTGGGAATTTTTTTTTTAGCATTTCCAACAAAATTTCAGACCGGAAGCGAATTAATATCGAAAGAATTAAATTTTTACTCTTACTATTTTAGTCATGTTTTATAACTAAGAAATGCTAACTCAATTGGGAAGATATTACAACATAATTCTTAAGTTCTTCTTATTTTATTATTTTTTAAGTTCAAATTATTTAACAACATTTGAGTAGGAAACATAAAATATGAAACTTTGAGAGAGGAGTACAAACTTTAGCTCACGTTTTGAAATCTTCGATGGAGTAAAGAGTTCAACACCCGTTATTTATTTGGAGAATAAGTAATTAGACACTGTCTTCACACTGCATTGAAAACAGTTTCAAATTTTTACTAAATGTGAAAGCAGATTCATTGAAATTCTTATTACTGTCAGATAACAGGCACTTTGTGAACTTTATTACAAGTGAAGCATCGATCTAAAGGACAAAAAGTGTTGTCCTGTAGCTTACACGAAAGAAGATCTCTGCAAAGGAACATTTCATCATTATTTGAACTAAGCTATAGATAAAAAATAGTTGCGAATCCTGACTTCAAATCAAACGATAGGCAAGAGGACTTAATTTTTTCGGTTTAAACATTCATATAACTAATGATTTTTAAATAATTTATGCTGCTTGCATAAAATAACTCCAAAATTGTATTTTTGTTGCAGCAACGACCCTCTTATTCGACCCCTCATTTAATACCAAATATATTACAACATAATTCTTAAGTTCTTCTTATTTTATTATTTTTTAAGTTCAAATTATTTAACAACATTTGAGTAGGAAACATAAAATATGAAACTTTGAGAGAAGAGTACAAACTTTAGCACACGTTTTGAAATCTTCGATGGAGTAAAGAGTTCAACACCCGTTATTTATTTGGAGAATAAGTAAATGAAGTGTTCAGACGGTAGAATTTATTAGACACTGTCTTCACACTGCATTGAAAACAGTTTCAAATTTTTACTAAATGTGAAAGCAGATTCATTGAAATTCTTATTACTGTCAGATAACAGGCACTTTGTGAACTTTATTACAAGTGAAGCATCGATCTAAAGGACAAAAAGTGTTGTCCTGTAGCTTACACGAAAGAAGATCTCTGCAAAGGAACATTTCATCATTATTTGAACTAAGCTATAGATAAAAAATAGTTGCGAATCCTGACTTCAAATCAAACGATAGGCAAGAGGACTTAATTTTTTCGGTTTAAACATTCATATAACTAATGATTTTTAAATAATTTATGCTGCTTGCATAAAATAACTCCAAAATTGTATTTTTGTTGCAGCAACGACCCTCTTATTCGACCCCTCATTTAATACCAAATATATTACAACATAATTCTTAAGTTCTTCTTATTTTATTATTTTTTAAGTTCAAATTATTTAACAACATTTGAGTAGGAAACATAAAATATGAAACTTTGAGAGAAGAGTACAAACTTTAGCACACGTTTTGAAATCTTCGATGGAGTAAAGAGTTCAACACCCGTTATTTATTTGGAGAATAAGTAAATGAAGTGTTCAGACGGTAGAATTTATTAGACACTGTCTTCACACTGCATTGAAAACAGTTTCAAATTTTTACTAAATGTGAAAGCAGATTCATTGAAATTCTTATTACTGTCAGATAACAGGCACTTTGTGAACTTTATTACAAGTGAAGCATCGATCTAAAGGACAAAAAGTGTTGTCCTGTAGCTTACACGAAAGAAGATCTCTGCAAAGGAACATTTCATCATTATTTGAACTAAGCTATAGATAAAAAATAGTTGCGAATCCTGACTTCAAATCAAACGATAGGCAAGAGGACTTAATTTTTTCGGTTTAAACATTCATATAACTAATGATTTTTAAATAATTTATGCTGCTTGCATAAAATAACTCCAAAATTGTATTTTTGTTGCAGCAACGACCCTCTTATTCGACCCCTCATTTAATACCAAATATATTACAACATAATTCTTAAGTTCTTCTTATTTTATTATTTTTTAAGTTCAAATTATTTAACAACATTTGAGTAGGAAACATAAAATATGAAACTTTGAGAGAAGAGTACAAACTTTAGCACACGTTTTGAAATCTTCGATGGAGTAAAGAGTTCAACACCCGTTATTTATTTGGAGAATAAGTAAATGAAGTGTTCAGACGGTAGAATTTATTAGACACTGTCTTCACACTGCATTGAAAACAGTTTCAAATTTTTACTAAATGTGAAAGCAGATTCATTGAAATTCTTATTACTGTCAGATAACAGGCACTTTGTGAACTTTATTACAAGTGAAGCATCGATCTAAAGGACAAAAAGTGTTGTCCTGTAGCTTACACGAAAGAAGATCTCTGCAAAGGAACATTTCATCATTATTTGAACTAAGCTATAGATAAAAAATAGTTGCGAATCCTGACTTCAAATCAAACGATAGGCAAGAGGACTTAATTTTTTCGGTTTAAACATTCATATAACTAATGATTTTTAAATAATTTATGCTGCTTGCATAAAATAACTCCAAAATTGTATTTTTGTTGCAGCAACGACCCTCTTATTCGACCCCTCATTTAATACCAAATATATTACAACATAATTCTTAAGTTCTTCTTATTTTATTATTTTTTAAGTTCAAATTATTTAACAACATTTGAGTAGGAAACATAAAATATGAAACTTTGAGAGAAGAGTACAAACTTTAGCACACGTTTTGAAATCTTCGATGGAGTAAAGAGTTCAACACCCGTTATTTATTTGGAGAATAAGTAAATGAAGTGTTCAGACGGTAGAATTTATTAGACACTGTCTTCACACTGCATTGAAAACAGTTTCAAATTTTTACTAAATGTGAAAGCAGATTCATTGAAATTCTTATTACTGTCAGATAACAGGCACTTTGTGAACTTTATTACAAGTGAAGCATCGATCTAAAGGACAAAAAGTGTTGTCCTGTAGCTTACACGAAAGAAGATCTCTGCAAAGGAACATTTCATCATTATTTGAACTAAGCTATAGATAAAAAATAGTTGCGAATCCTGACTTCAAATCAAACGATAGGCAAGAGGACTTAATTTTTTCGGTTTAAACATTCATATAACTAATGATTTTTAAATAATTTATGCTGCTTGCATAAAATAACTCCAAAATTGTATTTTTGTTGCAGCAACGACCCTCTTATTCGACCCCTCATTTAATACCAAATATATTACAACATAATTCTTAAGTTCTTCTTATTTTATTATTTTTTAAGTTCAAATTATTTAACAACATTTGAGTAGGAAACATAAAATATGAAACTTTGAGAGAAGAGTACAAACTTTAGCACACGTTTTGAAATCTTCGATGGAGTAAAGAGTTCAACACCCGTTATTTATTTGGAGAATAAGTAAATGAAGTGTTCAGACGGTAGAATTTATTAGACACTGTCTTCACACTGCATTGAAAACAGTTTCAAATTTTTACTAAATGTGAAAGCAGATTCATTGAAATTCTTATTACTGTCAGATAACAGGCACTTTGTGAACTTTATTACAAGTGAAGCATCGATCTAAAGGACAAAAAGTGTTGTCCTGTAGCTTACACGAAAGAAGATCTCTGCAAAGGAACATTTCATCATTATTTGAACTAAGCTATAGATAAAAAATAGTTGCGAATCCTGACTTCAAATCAAACGATAGGCAATAGGACTTAATTTTTTCCGTTTAAACATTCATATAACTAATGATTTTAAAATAATTTATGCTGCTTGCATAAAATAACTCCAAAATTGTATTTTTGTTGCAGCAACGACCCTCTTATTCGACCCCTCATTTAATACCAAATATATTACAACATAATTCTTAAGTTCTTCTTATTTTATTATTTTTTAAGTTCAAATTATTTAACAACATTTGAGTAGGAAACATAAAATATGAAACTTTGAGAGAAGAGTACAAACTTTAGCACACGTTTTGAAATCTTCGATGGAGTAAAGAGTTCAACACCCGTTATTTATTTGGAGAATAAGTAAATGAAGTGTTCAGACGGTAGAATTTATTAGACACTGTCTTCACACTGCATTGAAAACAGTTTCAAATTTTTACTAAATGTGAAAGCAGATTCATTGAAATTCTTATTACTGTCAGATAACAGGCACTTTGTGAACTTTATTACAAGTGAAGCATCGATCTAAAGGACAAAAAGTGTTGTCCTGTAGCTTACACGAAAGAAGATCTCTGCAAAGGAACATTTCATCATTATTTGAACTAAGCTATAGATAAAAAATAGTTGCGAATCCTGACTTCAAATCAAACGATAGGCAAGAGGACTTAATTTTTTCGGTTTAAACATTCATATAACTAATGATTTTTAAATAATTTATGCTGCTTGCATAAAATAACTCCAAAATTGTATTTTTGTTGCAGCAACGACCCTCTTATTCGACCCCTCATTTAATACCAAATATATTACAACATAATTCTTAAGTTCTTCTTATTTTATTATTTTTTAAGTTCAAATTATTTAACAACATTTGAGTAGGAAACATAAAATATGAAACTTTGAGAGAAGAGTACAAACTTTAGCACACGTTTTGAAATCTTCGATGGAGTAAAGAGTTCAACACCCGTTATTTATTTGGAGAATAAGTAAATGAAGTGTTCAGACGGTAGAATTTATTAGACACTGTCTTCACACTGCATTGAAAACAGTTTCAAATTTTTACTAAATGTGAAAGCAGATTCATTGAAATTCTTATTACTGTCAGATAACAGGCACTTTGTGAACTTTATTACAAGTGAAGCATCGATCTAAAGGACAAAAAGTGTTGTCCTGTAGCTTACACGAAAGAAGATCTCTGCAAAGGAACATTTCATCATTATTTGAACTAAGCTATAGATAAAAAATAGTTGCGAATCCTGACTTCAAATCAAACGATAGGCAATAGGACTTAATTTTTTCGGTTTAAACATTCATATAACTAATGATTTTAAAATAATTTATGCTGCTTGCATAAAATAACTCCAAAATTGTATTTTTGTTGCAGCAACGACCCTCTTATTCGACCCCTCATTTAATACCAAATATATTACAACATAATTCTTAAGTTCTTCTTATTTTATTATTTTTTAAGTTCAAATTATTTAACAACATTTGAGTAGGAAACATAAAATATGAAACTTTGAGAGAGGAGTACAAACTTTGGCTCACGTTTTGAAAACTTCGATGGAGTAAAGAGTTCAACACCCGTTATTTATTTGGAGAATAAGTAAATGAAGTGTTCAGACGGTAGAATTTATTAGACACTGTCTTCACACTGCATTGAAAACAGTTTCAAATTTTTACTCAATGTGAAAACAGATTCATTGAAATTCTTATTACTGTCAGATAACAGGCACTTTGTGAACTTTATTACAAGTGAAGCATCGATCTAAAGGACAAAAAGTGTTGTCCTGTAGCTTACACGAAAGAAGATCTCTGCAAAGGAACATTTCATCATTATTTGAACTAAGCTATAGATAAAAAATAGTTGCGAATCCTGACTTCAAATCAAACGATAGGCAATAGGACTTAATTTTTTCGGTTTAAACATTCATATAACTAATGATTTTAAAATAATTTATGCTGCTTGCATAAAATAACTCCAAAATTGTATTTTTGTTGCAGCAACGACCCTCTTATTCGACCCCTCATTTAATACCAAATATATTACAACATAATTCTTAAGTTCTTCTTATTTTATTATTTTTTAAGTTCAAATTATTTAACAACATTTGAGTAGGAAACATAAAATATGAAACTTTGAGAGAGGAGTACAAACTTTGGCTCACGTTTTGAAAACTTCGATGGAGTAAAGAGTTCAACACCCGTTATTTATTTGGAGAATAAGTAAATGAAGTGTTCAGACGGTAGAATTTATTAGACACTGTCTTCACACTGCATTGAAAACAGTTTCAAATTTTTACTCAATGTGAAAACAGATTCATTGAAATTCTTATTACTGTCAGATAACAGGCACTGTGTGAACTTTATTACAAGTGAAGCATCGATCTAAAGGACAAAAAGTGTTGTTGGTAGCTTACACGAAAGAACATTTCATCATTATTTGAACTAAGCTATAGATAAAAAATAGTTGCGAATCCTGACTTCAAATCAAACGATAGGCAATAGGACTTAATTTTTTCCGTTTAAACATTCATATTACTAATGATTTTTAAATAATTTATGCTGCTTGCATAAAATAACTCCAAAATTGTATTTTTGTTGCAGCAACGACCCTCTTATTCGACCCCTCATTTAATACCAAATATTAAAGAAAAATATTTTTCACTCTTCACACGAGATGCCTACGGATAAATGTCAACTCACGTAAATTTCAACTCCTACTAACTATTATCAAACCTATGCCATTTATCAATATCAATTAATGAATATAAATTATTCAACATCAACATATTAATATAAATTTTTTGGAGGTTGAACAGCTCAACATAAGTTAGCACTCGAAATTCGATGAATAAAAAAAATGTAAATGTGATTTGCTTTCGGTGGCTGCTGCAATTAATTTTCAGCTAATAAATTAGTTAATGAATGCGACAATTGCATCAGTCTCATGATTATTATAAATGGAATATACTTTCCAGTAAAAATTTTGGCATATAGCATTACCACACCATAAATGCATTTGTTTTTATTCCGAGTTGTGGAATTATACGTTATTGGACTCTAGATCTAACACGAAGTGATAGATATAGAACTAGAAATATAACTCAAAACAAAGGAAACACTTCTAAGACAATAAGTCTATGGAATTAAGCCAACTCCAACATTTTGTAGAAGCTTTTGTCTACATAGACACAAGTCAATAATGTGTTGTCCAAACCAAGAGACGAATTGAAAAAAAAAAAACATCTTTAATTGGAACTTCACCAACTAGTGGTGCGACAAGAAATCCTGTAGGTTCCTAAACATCTAAACCACACGCAATTAAATGCTATACACATGGATCACTGATGGCTGAGGGTTGGTGGGTCTGAGACTTCAAAACTGGACGTATATGGCCAAGTATTAGATAAATGTGCACGGTTTAACATTACATCACTCTTCATTAGACAGTCTGCCGGTGTTAAAGGCACTCAACTGAAACTCCGTGAAGTCCAAACTAGTGCAAGAAGCAACAGTAAGTACTAATGAAGCTCAGCCAACCAATGTCCTAGGAAACGAACAGGCTAAGAAACTTGTCAGAAAATAAGTTGTAACGCAGTTATTTGGACCAGAGCAGTTTTTTGACATCAGGATACTTCACATCGGAATTTATGTAGAAGCAAATATAGCAAAGAAGCCAATGACTAAAAACGAGCAAAGATATTACAACCCGGGCAAGATAAAAACCATGCTTAAGCTGAGTAGGAATATTCTTAAGTTATTGAGAAGTCTATAAAAAGGTCACTGTCAACTTAAGATACCTTTGTGTGTCATTGGTATAACCAACACCCCCGAATGAAGATTCTGTAACGGTGAAGAAAAAACTCTCTTTACATCATCGCGGAATGTGAAGCTATAGGTAGAAGCATAGTATTAAAGTATTAGACAGTCACGTCATCACTAAAAAGTTTAGATCATAGGAATATATGAAGGTTCAGCATATAGAACATGAGTAGATGAGTAGGATTTGATATTGGACGAATATTCTAGTAACCGAGCGACCATAGTGATGAAATTGGGTATACAAATCAATTTGGTCAAAATTAAAGAGGTCGATCTTATCAGTAATCTTGTAGATCAAGCAACTTTTCAAAGCTTGAAGTGACTGAGGCCCATCAATTTCTTTCAGTAATTATTTCAGCTCCTCAATTTAAAAAGAAAAAAGTGTCACGAAGAATTGATCTTTAAGTGAACTCAAATCAAACTTCAATAACAAATGTTATGCACAATAAACAAAGCATCACTTTCTTTCAAGAGCTGCACTTCAAAATGCACACGTCTGCTCAAGTGGCTTCACTCCATTGTGAATGATCTGCAGCAGTCTTCTGCACTCGATCGCTCAATCGATCTTACGACAATTGATATGCAAATAACCTACAGTCTACAAGCTATTAAAAATCGCTTTCGCAGTCATTTGCAACTGAAAACTGGTAGTAGTGAAATTGTTGGACGATCTTCATGCCTGCAGACATCAATAATGTCTGACGATGATGTTGATAAGATCTTTGTACGATCTCATTGATATGATAAGAGAAAAAAAAACTGATAAGCAGCAAACTTGTTCGACGCAAATTGATTTTAATGAAGTCGAAAGGTGCCAAACTCAACTTAGACTTGTGCCGGCCTGCCTACTTAGAACTTAGTAGTATGTACCTCATACGCCCGCGTACAGTTGCCGCCTTTGATCTACGCGTAGCTGTCAGATACGAGTAGATGGAGTACAATAAAGCGTTTTGTATTGCTACAATTAAGATTTATGTTTCATGCGCAATTTTTGATTTGTTTCTGATGAAACGTACGAAAATATTTGACTTTGCGGTTTATGGATACAAAGTAAATGTTTTCAGTGGCGGCTTTGCGTTTTTTTTTTTTGCTTATACAAAGCGGAATCGATCGAACGTTCGTTCTTAGCATTTTTGCACAGAGTACTATTAGAGTTTTTGTTTTTTTCGTTGCTTTAGGAATTTTTGGTTTTGTTTCGGTTCAGTTTGGTTTGGTTTGGTTTGGTTTTGGAGAAACATCATTGATCTTTGATCTACAATTTGAAACGTGTGGCAAGCAGTTGAAGCAGATGAAGCAGGCAGGCATCAAAGCAGTACATGATGTGGAAGATAAACCTCGACGGCAATAGACTTCCTTCTCACTGTAGTGTATCTTCTGTGGTTTGGTTTGGTTTCGTTTCGTTTGTTTTCTTTTGCTGCTTGTAGCGCATGTTTATTGTGGATTGTGCCTGGTGGTTTTCTTACTCAGGGCGACATGTTTTCGTTTTTTTTTTTTTTCTTTTATTTTTATTTTTCAAGAGGCGCAGTGAAAACAATAGCAGGCGCCGTCTACAAGTATCTCGTCTTCCTTGTTCCTTGTTTGTTTGATTTAACCAAAGCCAATACGATTTTGTGTAGAAAGTCTAATTGGGTCAGCATTTTTTCTACCGTTTTTAAAGATTTTTTTATATGTGCGCGCTTCCTTTTTAATTTTCTTTGGCATGGCTACAATTTAATTGGATTATCGCCTTTTGATTTTGTATCTTAAGCGATTTTCGGCAGCTTGCTGTCGTTTATAATTCTACGTGATTTTGCAAGCCCTTATTAAGTAATTTTTGTATTTCAAAATATACATTTTTTTATGGCTGCTAGCGCATTCTTTACACCTTTGTTGACTTTGTTCAAAAATTCCAAGTTTATCAGCTGCGACGCATTCCAGCTCATAAAGATTTTACTTAACTTAAATTTCAGTTTGCTTGTCAAGAAAATACTGCTTTCATAGATGCTTTATACATTCTTTTTTTTTCAGCTGCAGTAATTGTATCTTTTAGTAGAGAATTTATCTGCGTATCTTCAGCTGTTCACGCTTATCAGTCACAGTTGCATTTTGTAAATAGATTCAGTTGTATAGCTACATAATGCATGCGAAGCAGAAGTTTACTTACAGGTAAACTTTGACTTGGCTGCTGAGAAACAAAAGAAACTACTGTTTATATTTGTTTTCTTACTGTTTAACATCTTCCGGGAAACGAGTTGAAGTTTTGTATCTGAAGCATGCAAGAAGCGTTTCAATAATTTAGTTTTACAGTTGATAATTTGAGTTTTGGAATATTAATTTATTTAAAACTTGTATTGCTTTACGGAAATTCATAATTATTTAATTAAAAGGGTGGTTTGATAAGTCAGTGTAGCTTTCAATGCAACACTGCTGCACGCAACTGCCATTTCTTTATAGACTGACTTTCGTCATTGAAAGCAGATAACCTCTTGGAGTTTAGCAAAAATGTAGAAAATTGAATTTGCCTAAAAAAATCCATCACCGAAATCAAGAAAAGGTTTAAGCTTACTAAGCGCACTCTGTACTATAATTTTCAATGGGTAAAAAGAGGTTTACTAAGTGCCGTTGTATTAGTAAAAGCAATAGTGATGCCGAACGTTCAGATGCACAAAATAGGTCGTTAAAAATACTTGGATGCTCAGGCTGAACGTGCACCAATGAATATCTTGGGGGATCTGTTAGCCATCAAAGACATGTTCACAGTTTTTTGGGATGGTAAAAGGTAAAACTTTTATCATTAAAAATTATTCATAACTTTTGGACAGAATTGGTATTGATTTTAAACAAAAATTTACTGCATTTGGTTAAGAAAAAGGGCTCATCTATCAAGACAATGTACGGATGTGTAGTCATGATGGGAAAAATTCATAAATTTGGCTACACACACCATCCAGCATTATTCTACAGATTGTCCTGTTTCCAAAAATTGTGCGTTGAGATTTTGGTTGAAGGAAGGGACCTTCACTTAAACAAACACATATGTATTTTGAAAGCCTTGAGATATTCTATTATGTATTTGGAAGGGATTAATAAATTGGGAAAAAATTGTGTGAAATACTAGCTGTACCCATCATGCTTCGCTGCGTCCCGTAAAAACTGTTGTCAAAACAAATATTGTATATACAAGGTGTTTCTCAAAATTTTCAGAACTTTTGGATTAAAGTGCTAACTATAAAAGATTTTTGAGTACTTGTTTTTTTTTTATTATTCTAAGTAATCTCCCGCCGACTGAATACACTTATTAGTTCGATCCAATAACATTTCAAGCTCGTTGGCCGGAATGATCTGTATACACCTTTCGGATGACATTTACATCAGCATAGAGCCGTTCTTTCATGTATAATTTAAGCTTGCCAAACAAAATAAAAGTCACATGGTGCCAAATCAGGCGAATACGTCGTGTTGTTGATAGTCAAAATAAGATTTTTGGTCAAAAAATCAAACACAATTGTCGATGATTATCTATGAGATGGCAACAAACGCCACCTTCCTTCTTCACGATGTTCTGTCCGAATATGACGGATACGATGGAGAAAATGCCTCATAGCAGCAAGATAAAATGGCTCATTAATTGTTTGGCCCAGTGGATCGAACGAACGAATTTTTGGTGAATAATGCCCTTTGAATCGTAGAGACAAATCAACAGTGACTTCACTTTTGACTTTTTCAAACGTGAATATTTGGGTTTTGGCTCACCGGATGGCTTCCATTCGGCATTTTGACGCTTTGTTTCAGGGTTGTATTGAAAACACTATGTCTCGTCACCAATAACAATGTTGAAAAGAAAGTTTTGATCATTTTGGCATCATGAATGATGTCTTTCGAATGTTGAATACGAAGCGCCTTTTCCTCGTCTTTCAATTGATGCGGAACAACTCGTGCTAACACTTTCCCTCAAGCACATATGAACGACCAAAATGCTTTGGATTGAGTCTTTGGACAATCTTAATTCCGATTCCAGGAACCGGAATGACGATTTCGGCTAATTTTTGATGAATTCACGGAAACGGACTGGCCTCTCTGATTTTACCAAACTCATAAAGTGATATTTCTCCGATTGATCAAACTCAAATTTCAGATCATACTTGAACGATAAAAACCAATATCAAAACCAAAATATTTAAGATTTTTATTTCGTCTATGAATTCATTTTCAGACAACTTTTCTAAATTGAATCAGACATTGCAATCTACGATCGTACATTCGCTCTCTCCAATCAAGATCTATATCAGTGGGTATAATCTCGACAATGTCTGCGCTTTCTTTGCTTTGTGAACGCAGCACCAAACATGTTTAAGCCCACAAAATTGCCTTTAGGTGCCAAACTAGTAAAACATACTGCACAACAAAACTTAAACAAATTAGCTTAACCTACGATCACTGAACGAACGATCGAACGAACGATCAAACGAATGAACGAACGAATTGAACAAATGCTGATTGAACAGACTATCGAACGATCGCTAGATCAGCAACGTATTGGCAGCATCAACATTTACAACAACAAGCCAAAGAAGAAGAAGAAGATGATGTGAAAGAAGTGGAATGGCTACACCGGAAAAACTATAATTATGTAATTCCTCAAAGGCTTTGATGGTGGTCCCAACTGATTGATCTATAAACGTATAATCTAGGCAAAGATCTTGGCAGATCTGCTGCAGACTGCAGTTCAAAACAAAAAGATAAACAAGTCGAGTAGATACAATGAAAATCAAAATAAGAAGTAGAAGAAAAAAAAAATAAAATGCAAATAAAATTATTGACTACACGAACTTGAAAGTACTCTGTCTATAACTTGGACCAGTTTGAACGAAAGACTCTTTAATGCTGCGCTTGTAAATCTTTATTTGCTTTTGAGCAAATTCATTTGAAATGGCCAAACTACAACGAACAAGTTCAGCTACTTAACCTGCTTTTCATAGTCGCTGTTTATTTTTTTTTTTTTTCTCCAAGACTCGCCCAACGTTCTTCGTACGTTTATGAGCAGTCAAACTGTCTGGGCTGTAAAGTAATCATTCACTTGGCAGGCATTGCCCAAGACTTTAGAGCTGTTTAGTTCAACTATACGCGTAGTTGGGGTCTCTAACAAGCCACAAGCGATTAAGTCATTTATTTGCTCGGCATCGTCGTCTCTCTGATCCTTAGCAGCAAGTTCATATAGCAGTCTGGCCTAATGATTATGCGTAGCTACCGGGCTTTGCTTGGCGTTCGACTCATAATTTTTGCTTAAGCCTAAAAATTACTGTCGCCGCATGGCAAAAAAAGTAAAAAAAAATAAATAAGTATGTATACCTATAAGTAGAAAACTTGTTTGAAGATGTGGCGAAAGATATCTGTAGGCAACTCTGCTGTGCCTGTTTGTTTAGCAAAAAGTGTATGAATGGCGCTCTTACTGAATTATATGCTTTATAATGAAATCTTTTCTATTTAATTTCAAATTTGCGCGCTCGCGCGCTTATTTCTGGTTGTATTTTACACTCAGACTACTATGAACTTCGATTCTCATTAATGAAATCTGACAATTCTAGTTAATTAGCTGCCGTTGCATATATTTATCGCCGCTTGGCGCTTGTTTGGAATCAAAATCATATCAAATTTCCTTTCGCATTGCCTGCCTGTTATTCCTATAAACTAATTCTGATTGACATTTGAAGATGCTGCCGATTTGTATCATTTGTGATATTTTGTGCTCTTGAAATATGAGGGTGTGCTTAAATTGTGTGTGGGTAGAATGTTAGAAAGGAAAAAAATTTTAGTTGGAGTTGGAGTTGGAAAAAAATCTATTGCAATATAAAATTTTCAGACCATACTTGAATGATAGAATTATTATTATTAGTGGGTAGTACGCACTGCGACCTTTACAGGTCTATTGTGCCCTAACAGTTGTTGACTTACAGCAACTCATCCAGCCCTACTGCCCTGAAAAAGGCCAATAGGTTTTTAGGATTGAGTGAATGCAACGCCCCTCCGGTCACTTGGTAATTGCCAAGATACATGTGTCTTCTATAAATTCTTCCACTTCACTCTTAATAGCTGCATCTATAATTTCATTAGGCTGACTTATATGAGTGTGAAAAAAAAATAAAATTAGCTTCCAAGCTTCAGCTGGAAATATTTTCCCAAAATTGCTATTTTTATGGTAATAATCCGGCAATCCGGTATCTAATATTAACAATGAATATTGAAACTTAAATTTTATATCAAATAGGAATCAATCCTACAGTTTATACGCCCCGAAATTCAATTGTTGGAACAAAACAATATTCAGTACAGTTATTATTATTAAAAAAAAATTGTTTTAAATTAATTACTATAATTTAATGTTTTTATTTTAATTGCTTTAAATAGTTTTGCATAGGAGCCGTATCTTCTAGTGGCCAGTCATTCTTATTAGTGGCTTACAATTAGTTATGGTAAAAATAAAAAGTCTACATACCAACTCTCAAACTTTCACAGATTGTAGGAAATGATCGCTTATATCTATATGTACACACAGACAGACGGTGAGATAGACAGACAGCCGGACACTTTATTTCAAAAGCGCCAGAGATGTGTGTCGCGTGATTTAACCAAATAAAGTAAAGTGAGATGAAAAGTGAGACAAAAAGTTTGATATCTCGTTTTTTTTAATCTTGTTCATTTTTTTTTTTTATAAACTCGCAAAGAGTTAAGGAATCCAAATATCATTATTCCAAAAAGCAATCGAAGTGGTTTTTTTTTTTTTAAATTTTTTTGTATCAAATTTTGAAAAGTTGAGTCTTAAATTAATTTTAAATCATTGGTATTTTAACTATTTTAATCTAAAATAAGTACATAATTAATTACAATAACTCCAAGATGTTCAGTTCCCAAGTCAAGTGCAACGAGTATATAAGCATGTACTTAAAACTTTGAATTCCGGTAATATCCAAAATTTTGAAAATTTCCATTATTTTTATTTTGTCTATTTTTTGCTATATAATGCTTCATTTACGTAATTTAAAGATCCACTGGCAGCATTATTTTTTTGAAAAATTTTGATCCATACACTATAGTAAACTTGAATAGCCCTACTGAAGAATATTTATGAGATGTGTACATTTAATAATGAGATTGATTTTCTTTTTATATCTTTTTTTGTTTTAATTTAATTGCTATGCAACTTTTTCTGCAGACAGTTCGTATATTTTCTATCATTACCAGCGAAAAAGTTTTTCAACATCCAAGGAGACTTTTTAATATCTCAAAAAAGAAAAGAATTAAAAACTAAGAAACCTCTTGTGCAAGAATTATTTGTATGCCATTTTGGATACTAAATATTCAAAAATTGTATTTCGCCTCCTCCAAAAAAATATTTGGGATACCTGAATTAGTCATTATGCTAATAATTAGTTCTGACAGAACTCAAATTTTTTTTTTTTTTGTTCTTTCTTTTTCGAGAATTGCATCACTCAAAAGTTATTCGTGTGCAAAACTATGCAGTGTTTCTTATGCACAATTTTCCAAAATTTATTCTTTATGGAACAGCAGCTTGCAATTCCTGCAACTTGTTAACAATTTTCGGAACATGTTTTCTTTTGGCCAACAAAAATAAACAATTGAATGCAAAGAAAACAATACAAAGTAAACAAATTTGAAAATATTAGCAATAAAATCAGCAAAAGTAAAACAAGGTTGAAAATGTTTAAATTGCATGAAAATTTATTAGTTTTTTGTAATTGTTAAATGTACAACATAATTGGTTATATGTGCTATATTTGAATGCAATGTAAACATGAATATTTTAGCGCGTTGTTTAATAAAAACATTTATATTTCAAAGATATTAGAGGTACCACCTGGGCAGAATTTATGCCGAATCGAATACACTCTTCGGTTAGTCAAAATAATTAATTTCAGGCTCAAATAAAATAAAACAAGTAAGAAAATCACAGTCGGGCGTAACCGACTGTAAGAGGCCCTGTACCAGTGCAGGTCGCTTAACAAACACATTAAATGTTCCCCAAGCTTATGACCAAACACATGACCACTTCTCACTGCACGACTAAGTGCCTTTTAAACCATTTTTTTATGTATGAAACGAAAAGGGGGGTCGCTCAAATTCAATTGCTTATAAAATCGTCATTTATTATCCGATTTTGATGAACTTTGATTTTTGCTAAGAAGGACGATATCTCTATACTGGCATACTTACTTTTTTTTGTGCCGAAGAAATTTTTACCCTTGGGGGTGATTTTATGGGGAAGGGGGGGGAGGGGCAAGTTTTTAAAATAAACTTGTAAAATTCCGGAGCAGTCCTAGTCGAATGCAAAAAACACGAAGTCTCTATCTATTGCCGTTTCCGAGATCCTTTCGTTCATACGGATGGCCAGACGGACAGACGGACAGACGGACATGTCTATATCGACTCCTCTATCGCTCCTGACCATAATGGGGGTAACTTTGGGGGGTCTCCGATTATTATTTCTACCTGTTACATACATTTGCACAAAACCAATAGGCTCTTGTACCTTCGGTACAGGGCCTAAAAAGAAGATTGAAATCATAATCTGACTGAACAGTTATGATCCAGATTATGATTTCTGTAGCTTGTACGATTTTTGCGACTTTCTTTTGTAGTTTATAGAACCCGATCGCAGCACTTCCTTCCCGGTATAAATTTGAATCTAAACCATTCCCGAATACTGCTCAGAAATTCCAAATTAATAAAAAACTATAATAACAAAGTAAACAAATTTATTTCATTTTGAATTTATGTTTTGAAACAAATAATACAATATATATGCATCTCCTATCTCATAAAAATCTCAAAACATTAAAAAGTAAATCCAGCTGGTCAATTCTGAACAACAAATTTTGCCATAAACTAACGTTAAAAACTAAATATCAAACAATAAAAATTGTTTTCAAATCATCATATGCCAAAAATCTAAAATGGGAACGGATTCATCTGAATATATGCTACGACTTAACAGTGCGAAACGTAAATATTTTCCAGGAAGCTGAACAACGGCACAGCTGCCCCGACAAAAATAAAAAATCAAATTAGCAGAACACCGCGTAGAAAGATACAAATATACAAAAAAATGCAATACACTACAACAAAGCGCAGACAAACAGACACCAGACCAAAAACCAAAAAAAGAGAAAAAACTTTAAATGAAACCTAATAAACTACAAAAAGGCAACAACTTAAAGAACAAACTTAAACAAAAAAATCGTGATGTAATAAATTTTTCGAGTACCAAAAAGTAAAAAACAAAAAATAAATTAAACAAAAACTATGCTGAGTGAAGCTACATATCCGTGCGTCTGTAGCTGAACTCGATGCTCAAAATTGTTTAACCGGTTGAGTCGTCAAAAAAAAAAAAAAATAAATAATATTTTTTTCTGCTTGTTTATAAATCTAATTTTTAGGCCCATATAAAGGCTAGTAAGGGGTTAAATCATTTTTTGTTTTAAATTTTTTTATTTTTGTTTTTTTTTTTTTTTTGTTACTCGAGTGACTAACGAAGAAATATTTTTACAACAAGAGGAAAAATTTTTGCTGTAGCTCGTCCAACGACACGAAAAAGAGCTTTTGTAGTTTCTTTGAAATTTGGCGGCTTTTAGTTATTTGATCTTTTGTTTTCATATATGGTTAGTTTTGTTGTCTTCCGCTTAAAGGTTTTTGTTAGTCATAAAGATACAACAGAAAAATTTCATTTTTTTATTTCTCATATTTCTATTCATGCGTGATCAGCTGTGAAACGCGTTTGGCTACCAAGTGGCTAAAAGTTCTCACATTACAATTAAATGACCATCGAAGAAGTAACTGTAGCAGGCGGTTGGTTTGTGAATTGAAGCAGAGCGCGCAGGTCACTAAATTGCTTTACGATCTGAGTTTGTAGTTACTCCTTCTTTCACCTTCTTGCCCTTAAGTCAGGTTCTTGGCCGACTTTTGTGGCTGACTGGCTGGCAGCATGCTTGCATGTGGCTTTATAGCATTTGCCTTCAAAAGTTGTCAGAAATTTTGACAGTTTGAACATACTATTAATGTAATGTAAAAGTGTCGGGCAACGTAAATTTTGAGTTTCTCTGAATTTTTGATTTTTTTTTTTTTATATGTTTGGGTGTTGTAATTAATTTTATAATTGAGTTTAATTGAATTTCGGGGCGTATAAGCTGTTGGAATCAATTTTATTTGATAAAAAATTAAAAAAAAATATAAAACATTTTGGTTTTATGTTGCCTAGCGAAATGCAGAAACATGGTGTATTGAATATTAACGAGATATATTGTTACTTTTGTAATATTTTTCTTAAGATACAAAAACTTTTGTTTCAACTATTACCAGAAAACTTTTTAATAAATATATCCTTTTTAGATTTAGATTGAACAAAAGGTAAATCAATTTTATTTCAAAGAGTTTCTCTAGTCATGTCAAATTAAATGTCCGTCTGGCTCTGGATGTTTATTTGATACTAGTTTAAATCAAACCAAGCATAGTCAAACTATTTACACTTGTCCAATAGACCTTAAAACTAGCCATTACCCATAGTTGGGTTGGAGCATAGCCCTTTCCGATTCGGACTAAAAATTATAGGTTTACTTCTCCCGATCCCATTATTTTGTATACCAAGTTTAATTTATGAACCTCAAACGGATGCAAATATGTATGTGTTAAATTTGCTTTACCACTTATATGGGGGCGGGGCATCTATCCCCTTGATTTTAACAAAAAGTAGTTTATATTCTTTTCCAACGTCCCATCTATTTCTTTACTAAATTTAATACAAATTGGTTTAGTGGTTTAGGCGTGATGAGCGCACAAAGAAACAAAAATTTGTATACGATTTTATTATATGTATGTATTTAACATGTATTAATTGGACTCCATTGTAAGAGGTATCCCCAAAGCAAAAAAATCCTTGTACCTACAATCTCAATAAATCGTCCCATTTTGATTCATATTGGATCAAGTGTAGTCGTCCATTTATTGTTGGATAGATAGTTTAAAGCGAAGATCATTTTCAAATATCGCGTGCAATAAGCCTGTATGATCAACGAAGATTGACATTCAACAATTTCCCAACGTAGGAATACGAAGCATAAAAATATTATAGACAGAAATTAACTTTTTATTGTATGTAAAGCCTTTCATGGACACATGAAAGTAGCTATCCGATAGAAAATAATGCAGAAAACCATTTTAGAGAAGTAATGTGGTGTGTTTGAAAGCTATTAAAGGTAGGAAATAATTGAATATATCTATGTGAGATATTGAAAGGGTGCGATCCTCTCAGACTTCTCGCCACTACCTGCGCAAGTATAGCTGTAGGATATTAGAGGCTGCATATACACAGCTGTCTTTGACCAGGATATCTGTGCCATCTGCATAAGTTATGATGAGCAAATCTTGTGGATTTTTAATTGGTATTCCATAATCAGTGGTCAAGTCGTACGTGAACACACTGTTCTGTGGAACTCCGTACGTGTGACCTTGAGACTGTACTCCACACCATCCAATATAATAACAATACCACAAAATAATAATAACAACTTTTCATTAACAACCCCAGCTGAGGCGGTAACAGACTCTTATGCTTACTTAGCAACCCATCTTGCCAAACCCGGTGAAATGCCGGTTTAATGTCCAGATAAGGGGCAACCACGTACTACTAGACTTACGGAATCAAAAGTTGATAGTGCTATATGCTTTTCCTGACTTTACTCACATCAAGGATTCGTGTCAATAGACAGCGCTAGAAATAGGTTGGAAACCTTATAGGCCTGTACGAGTCCAAGTTTAAGGCCAGCCTTATGTTTTCTGCAGATCTTTACCTTCTTCCATTGTTTCGGAATCTGTTCCAGCCCAAGCACAGCATACAAGATGCCCATCTTCTCCAGGAGTTTGTTTTGGTTTTCAGAACTTTAATGTAAGGAGAGACCTTCCACTGTTAGGGTAGCTGGCAAGGTAAAGTTGGAAAAAACCTAAATACATCACGTTGTAACAACTAATCAACCGCTCATTAAGAACAGTATTTTACTATCGAAAGTCTCTTGCTTACATAATCTGAAAAAATGGACGATGCCATGCTCATTCTTATTAGATTAGATTCTGCTTCACTTTATACTATACATGCTGTACTTTAAATATTATTTTTACGTTTCGAAGTTTATCAAAACATAAATAATTACCAACACAAATATTTTTCCCACCACTTGAAAATTGCGCAAATTTAATTTCCGTAACAAGAACCAAAAAACTCTATTTTACTTCAATCAGTAACAAAAAAAAATTGATCACTCACTCACCAACGACCGCCGACTGTTTTTAATTGCAGGCAGATGATGACATATAAAGAAGATTTATGGGTATAATACAACTTAGCCATAAAACAAAAAAAAACCAAATAAAATCGAAATCGAAATCATTTTAGCACATTTACATACGAAAGCTCGAACTTATTAAACCAATTCAAAAAAAAAAAAGAAAAAAATCCGATGCTACTTCTCTGTACATAGGCAATTTATTTTAATTGTCTTTCGTAAAGTTTCATTGGTGCAAAACAATTCAATTGCAATTATGCAATCGAAAATGAAAAACTGATCAACTGAAATTGTTAGCTTTTTTTATTTTTTTTTTACTGCGCAACATGTGGCCAAAAGATATGCGGGATAGACAGCAACAGCGGGTGGCAGTGTTGCCAATGCGTTGTAAGAAATCAACAGCAAAATCGTTTTATTACACCAAATTGTTAGCAATGGTGTTGAAAGATGTCAGCGAGTGAATGTGTGCCATAAAAATTGGGTTAGCTTTAATTAGAAATTACAACGATTTTTTAATTGAGTTTTCATTGCAACAAATGACGCTTGTTAAAACTGACAGTTGTACAGCGTGTTGCCAGATTGTTTGTTTGTTAGAGGAAATAATTGTTAAGCAATAAAATGGAAACGAATGAATTGCCATAAAATCAAAATAAATTAATAAAAGGAAATAAACTCATTAATTAGTTATAAATTTGGATCTTAGTGTGCATAGTGAAACGGAATTCAAGAGGGTAAAGCATTGGCTTGTGAATCTGAAGTATTGCAAAATAATACAAGGTAGCGAGCGCAACGAGTCTAATTTCACCATATTAAAACCGCTCATTCTGAGTGTAACTAATCTTTTCTAATATAAAACGAAGTTCAACTATTTTGAGAGCGAATGCATGAAATGGCGTCACTATGTATTGTTACACTACAGTTTAATGCAGGGGTGGCCAACCGGTCGACTATAAAAAATATAAATAATAGTCGCTTTACCTATTTATATTTTTTGCCTTGCCACGATCGACTGGACACCGACCGATTGGCCACAACTGATCTAAAGCATAGTGTTATAAAAATTGATCACTGTTGTAGAAAAATATGAAATACAGATCGATGATGCTGTTTAATTTTCCCGTAGACTTTAAACTCTCCACCCACAAGAGGCATACTGCCAGAAAGAAGAAGCAAGTTTGTATGGGAATACTATTAAGACAGGAGTTTTTGAATACTATTACCGTTTCCGAGATCCTTTCGTTCATACGGACGGCCAGACGGACATGTCTATATCGACTCCTCTATCGCTCCTGACCATAATGGAGGTAACTTTGGGGGGTCTCCGATTATTATTACATACATTTGCACAAAACCAATAGGCTCTTGTAGGCTCTTGTGTGTAGCCAAATCCTTTCTTCATAATAAAATACTTAGATCTTACAAACACCACGGTGTTTCGAGATCGTTTGACCGATGAATATAACGAATGAGGCATACATATGTTGCTCTAGTAATCTTATTAAAAAAGAAAGAAGGACATGGATAAATCGGCTTGTCTATTTTCGAGGATCACAAGTAAATATGCTTTACGGTGCCTCTGAAACTTCCTGCGCTATATATGTATATACTAATGTATGGCGACCCCGCCAAAATGAAACAGACATCGGAACACTTGGTCGCGTTAAGTCTAAGACTTCATCTTTTCGCCCAATTTTCAAACTGGTGCAGGCATTCTTGTAGTCCGTCGGCAGCTTCGTATTCACATTGTTCACAGTAGAATGCACTTACATCATTTGCAAATAAAGTTTTTCCGGTGCGCTGCCCATCGCTTCTGCGTCCGGTATAGGGATGTCTGTGCATAGATTATACAGTTGGCGCCCCTTCAATTAGGAGCGAAGTAAGGGCAGTGGTTCTCTTAACTTGGCCAGTAGCACAGTCTGCTAATCTCGGTCAAAAGCCTGATGCACGTCGATGACTGCACCAATACAGTACTTTTTTGCGGTGAAGTCTTCGAGGACGTAGTTGCAAACACGGTGAAGCTGTTCAGAGATACCATGTTCTGCTCGGAACCCAAATTGTTTGCCTGGATCAATATCCCGCGATTCCACTAGCCCACTAATCCAGTCAGCGATTAGTCTTTCACATACTTATGATAAAGAAGTTAGGAGATCTAGAGTCTGGCTTGCAGATCATAGTTACAACAAGGGTTGCTTCCTTATTATTGCATTGAAGATCAACGTTAAAAAAAGGTGTGCTCTCAGGGGCAACATTTTAAGTTTGCTGTTGGAAATTTTATCATAGCCAGGAGCTTTGTTCTTCTTCAGGTTTTGGATGGTGCAATCGACTGTATAGGACGTGAACGGGGGAATGGGCTGGTCAGTTGTTCTTTTCTAGGTAAATTTTTATACAAAAATTTTCATTGATTCTTGAAACTTGAATTTTTTGAACTTTTTTGGTGATGTGTGATACTCAAAATTACTCTCAGCAGTAATATACTTTTTTGAAGGAGATTTAAAAAAAATCACTCTAAGAATAATACCCCATATAGGTCTTTATGTTAGCATAAATTAAGCGTAGCAGTTTCGTACTTTCGCTTGTGCGAGTGGTTTGGTTGTTTTTAATGGGTCCTTGTACTACCTTTTCTGACTTTTCGTTGCAAATTGGTAATATGTTCCGATTTTTTATATATTTTAATTTGCTAATCTACAGTTTGGCGTGACGAAATATATTCCTTAGCGATATTTTTAAAGAAAATACCGTCAAAATACCGTTGTCGGAATTTATTTTCTTATTTTTGAGCTTAATTCACACTTTTTTGTTCACTTTAAACTTTCATAACGAAGTTTTCAGAGCTTTTTATTACAATAATGCGTTAATTTTTGACTAAATTTGAAAACGCGACTAATTGAAGTGTTGTCAAAATACTTATGCCATCGCATAATTTGTTGTCTGCAAGCATTTATATTAGCACATTAATAATGGAAAATGTGAGGTGATAAAGTCCATATTTGCCATACCGTCTAGCTGTAAATTCGCAATTTATTTTAATAGTCAAAAATAGATTTTGTCAAAATAATTTTGCCGACTTGTGTATTTGCATTATCCGTCGCTCGCTGGTCATCAGTGCGAAATTTTCGAGATTGTTTTCGCAGTTACTTATATACAAACCAAATCTGACGAACTTACACAAAGAATCATACAAATCGGTCGAACTGTACTCAAGATTTTGCAAGTCTATATTAATTTCCATAATATCAATGTTTGAAATTAAGTTAAGAATATGATAAAATGCACAGACTAAGACCTATAACCTAAAGCAACAATATATAAAAAATTGCAACTGTCATTGAAATGTCAAAAAATTCACAACACAAAAACTTCAAATCAATCAACTTTCAACCACATTCAATAGCTTTCAATAATTGTCTTCAATAACAACAACAACAACAAAAAAATAATAACTCAAATGAAAATGTGAAAACCAAAAATTTTAAACCGTGTGAAAAACAAAAATATGCCGAAATTATATGAAATGAGCGACGAAATACCAACAACAACATCAACAACACCCGACGTCAGACGAACTGTCAAAGTGACAGCAGCAACATCAGCAGCTGATGGTGACGTCATTTTGAAAAATAAACAAATACAAAAACGTCGTAAAAGAAAAATTTTAAATCTTGAAATGCGCAATTATTGCCAAACAAAAAGAACAAAATTGCCGCTTGTATGCATAATTCTAGTCTGTTTGTTGCAACAATTGCCCGCGGCCGAAATGTTGCAACAATATCAACCGCATAGACAAACAGCAACAACAACAAATCGTGTAAATAGTGTAAATATAAGTTTAAGCAGTAAATTTAATGAAATCGTACAAAGTGAACAGCAACAACAACAACAACAACAAATTAAAGCTGCAGTGCTGCCTGCGGCAACAGCGACAACAACTACAACAATTAGTGCAACAGCAACAACAACAATAGCAAGTATGCCACGACGTAAATTTCGACGAAAATTTCATGGCAACAATCAAACAACGTCAACCACTGCACTGTATAAAGGCAAACGACGTAAATTGTTGCGTCATTATAAAAATACAACACATGCAACACGCACAACAGCAACAATTGCCACAACGGGCGTTTCGGCAACAGCACGTAGTACAACAATTGTTGCAACAACAATACCAAAGATCGAGCAGCAACCACAGCAAAGGCAACAACCGCAACATTACAGCTATCGTACACGTGTGCAACATGTTGAACGTGGCAACAATGTGGCACAACAACCGGCAGCAATCCGTTTACAAACAAGTATACAGCAACAAAATGTTGCCAGTGCGCATATTGTTAGCAATACAACGACTACAACAACGACAACAATGTTGCAACAACAGCGGCAACATGTACCACACAATCGTACACAACAACATCGCACGCAGCAACATGTCTACGATAGCACGTCCGTACACAAAAATGCCGAAACTGGGCAATTGCTGATCAAGGGTAATACGGATATTGTACTATATCGTAATGTTGCCAATATGCCGCCTTGTCCGCCGGGTATGTCACCAACAGCTGTACGTCTGGTGCCACAACATTATATACCGCTGCATGCGCAGCAACGGAATAGACAACGTGGTAAGCGTTTGAGTTAAATTTTTCTGTTTGCCCATTTTTAAAGCTTCCAATTTGCACTTACATAGAAATTGCGCGCAAATATTTACCAGTCACTTAAAATGCAACGCATACACTTCGCTCACTCACTCGCGCACTCAATCGATCGATCGATCGATCGGTCGTTCGATCGTTTGGTTCGTCAATGGAGCGCGCAATCGTGTGGCGCTGAAGCACAAAATTGTCTGCACTCTCTTCATATTTGTTAATAAATTTATACATTATACAGCTCGAGCTTTAGCTTGCTGCAAAAGGTGTTAATGAATTTGGCTTTTGTTGCAATTTAAAAGCCGCTAACATGCGTCATATGTCACCGCTCCTTCGCCCCGTTTTAAGTCACGCGTCTTGCACTTAATTGTTCCAATGGACAATGCTTTTGAAATGGGATAAATTAAAATTAAGTTGTGCTTAAAATCAATTATTAAAATAATAAAATTAATGCTTAACATTTAAATATTTACCAATTTATTTTATCCATATGTGCCACAAAGAAAATAAGCCTTTAAGAAAATTCAATAATGATTTTTCTCTAAAGGCTTCTGACAAACTGGTTGACTACCATTCGGATTTAACCATTTTACTTCCTACTTCCTGTCCAGTTCTTTCGATATTAATATTTAATATTTAAGTTTGAATAAGTAATTAAAGAGTTGGAACTGATGGTAGATATTTCATGTGAAGCGTCACATCAAAAGATAAGTTGGCAGAAACCTTAAAGTTTAAACTCCTGTATTGGAACATTATTGGCTAGGATGTAGATTGCCTGTTTTCATGGTCCAGCAAGTGATCATTGTACCTGCTCCAGTAAAGAAAATTTTTACCTGAACGGTAGTCAAATTTAGGTCTTCTTGGAAAGTGGAACAATTTGTTGTTAGATTTTCCTTTTATTGTGCAACGGAAGTTTACTTCCGAAACAATTCTCTTAATTTGGTACAACAGGAGTCGTAAGTTTTTTGTCTTGGTAAGCCATTGAGAATGTACATTGCCGGAAGAATTTGTCTATTCAAAGTGAAACGTACATTTGTAAGCTGTTTAGTTTTATGTTCCATCTTTTTGCTGCATCATACTCCCACTTGTCCATAAACTCTGCGTCTGGGACAGAAATGTTAGTTGTATATGACTAGGTCTCAGGACGCTACCTTGTGACACCTCAACCTAGTTCTGGATGAGTGACTGAAGACTTATTTTTCCCAAAACCAGCGTAACTGTTGTGTAGATAGTGAAATGTATGGACCCTAGGAAACTGCTTTGAGGGACAGAGTTGATGAGCAATTTGTATTTTTTTTTTTAGCAACCAGAAGTTATTTATAAGCTTTACGAAAAAGGTGTGTATATAAAGGCATCCGTATAACTACTTCATACCTTCATATGACACCTCACGATTAAGTCATAGTTTGAACAAGAGACCGTTTCATGGCATACCAGCCATGGTATGCTTCCAAAGTTTGTTTTAGAAAAGCACTTCTTCTCGTTATTAGCATTGAGCAGTTCGACTTCATAATATACTATCCCTTGATCTAAAGCTTCGCAGTCATCAGTATCAATGGAACATAATGATGCTTCTGCATACCGGACAGACTTCAACATGGATCACGCCTAGTGATAAATATCAAGAGCAGTTTGACAATAGGACCCCCATAGTCCAAAGAAACAAGAAAGAACAATGTAGTCGAGTGTTCTTGATTTTGAAATACTCTGTACCCCCATTCAACCCTAAATTTGTATAGAAGATAGGTTCCTAGACGGATCCGTGTAGGATATTTTATTGAAAATAGTATAAAATATACCAAATTGGTTGTTTAAAGCACAACTTATTTTCTTAGAAATTTCCAGGAGAGAAAACAGATTTTTATGGGTGATATAAGCTATACCAAACTTGGCCTTTTTACCTAAAATGGAGAAAAAACCGCATTTTTTTAATCAAAAACGGAGAAGAGAGGGCAGATTTTTATGTGTACTATCTCTTAGAGAGGGTTTATATCAGTAATGTTTTTTCATACAATTCTTAGATTGAGGACTAGGTTTGCCTGGCAAGTGCCAACAACACATACCAAACGCCCCACCCCCTTTTCGTAGGGTGGAAAGTACAGACATGTGATCTAAAACTGTATACAAGAATCTAAATACATATATACATTTCAAGGCTCTATCTTTTATAGTCTCCAAATTCTCGACTTACATACTGACCAGACGAAAATGTTTATAACGACTCGCCATTTAATACTGATCAGGAATATATATATTTTATATGGACCGACTATATTTTTTGTAGAGTATTTGAACTTCTCTTTGTATAGTTTTTTAAGCAAATCTTCATTTAAGAAACCAAATGATATCCAATGTTTAATTAAAGCTTTTAGTATATATTGCTTATAAAATATTATTCAGTCACATATCACACTTCCTTCCGTAACCCAACTGGAACTCGAGACAAACCTCTCAACTCAAAAGCTTACTAATGTCAATATTGACAGCACAAATGTCAGCACCTTGACGCGCAAAGCCAACATAAGCGACTTAGGAGCGTTTAAGCTGTACTAAATTCAGCCAAACTACAAACTCACGCGACCTAACCCGCTTTTTTTTTTGTTTTTTTTTTTTATTTTATTTTTACCCACAAACAAACAATGAGCGCTAATTGCATATAAAACCGCATTGAAAAAAAAAAAATGGTTAAATAAACAACAAACTGTTACAGTTCCAGAAAAAAAAAAGCTAAAAAACCAATAAACCCAAACAGTCGAACATTTTCTTTGAAAAATCGAAAGAAAAAAACAATCCAATGAATGACAAATGCAAGTGTCAAACTGTAGACAAGCAAATTGACAGCAGCAGCAAAAGTTGAAAGCGAGTTGAACTTAAGATTTCAAATGGAAGGTAAACAACAACAATTCTTGAAATTTATGGCAGTAGTAGGGCTTAGTGGATAGACAACAAAAAAAAAAAAAAACAGGGAGTGAGAGAAACAAAACATTGAAAATAATGCATAACATTGGCAACTCTATGCTGATTTGACAGTTGTTAGGCTTGTCACATGAATGTCAAATGTTTGAATTTAAGCGTTTTCCCTTTGTGCGCTTTGTTCCTGCGCCATTAAACTTGAAGTAGTTCAGAGTGTCAGTTGCACACCCACATGGCGCAGAGTTAAATGCTGGATTTGTCTTTTTTAAAAGCTGCTGCACAAGGAAGTCTGTAACAGTACTGAACAATAGAGGGCGCCTAATGCAAATTTCGTGCAAGTTTGAGGCTATAAAAAAACCAAATTTTTTTTTTTTTTTGGTTTATAGTCTGGAAATATTTCACAGTTAATTTGTATTATAAAGCGTGAAAATGCAATGCAAAACAATGTAAAATGTTCAATCGATCGTTTATTTGTTGGAGATTTTGTAGTTAAATTTCAAAAATGTTTTCAGGGCATAACAATTTGATTTGCTTGCAAATTTGTTGAGTGACTGATTATATAAACGTAGTAAAAAATGCTAGCAAATTGATTGATTTGTGCATTTATTGTGTGAGGGGGAAAGATAGATTATTATTTAATAATTTTTTGTATAATTTTTGTTTTTTTCTTAAAGCTATAAGTAGCGAAAGTGTCACAACAACAATTTACAAAATGAAAAATATTTCTACGCAAACCAATTAAAATTTGTCGCTTTTAATAGATAAGCGTGACATTTTTATTGGACAGCTTAAAATGTTTAGCTAAATACTTAAGAGTTTTCTTAGTTGAAAACTGAATTAAAAATTTTAAATTATTATTGTTTGCACAAAAAAATGTTTTATTTAAGTTGCATTTGGCGTAAAAGTGATGCGAAACGTTCGCAGGCTAAAATCTTTTAACGAGTATAGACTTTGATAAAGTATAAAACATCTATGAGTACACAAACATAGGTCCTTCTTGCACTTCATTCCACTTTTATTTTTAAGGTCTTAAGTCTATGTCTGAGATCACGAAGCTTGTCCATTAACAACTCTCTTCATCGGCGAAAAATATGAAGTTGTCATCAATAGATGTCCATAACTTCGTCAACGTAAGCGCTGAGTGGGTGTAGCTGAAGACAAAGATGCAGCGCGGCGCTTGTTAAGTGTCGTTAGACGATCATTATATCGGTTGCGATAAAATAATATTTGATCTTCAATCTCTATCAGTTGCAGATCCCTGTAAGGCCTGTCTTTCGTTTCATGACATAGTTTTTAAAAATTGACAGCGCAAAAGATCTGAATACCATATGTACATATGGGGGCTATAATTTACCTGTATATCGCTCTTTTGTCATATAGTGGAAGCTTACTATGACTGTTTACCATCCAGTCCTTGCTTTGCAGGCGTGTATTTTATTCTTTATTGTTATTCTGTAATGTGTTTTTTTGGCGAGAGTCAGTTATTTGTCCAGGATTATTCCAAGATATGGAAAAAGCATCATCTAATGCAGTCTCAGAGTCTGAGACGGGCTCTTCTTTTTATGCGCCATCTCCGACTCTTTAGGTACCCAAATACTTCCTAATTTGTGTCACGATTAACCTCACAGCGCGGTGTAGTAGCTAAGCTTCAGCTGCCATTGTGGCTTTTGGCTGTGTAGACCAAAGTCAATACACAATCCTTTTTGAATGGAGTGAAAAGGGTATCTAGTGGGCTACCTGTTGCCAAAAAGTTGTCTTTCGTGCGTTCTGTCTCCCTCCACTCCGCTCACAACTGTAATCAAGTAGAATAATGCCCTCAGCGGAATCTTACATATTTATATTACTTACAATTATTTATCGACAAGATCAACTGAAACACTTAAAAGCCTATAAACTTTTAATAATATTTATGCAAGCCGTGTAAAATTATTTTCTGCATTTAGACATCACTTGACTTAAATTTTTTGATTTCAAAGACATAAATTTTGAAATGCAACAGAGTTGCCAAAATGTTTATACAGGCCTGAAAAATTTCCGTTTCATTTGCCACTTTACCACATTGTCTGCTACACATCATCAATAAAATCACATGTGAATGCCTTTGATCAAAGTTGCCAAGGCGCCAGTGCAATGATGCGTTGCGAACTGTTTAAGATATTTTTAGAGCTGTCACAATTTAGACTCAGGATTTTTGTCTCCGACACTACAAACACGCCCGCGCAATTTAAAAGAGATATTTATTTTTTTTTTTATGATTTTGGCAAACTGCATGTGCAATGAAGATATTTAACCGAACAACCCCAAAGTAAATCAAATGGCAAAACGTGACAGACTTTTGCAGAGTTTTAGCTTTCATTATTAAATATTTTCTTTGCTGTAATAAAATATATTTTATTTGCTTTGCTATTTAACCTTTGTCGGCGGCATTCGTTTTCAAAAAATATTATTGTTTTTTTTTTTTTTTTGCATATTGCCAGATCGCGAGCAACATAAAATGCACACAAAAGAAAATGCAACGCTGCAACAATTTGAGCAGCACTGTGGTGACCCAAGTTAACCTCATAAAATTTATTACTACGTAGAGAGAAAGGATTTGAAACTAAGCCATTGCATTGATATCTGCTGTATATGTTATTAATTATGTTGCAATAAAAGTGAAATTTATATTTTTTCATTAGTCTTATTTTGTGTTTTTTTTTTTTATGATTAATGCAGCTGTTAACCGCAAAAAGCAATACAAGCTGACAATCGCTTGAAAAATTCATATGTGGTAATTACTGCACCCGCAGTCAGTTTCGGATTTCCGCTCTTATTTCGCTTGTTTTGTCTACAGTTTCTTATAATTCTTCTTAATTTAAAAAAAAAAAATGAAAAAATAAATGATGAACGTTGAATGGTTTTCTTTTCTTGAAACTTTTTTTATGCTTTGTTCAAACAAGTTACTTTTCTTTGAAATGCCATATTTAATGTTAATTTTATTAAAATTTTTTTTCCTATGTCTGCATTTTTTATAGAACTGTGCCATAAATTTTAATTACCTGGAATTGTTCAAATTATATTTTTTTACTATGCTTAATAGACGTTTTACATAAATTGTTGGTTGGTTGGCGGGAAAATAAAAACTAAAAAATCAAGTCTGACCACCAACTGTTCAACTGTCAAAATATGCTTTTAAAATTTTTATATTTTCTGTCATTAAATAATTTTTTACAACTACAACGACTTGCAAGATTTATGCTATAACGCGAAAAAAAAAACACCAAACGCATTTTTTATTTAATGCCTAATTTCAGCGCAAGAAAAAGTGCTTTACAACACTGTAAACTTAGAGCGTAAAATATTGGTATGCCTTTAAGCAAACTGGTTAGCTTTTATGTTGTTAAGAATATTCCAGACTAGTTCCAACTACGAGTATAATAGTATAATTCTATTACTCTATTGAAACCACAAACAATTTTTGTTGGTATATAAGTAAGTAGTTATAAAATCTGGCAAATATTAGGCTTAATATTGGTGAATTAACCAGATATGATGGATTTGAAAATTCGATTACAATTTGTAAAAAGCTCTGCAGGGTTTGAAATAAGTTTCTTTAGTTTGCATCACAAGATAACACATTGTTCGCTTAGTTTTATACTCCGTCCTATCACAATATCTCTCCCAGCAACCTAATCGGGATTTTTTCCCCCTACCACCATCCAACCATACTTTCCCTCCCACGAATAATAAGTGTAATTTTATTTTAAAAAATCTATCATTGTCACCTTGTCATCACACTATCCACTTCACTTTCCGTGACACACCGCCTATCACAATCACCCATCAACACTCATCAAAATCTAATACATAAGTTTCATTCAGAAGACTGATATGTTACTAATTTGAAATATTGCTATACAAAAATATCCAAAAAATCTGTATCGAGATGAATTATGCCCGAAAATTGTACGTATAAGAACAGGAAAAAGTCGCTGGGGGTCCGATCTGCAAATTTTCTGCATCTTGCTTATATATAGGCCAACTTGAAGGGCACGCCCTCGTACAAATTGTAAGGAACAGGGTATCTCGTAGTCGAGCCCACTCGACTGCAGCGATCTTTCTTGTTATATATAGAAATAGCTTCAGCACATTTGTCATAGATTTCAAATGCGGTAGCAAACAGTTTGAAAAGCGTTGGTGTTTAGCAAATTTTAAACTTGAAATATAATTTATATTTGAACATGAATATCTTTTGACTATGCAGGACGATTTTGATGAACTAAACGCTAAATGTTACTTAAAATTTTCAGTTATTCAACTTTGAAGCCAATGAGTGTTTTTAATGTAATGCGCGTACAGACAGAAACAATTTTCTATGATGTTAGTATATGTATAGATTAAATCGTCAAATATAGTGAATGATGCCAAGAGTTTAGTACTTGCTTTATTTTGTTAGCATTATCTCAACATATCCAATAAAAAGCTAGTGCTATATCATTGGTGATGGAAACTTGTCAAATCTTTGTCTCCAATTTATCAACTTCAGCTTTCTTCTTATCAAAACTTTAAAGGTGTGAAGTTTTTAAAGAATATTCAGATTTTATATGCCTATTTTTCATTAAAAATATTTTTGCTCAAATTTCAAATTAATGGAATTTCTTATAGTTTCTAGCCCAACCAATGTGGGATGACATTAAAATTGCTATAACTTCCGTTGGGAATTAATTAAGCATATATGAGTACACGCTGCTTCGACATCTTCCAATGCTTAATTAAGCTATACCAATCAAAATCAAGAAGAAAATTCTTTTCATAAAAAAACGCCCCCGAGCTACCAAAGTTTCAAGCTCAAAGGCGGCCTCTAGTATTGGTTGCTACAATAATTTATTTGGGTGTTTCTGGGCTATGAGCTCGAATTGCATTTCCTGTCTATCGTTCGTTCATACGTTCGAATACTTAATGAATGAATATTCATTGGGTGTGTACGAAGTTGTCGTGTTTTCATGTTCATGCATGTCTACTGAAGCGAAGGGGTGAAACAAAAATTGCAAACGCTAGACAAGCGTCTCGTTGCGGCTGACTGGCTCAAACAACGCCAACACCACAAGCATATAAGCGTTCGGTATACGAGGCAGCACATACACATGACATGCAACGCGTTTATGTCAACTTTGTGCCTGTAGGTGGGTGTCTGCGTCCTCTGCGTCCGTAACATGCGCACACCATGACCAATCGTTGACTTCGTCGAACTATGCCAAAAAGTCTCCAAAAAATGAGCTGCAATATATTTTTTTGGGAAAAGTGTTTTTCGTTTCGTTTTTCAATTCAATCAGCGCGGTAAAGTGTTTTCGCTTAATTGCAACTGATTTTAATTGCTAAAATAATTTTTTCTTTTTTCTAATCAAAGGCTCAAATTTTAAAAATAAAAAAATTTATGTTTTTTAATTAATTTTCTTGGCTCATTTGGGCACAACCCACACCGCCTACAACAGTAGGCTTGTCTGATTTTTTTCGAGCCATATTTTTTTAGCCATTTTTTTCACGTTTCGCCGCCATTTTTATCTTTATTAGCACAAAATGTTTTCGTTTTTCTAATTTAAACGCTTCGACGGACGCAAATATTTGCGCTGAACTCTGCTCGCATGAATGGCTACAATGGCCCAAAGTGATTTCGGTTTTCTGAAGTTTTCTGAAGTTTTTCTCGTTGGCGCTGTGGGAAAAATGCAATCGAATACGCTTTTAGTGAGATTAGCCGCTGTTGAGCCGTACGCGGTAGTCGATCGCCTCTGGTCATTTTGATAGCGTGCATAATTCTTGGAACTGCAAGTTTCGCGTTTCTCACTCGTTTGTCGTGGCAAATAGTTTTGTTAATTGAAATAAAATCGAATTTGACATTTTCATGGCGTGCAATAGTGAAATATCGCGTGGCGGCGACGGCAATATATGTATCTAGCTATTGCAAAGCGAAAGGATATGTGTGTAATTAGGAGTTTACAAGATATGAATCTTATTTTGTACTCTTAGCTAAATTTTTTGATATTATTATTTATGTCAGCGTAAAAGAGATAGAACATGCACTTTACGACTGTTTTTACGTATAATCTAGACTTTATAAACTCTGAGCGATTGTCCTGAATTTGTGCAATTTTGATTTTTTAGTTTATTTTATTTTGTTTTAATACCAAGTAATGATCTATGTTTGTAGCAATGAACATATTTTACAGTTTTATGCTGAACGGATGCCCTATTCCAAAGCATTAAAGACAGAAGATCGATATTCATTGGTAATGTTTGCCTTCTCAATAGATTATTGAAATGTGAAATGAATTTAGATTCCTCTCATCCTTACGGAGATAGTATCTTATGAGCAAACACATATCTCCTGAATGCAGGTTTTGTGATCGAAATAAAGAGAGCACCCCTTGACATTCTTGCAATGTGTAAAGCTGTAGTAAGTAGTACAGTTCGAGTGATAGACACCCATATAATAAGTGAAGAACAGCTAAAATTGTGGATTCCTTGGAAATCACTAAGATTGATTCATCATAAAAGATTGCAATAGGTCATCTAAATTTATGAGGCAAGTCAAGATATATCTACTCGATACGGAATTGTAAGATAGTCATACTCTATCGTCGCCAATTTTATGTGACTAAGTGCCTTCGCAAAGCTTTGTCTTCCAATCAGTCTAAACTAAACAACATTTGGTTCATTGAAAGCGGAGATATCGCGCACAATGTTTTTATGACATCTTTCAAAGATAAGAAGGGCTAAGATTGTTTACTGTTTTAAACTTTATGAAACTTATGAATTGAAAACCTTTTGATGATAATATTTTTCAAACAAAAAACCACAAAAGGAGAACAGATTTGTATAGGTATCAGTGCTTCCAGTATGTTTATTTGACGCTGTTAGCTTAAATAAGAAGAAAAACAAAAATGATTTCATAGAAATACCTAGAGAGAACTTACAGGTTTTTATGAATAATATTCCTTATAGAGAGGAATATCTAAACTTGAAGGTTTAATCTCTCGGTATTCATACGGATAGATTCCAAGGAAGATCAGGCTAATATCTTCGCAACCAATTTGGAGGCCAGGTTTACACCCTTTTTCACTTGCTGAAGAGAATGACTTGGCTAAAGTGCTGCAGTTCCTTGAAGTCCCTCTTCAAATGGACATTCCAATGAGAGCAATTCGTCACGAAGAAATCATGGAAGTCATACGGCATTTGCCCAGAAACAAAGCCCAGGGTTACGATAGAATTTGTCATAATACCTTAAAGGCATTGCCAAGGCGTGCGTTTCTTTGTTTAAAACTAATATTTAATGCAATGTTGAGGATGCAGTATTTCCCTAGCAAATGAAAATTAGCGAGGATCACTATAATCCATTAGCCTGGCAAGCCTAAAGATATTGCTAGCTCATAACGTCATACAAGCCTTATGTCTGCACTGTATAAGGTTTGGGAATGAATTTTTTTTGGGTGTCTACCAAAGGGCTATACCTGGCACCGTTGAGCAAGCTTACAGGTTAGTGAACCACATTTTATAGGCATTCGATGAAAATGAGTATTGCAATGGAGTTTTTGTTTTCTATTCCCTTTCTACTTGATGATACGGTGTTACTTGGAAAACCGTCATTTTCAAGTGAAAGTGCGTGAGAAGCTATCAACTGTCAATCCCATGAGAGCAGGAGTTTCACAAGAAAGTGTGCTGGGACTGTTGCTGTACTTCTTGTTCACTGCCGATCTCTCTGTCCCTGATGAGGATATAAAGCCACCCGAGAAAGCCTTATTCGCAACTTACGCAGACGACGTCGCATACGATTCAGCAGACTGCATGCAGGAGTATGTCCAAGAGCTGGAGAATTTGACCAACTGATGGAATATTAAACTAAATGCAGGGAAGTACATTAATGTGTGTTTCACACTTAAAAATGATTGCCGCCCCAGATTTCGCTTAACCACATCGCCCTTGATCAGGCAAACGACGTCAAGTACCTAGGTGTGACGGTAGATAAGTGGCTTACTTTTGCACGATATGTCCATAATTTAATATGCCTCAGACTAAGGCAGCTCTTTTGGATGCTTAATAGGAAGAGTAATCTATCCTTACGCTGCAAGCGAGCAGTTTGCAAGATATGCGATACAAATATGGGTCATCGCAGCTAAAACACATAGGCATCAATTACAAAAGCTGCAAAATAGAAGTCTTGGTGAGATAACAGTGTGCCCCTGGTCCTTCCGCAATACAACAATACACCGAGACTTGAGGCTGAACACCATAGAACAAGAAATCATCCATCACACACGCCGCTACAACTTTGACCTATGATAAATCATGCCAATTGGCTTGCAAGGAGTTTGCCAGATAGGCGTCCAATAAGAAGATTTAGAAGAACTATTATTGGAGTCGGCGTTACACCTAATAGACGGAGATGACGGTTAATTTATTTCGAAAACGCATTTCACAATATTTTTTGTACAGTTTGGAGTTTATAATAGAAGGGTGCGACATGAAACATATTTTCAACCGAAAGAACGATCTCCAAGCTATGAATCGAGAGCATCACATTGGTGTAAATGTTGTCAATGTCCATCGTCTGATTATGCAAAAGTCACAGTCACAAAAAAATTATGTGTCTTCAAAAATTCTAGATTATCACCGCTAATTCAAGATTATCACTGCTAATCCATTGGAAAGTTTATTTGATTCGTTTAATATAAAACCAGCAGGGCTGCAACGCGCTCGTCTTCATCATCATAGGCAATAGGACTGTCTGGCAATGCTAGCAAAGGAACGATGAAGGCAAATATTTAATATAAGAAAAGCGAGTGTTTGCTCTTGAAAATCGCAAAACACTTCTACGTGCTAAATGCTTGAACAATTTTTTCACTTGGCTCTCGCGTGTGCACAAACTTGCCGAAAATGCTTCGAAATGAACACGATTACGATGTTGTTCATAATTCATTAAGTTGAAATAGTGCAGTATACAATTTCTTGTGGAAGATAATGATAGTCGATCTACAAATGAAACATTATAAAAAAAAATATTGAAAAATGGAGATGCTCGGCAATCATATCATACACTTTTTTTTTTCATCTAAAAAATCTTAGCTGTGACGATTTTTTTTTTTCTTTTAATTTATTTAAGTTATTCAAGCACTGACTCCACTCAAATCTCAAAGAACCCACTGAGTGTCATAATCTTAAGTGGAAATTCTGTGCATATTTCTGTCAAACACTTATAATCCTCAATTTATGCACTACGCTTGCAATGCGGTAAATTCGTTTGCCAGTCATTTTGGCGTCTGCTGTATAAATTATTTAGGCCTACCATGCGATTGAGCGCATATGCAATGCGAAATCTTTGGCAATTTCGCTTTTATTTTTAGCCAAACAACTAAACAACCAACCAACCAAACGACTGGCATTCAAACGATGTCTTGGAGTAAACCTGTGCCAACATAAAAGAAAAACTTTATATGCAAATTTGTTTATGAGTAGCAAATCGCAGCAGCAGCCATTCATAGAAGCCAACCAGCCAAACTGCTACCAAACACTACCAAAAGCATATTTTAAAAAGCGACATTTCGGCTGGCTTCAATAAAAAAATAAATAAATGAAAAAAAAAAAAAAACAGTTAAGGGAAAATGTTTGGCTTTGGTATGAGTGGAGTTGATATGCTCTTCAAAATTGGTAGAAGTTTTTAAGATATTTTAATGGAACTTCTAATTAGTTGCTATAACATGTAGCGACTAAGAAAATGCTCCATAGATGTGTAATGAAGAATTTATTAAGAATTTTACTGGAACTTTAAATTGACTTTTTTTATATAAAAAATTTTGCTGGAACTTCAAATTGGTTGTGATTTATGAAAAAATGTTACTGGAACTTTAATTGTAGCAATTGTTCCATAGATGTGTATCCTCTTTATGAGGAAATTGCACTGGAACTTGTTCTGTATAAAAAAATTACTGGAACATTAAATAGGTTCAAATAACCCTAGTTGAATTTAGGGACCTTCACATAATGTTGCTCATCACCATCAACCAATCACAGTATTCTCCCAATGTTTTCCAGATGTTTCCACATCTCTTACTGTATATTGTACAAACTTATTTCCATACTTATATACCCTACTACACTATATGTGTAATGTATAAAAAAAACTTAAAAATTATGCCACCTGACTACGAGTATCTTGCGATTGACTCCCGTTGCTGTTGGCCAAGTGTAAGAAAAAATGCCGTCGTAAAAACGAAACGTGATTAACGAAATCGTGTGCTTTCGAGTGGTTTGAAATAAATTTATGATTTACGATATGCGAAAAGTGAAACATAAAAATATTTTGTTAACATTTTTTTACTAACGTGCATTCAATCGATCTATCTATCCGTCTATCGAGTGGTATTTGAAACGCGCCAGATGAAAAAAAATCAATTAACCGCAGTTAACCTTCTCCACAAAAATAAAAATAAAAATAAGAAAAAACAAGTTAAAGGTACTGCTAACGTAACACTGTTTTTTTTTTTTTTTTTTTGTTCAAAAATGTTGCAAGTTGGCAACTCTGCTGTGTGCAATGATTGATTTAAATGGCGGTAATAAGTGACACATTAATTTGCATTTAAATATGTAAAAGAAAAACTTTAAAACCAAAGACCAAAGCCAAACAAAAATGTCATTGAATAATGAGTCGTTTAGAAAAATATTTTGTAAATTTATATTTGGCGATATATCTTTTTTGTAGTCTTAGCTGGCAACTTTGCCACAGGAAACATAAATTACTGCGAGCAATCGAAGACATTTCGGCAATACACGAAAATAGATTGGCAGCACGAACGAACGAACCCAAAAAAAAAAAACTCAAAATTTAGCACACAAAAAATTTAAAAAAAAATAAAAGTGAAAAATATTTATTTTTCTTTAATTTTGAAAATACTGTAAATGTCATATTTGCATTAGAAACGTATCTGGCAACATTTGTATTTTTCTTTTTTCTTTTTTTTTTTCCTTTTTTTCTGATTGCTGTTGTCCGTGTTGACAACTTGTGCGCGAATATCTGTTTTGAAATAAATGTTTATTTTTTTATTTTTTTTTAAGTTTTTTGCATAATTATAATTTTTGGCACATAATTTTTCATGTGTGTAATTGTCTGTGCTGAGTGCGAATTAAATGACATACAATAAAAAATTTTGCAAGATTTGGATTTTTTTCTTATTTTCAGTTAGTTGCAATTTTTTATTAATTTTACGTGACTTTTGGAGAGATAAGAGTTACTTCTTGACAAATGTTTTGCTATCAGACAGCATATGAAAAAAATATAAATTTTTTGTTTACCTTTCGAGATTCAAAATACTTATAACTCCTGTTGTATATAATTAATGTTGTGTTTTATCTCCTATAGAAGGAAATATTTACATTTTACGTTTTGTTTTTTAGATAGATACTAGCTCTACTCGCCTTCTCTGTTTTTCAAATTCATGACATGATGTTCTATTGTTCCCGTTAACATGTATTCCAAATATCGTCCCTGTACGTCAAATAGATGCAAAGATATGACGGATTTTTTTTTAATGCTTATATGAGGGATGGGGCACCGCTCCTTCCGATTTTAAATAAATGTAGCCTAAGTCAGACCTTATAATATCAGCTATCTGGCAGTGAAAGTCCCGTCAAAATCGGTTCACCCGTTTCGGAGATTAGCCGGAACAAACATTCGAGCAGACAGACCAAAATTTTTAAATTTTGATTTTTGTTCAATTCTATTTAAAGATTAGCTATTTTTAAAAGAGTTTCCATATGTTATTATGCGCCCTCTTTCGTTATTTGTTTTGAAAGTATCAAGAAGTATAATTTTTGTAAAGTCTAATTGAAACCTGTTAGAGTTGTTTCTTTTTGGAGTAAGTTATTAAGTATGTTCTGGGATGATTGTTGTAAGATTAATTTAGAACCATAAAGAATATTGTCCCATATAAATTGTAAGTCGGCTGAATAAAATATGTGGACCGTGACAAAAATGGGGACGGCTTTTTGGTGGGGAGAATTGAAGAGTCTCACTCTATCAATACATTAACTCCGCACGTTGTACAGTCGCCCCAGAGAAAGATTTCATTTCGAGAATCAATTGATGAAATATTTGCAACTTAAAACGCTTGATGGGAAATACTATAGCGTGTTGAAATTCTTCATTAAAACCAAACAAAAAACTGGAGGATCGCTAACAAGTCAAACGAATGAAAATGTGACTTGTTGAATTCAAAAAAAATTCATAAATGTTTTATTAGTCTCCCAATTTTCAAATAATTTGATACCTCTACATTAAATTATAGTTGATAGTTGATGAATTTGATTGCTATTTTGAGGTTAAATATTTTTATATGCGTAGAATTTTAAAGAAATAAAAAAATTTTTTTCTCATAAAGGTAAAGAAAAAATTCTAGCGCCCGATCTGATGCAATTATAAATCTATACTATCCAAGAAGCCTCATAACACACATTATAATTTTATAAATATTGGTCCAGCCTTTTAGGAGGAGTTCAGTGACACATTCAGGCGGCAAATTCCCCATATTGACCAATGAGTCATGTCTCTTGAGCCCCAGGGCGTCAAATCCATAGAACCCTACGGGATCAAGTTCATTGAGAGCCAGGGAGTCAATTCCTCCTTGTCGATTCTCAAAAGTTTATATAACCGTGTTGATATTGATTTAGCCGAAGGGAAATCCTCCACCTTGGGGAATCCTCCGCCTGGGAGAGTCCACCGTCTGAAAAATCACTCTGCCTGGGGAATCCACCATGGGAAATTCCTCCATCAGGGAATTGCTCCATCTATGAAATCATCCGTTTGGGTAATCCCTCCTTCTAGTCAGTGAGAATTCTTCCATCTAGCCGCTGTCCGGGGATTAGTCCATCTGGGGGTATCCTACTTCCTGATCAGAGGAATAATCCATCTGGGGATTCCCCCATCTTCCTTCCGCCTGATGATTTCTCGTTTCGCCTGATGATTTCTCCGTTTGAGGCATCCTCCCGTCTGAGGATTCCTACGTATAGTGTATTCCCGTATGCGGATACCTGCATCTGAGGATTCATCCGTCGGTGGATTCCCCTGTGGATTCCTCCTGGTCCAATTATGAATCTAAAGCTTCGAGGAACCAAGGTCGTCCACCTCCTCATCGATTCTCAAAATTTAATATTATATTATTTAATATTGGCCGGAAAACTTCCTATTTTGAAATACTCTCCTCGGCGATTCTCAAAAGTTTATGTAACCAAGACGGTACGACCTTAGCTGGAGATCGATTCCCCTTTTTGAGGAATTCCTCCGTCTGGGGAATCCCCCCATCTGGGGAATTCAACCGTCTAGGGAATCCAACCATCTAGGAAAACAACCCGTGTGGATAGTCCGGCGTCTGAGGAATCGATGACCTTACGACTTTCGTCTTTTGGAGAATTTCTCGTCTGGAGATTCTTCCTCCTGCATATAATTTTGACCAAACTTAAAAGAATTTCTTCTCTCGATGCCACTAACAAGTATACTAAATTTCATTTCTGTATCTTAAATCTATGCAAAGATATGTTGAATTTGTTTTATTGCTTAAACGGATAATGAAGCAAAGCCCCTTCGGATTTCAACCAAACTTGACAGCTCCATGGTGATTTTTAGTGCATTATTTTGAAGATTGCGAATTACATAAAAATTCAAACGATTTTTGAAGCAATCTATTTAATATTTCAATTTGTATTGCCACACATTACTAGATGCAACATATTCTCCATTAACTTAAAAAATTAATAAATTGAAAATAGATAAACGCCTTCAAACCTATTTTATCTAAAATAAAGAAATTATTCAACTAATCTTTGACTTTATACACATCAACTTCATACAATAAAATTATTACACAAACTCGTTCGACTCAATAAAAAATAAAAAATAAAATATGAATAAAAACTTAGCAAAGAAGCTCATCCATCATCCGCAGTTAAACGATTTTTCCGTTGGCCTTCTACTGTCAACAACTGCCGGCTGCATAATTACAAAGCGCAAGCGCGCATTTCGCGTCAATAAACCTTTCAGCACGCGCGGGCACAAATCAGTTTTTAATCGAATCGAATCGAATCATATAGAATCGAATCGGAACGAATTGAATTGAATTGAGTCAAAAAAATAATAATAAATTAACAATTAAGCTGAGCAATTCTTTAAAGAATGCTGGCAGCCTACATAAATAATTGACAGTTTAATTGCGATATCAGTTGTCAGCGTCTAGCATAAATCTTAGAAGAAAACTTAGAATTCGAAACAACGAAAAACGAATCTAATTCGAATCGATTCAGTTTCAGACAGAGCAGCACGCGTTAGGCCAAACTCTTGAAAACAATAAGAAAAAATTTAATAGTGCAACACTGCGTATGCGCGATTACTCAACTCTGCGCTGCTGCCTGCCTCAGCCAACAATCAATTATCATAAATATCAAATTAAGCATTGAATCTTGTACATTAGACAACTTAAACAAGCAGCAATTAAGCCTATTCGTTAAGAACTCGGAGTAGCTTAAGAAATATGATTGAAAGAGAAAAAATCTGAACAACAAGACTGTAGAATAGCGAATTTGGTTTATAGTTTAATGAAAACTCAAATACGCTATAATAATTTTGTATAAAATATAAATAAACATAAAATATATTTTAAGATTGAGATTTTTCAACGGGTAATATGTCTCTTGAAAGATTAAATATAGCCTACATGAGAAGTACTTCTAAGCGTACTTGAATTGGTTACTTGACTTAGTTTTCATTCTTTAACTTAAACTTAATCCTTTTATATTATCAATTACCATTGTGTATTGGTGATTCTCAGAATTCCATTGCAAACATCATTGGCTCAAGACAAATTTCGTAAAGTATTGTTCTGCAACAAAACATCCACTAATAGTGTAAGATGGTCATGGCACATCTTGTACCCACATTCTTCAACTTAAATATTTTGTCATCCAAAGACTTTTTTCTCATTTGATCCCACACAATTTGCCATTGCTTTGCATAATGTTTTAAAAGGGCTATGAGAAGAGGCTAATAGAAAAACAAGAAAACCATTTTTGGCGCTATATAGATATTTTGATTGAAGAATACCGAAATATAAATAACAGCCCACGTAAAACACTTTAGAAAACATTTAAAAAAACAAAACTGTTATTCATTTAGATCTCCCACACAAGAAAATTCGCTCCCAATTTGATTTTCTTATTGCTTTTATTCATATTATTGCTTATATCGTATCTCAATCAATAATTTATATATGTAATAAAAATTAATTGCTGTTCATTGCTATGCGCATTTCTTGAGAACAGCGGAACCGATTTTGCTAATTTTTTGTTTAAATGTTTGTAATAAAGATAAACTATTTTTGAAATCTGTGTCAAGACCATCAAATAGTATTAAATGTTCAGCTTTTTGTACAAAAATCAGGGGTTATGTGCCATCTAAATGATAGTATCTCCAAACCTCCATGAGAAATTGCGGAATGAAAGAATGCATTAGAAGTGTCAATCGGAAGGAATAGCCAGTTGCTGATAACATTGCGTATAACTCTATGTCATCCGAAATGAGTGCTGAATAAGCACAGTTCTTCAGGTGTAAAGCAATTGTTGTGACCTATGTAATGCTCTCGCCAAGTCGACTTTTATATGACCTTCAGTCGTGACGTCTATTCCAAGATATTTGAAAATAGTCGTACGTTTCAGAGCTGCCACCGCTAAATGCTAAAAAGTGATTCACAAATGGTCATAAAATTGTGAAAATTTTAATTTTTAAGACGATATTCTTTGGATTCGGTTTTAGGAAAATCTTAAGCCAGGACAAATTCGTAGTCAAATTCAGTCGACCATAACCTTGGATTTTAACTTCTACAGAACAAATAAAAACTATTCTATCACCGATTTGAGAAATTAAATCGCTAAAGGGTGAAAAGTGCTAGTCCATAGTTATATGGGATCATATTTTGTTTCATGCAAATACTTTTAAGCTAATGATGGAAACTATTTTTCGGAGCCTTCCACCCTTTATAATTGAGGAGAAAAATAAAGAAAGAAATGAAAAATTAGCAAATCTCTCTTTCTATCTAGATGTTTCTTCAAAGTTTATTCCGACTTACATTTAGCCACGCCGTCATAATATTTGTTAGAGAACTATGAGGTTTTATCACATGTATTGAGAGCATCGGGCGTAATATGATACACTGGTTAAATGGGCAATGGCACGCCTTCATATTAATGAAAAACCACATTCTTGGAAAGACAGACCAGTCGCTTTGACAGTTGAGGCTTATTAGCATGCAGAGATCTCTCCACACCTAGTCACTCCAACGTGTCCCATATTTCGTCGTCCAAAAATTCAGCTTGGGCCTCCCATGTAACCAATGCGTGTTGAAGCTCTTCCGTCTATTCGAAACAGATAGCATGCGCTCTACTATGTCAGCCTCATCGAATAACTCATACAGCTCGTGGTACATATGTATTCATCTCATTCCAACGCAGTCCATGCATCAGCGCCTTACAGCAGAACCACTATTCTCTGCATTTTGTAGATTTTGATTTTAGTCTTTCGAAACGGGGCTCCACTTCAAATTTGCTTGCTCAGTCCAAAATAGCCTCTCTTAGCAAGCCTGATCTTCAGGATTACGTTGTTTTTGCTGTGTATTTCGGATTCGGATGGAAGAATAACAGAAATTTAGACCGTTCAAGTAATGCCTAATTCGGTATAGTCATTAGGGAGTGTGTACTATTTCGTTATTCTTTCATCGTTTTTTATGATACATCAATAAACTACAAAAAACAAGTAAGAAAATACAGTCAGGCGTAACCGACTGTAAGAGGCCCTGTACCAGTTCAGGTCTCCTAACAAACACATTAAACGTTTCCCGAGCATATGACCAAACACATGACCACTTCTCACTGCTCGAATATGAATGAAAAGGAAAGGGGGGTCATTCAACTTCAATTGGTTATAAAATCGTTATTTATTATCCGATTTTGATGAACTTTTTGGATTTTGACTAAGAGGGACGTTAACTTTATACTGGCATACTCAATTTTTCTTGTGCCGAAGAAATATTTCTCCTTGGGGGTGATTTTATGGGGAAGGGGGGGGGAGGGGCAAAATTTCAAAATAAACTTGTGAAATTCCGGAGCAGTCCTAGACGAATGCAAAAAACACGAAGTCTCTATCTATTACCGTTTCCGAGATCCTTTCGTTCATACGGACGGCCAGACGGACGGACGGACAGACGGACATGGCTATATCGACTCCTCTATCACTCCTGACCATAATGGGGGTAACTTTGGGGGGTCTCCGACCATTATTTCTACCTGTTACATACATTTGCACAAACCCAATAGGCTCTTGTACCTTCGGTACAGGGCCTAAAAATAGTTGTAACCAGGAAACGCAGAAGTACATGGGTAATACGACCCAGTCAAAAATTGTCAAACCGATTGTATTGAAAAAAAAATTTTAACTTCTCAGAAAAGGTATTTTGACTGATTCCCACTTAAGGAGACTTCTTCGACATTTTAATGCGTGAAGTGAAAAGCGAATTTTATGAGAAGATTGTACCAGATTATTTATATCTTTGAAGCAAATTAAATTCAAAACTGCTGGTTAGAGAATTAATATACCTTAACATATATATTACAGAGTATATAACTTCCAAACTATTGTATCTATACGTAAGCAAAAAAAAAATTAAAAATGAATTTGAAACATGTTGACATTTGAAATGTCAAATTGATGAATACAAATGAAGTTGCGTCAAGTTGTGGCAAGAGTGCCGTGCTAAAGCGGCAAGCGCAGCTAATGTGTTTTTAGTTACTTATGCGACTTATAGCAAAACTATGGACTTCACGTTCTTAAGTATATATTGGCCAAGTTTGCTAAAGCGTAAGTCGTTAGCCAATATGACGCCAGGCTAGGCCAGCTTAACTTGAAGCAAACTGGCAAAGCGGCTTCCACTGCCTACCCGAAAACTTAAACTCGAGTAAAATGAATCGTTGTTGCTGGCGCTGCCGCTGCTGCGGGACGCCTACTTTTGACCCAATTTGTGCAGTTGTATTTTTTTTCTCCTGCTAACTGCTTTTATAGCTTCATTTTGTAGACCACCCTGTGTTTCATAGACATTAAATTTGAACGAAATTAACCTGTTTGCATAAATTTAAATTAAAATGCATATGAAAAGCGAGCAGAAATTGACTCTGGCTATTACTTCTGAACAAACATAGCTCATCATCATCGTAAACTACAGCAGCAGCAGTGGCAGCAGCGGCGGCAGTCTTACATTAACTTCCTCTTTCGAGTCGAATCGTGCGGCAATATTTCAAATTAAATGCTCTCTCTAGCGCTACAGTAGCAGGCACAACGCTTTTACTACTTAGCCCGTTGTAACCGCAAAGCCAAACTGTGGCGAAGACCTACTTCCTTAACTAGTTTTCCAACTCCTCCTTGGCGGGCGGCCGTGTTGGTGGCGTTGGCGATGCTGGCTAACTGGCTTTGTTCGTTCGTGGTTTTTGCGCAGATGCCGTCGCCACCGCCATCATCGTTGTCGATAATATTATTATTTATGCTTTCTTTAAACGAACTCAACATTGTACGTCATAATAGCAGCAGCTTTGTTTTTTTTTTTAATAGAATAGTTGCGATTCAGGCATAAAAGTGCTATAAAAAAAAATTTAAAGAAAAAACATTGAATTCGGCTAAACCGAACCCTTTATGTGCTTTACACAAAAGCTAAGATAAGCAATATGTATTGGGTCAATAAACAGGGAGCTACTTCATTAAATTTCCGTGTAAAAAGAATTTCTGAGAATTTAGCTTTGTGGGTGCCTCGGACTAAGGGATGACGTCAGCGGGATTTTTTTTTCTAAACTTGTTAAAAAATTTTAGAAAAAAAGTAATAAAGCTTTTGTTTGTTACATATTACATACGAGAACATGATGAATATATGTCACGTAGAATGTCGCCTTTAAAACTAATAGACTGTGAAGACAAACATTTTTCGAACACATGAGAGAAAAGTACTCAATGCGCTTAACTTTTATTGATCGACAAGCAAAAGATACGGGTACATATATCTATAGTTATTCACCAATCGAGGGGATCTTCATGCCGAGTTATGAGGCGTGGTTCAAAATATCTTTACACTTCCAAAAACGCTTGGAAGGCACCGTTTCCGGTTGGTTGCACTGTCTCAGCTTTCTTATCAAATGCAACCACAAGGACATTTTGTCTGATTCAAGAATTAGTTCAACGAGTTCGCTTTCCATTTGTGTCAAATGAAGAAAAAGTAATCGAGCTACACAAATTGATTGCATTAATGTGATTGTAAAACTGTGAAGACCAATTAAAGTTCACAAAACTGTGAAGAGCAATCACAGTTTTGCGTAAGTGCCAATCACAGCGAATTACCAGGATAGTCAATCACAGGGAAATTTGCGAAATGTGAAAAACGGCTCGTGTCTAATATACATAATAGGATCAAGATCCACGAGAATGAAGAGAGAATAGAAAATCGCAGGCAACATATATGTGCCTGCTTAGCAACAGTACAGAAGATTTGCTGTATTGCAAAATTGATTTGAACTTTTCGTGGTCAAAAATTTAATATATTGGACACTAGCTACGGACGAACTAATCCTCAGGTAATGGATTCTGCTGACCAAAAGAATCGACACAAAAGTTGAAGAATTAAATGCATTCCGGCCAACCAAATATCGTAGCAGCATCAAGCCATATAAATGGAATTACAAAACGCCAGCAGTTTACTGAGCAACCAGAAGCACGGACAAATGAAGCGATTGATAATTTCGATGTCATATCAGTACCAGATTTCGGCGAGCTACCCAGCATCAATAAAGCATTTTAAAGTCAAGTGAAAACGCTTCTATTGCAGATAGTACTACACCGGCAGCGACAGTTTCCGATCTCACCGATGTCTACAAACAACATATATAAGGTATCGTTCATGGCTAAACTGGAGGTGGTCCAACGTCACTAGTCTTGATAGGTGGAATATTTGGCTTACGTTTACTAGTTTCTGTACCGCTGCATAGACTCCGCGCTAGTCATTCCAGTTGGCTGTTCTGCCTTCTTAGCTATGCTTTCCACATAAGCCCTCTTTTTTGGTGTTACTAACCCATGGCTTCCTTTGAAGTGCTGCACGCCAACTTTTTTCTCCGCAGCTTAAGAACATGCTTTTTGGATTTGCATCCAGGTTTAAGTCAAATTTCGTCACTCGAGGGCAGAGGACAGTTCTTCCTGGTACAATTAGAACACGTCCAGTGTTGGCAGGCCATTCAGGCTGAAGATCTGTTTACGTTTCTGTTGTTTTATGATTCCTTCTGAAATAAGACGCAACCGTCCTACAATCAGTTTTTGATTGCTGTACACATTGGCTCCTCTATGCGCTTGCACTTCCATAAGGCCGTTCGGAATGGCCTGCTAATCAGTACATGGTAAATTTGATGCCAAGTGCTGCCATCGGGAGGTTTCCAGGTGTATTTGTGTATGAGAAGGTGCAGAAAATTTCAGCAGCCATTGTTGGGTGACGCAAAGATCGAGTAACCGGTCTCCTTTGTCCGAACCGACCCATGAACCTCTCGAAATAAGTGTTGCTATCGCCGATTTTTGCATTCAAGTTCATATCGCTACTAGAGAAAGTTGGAAACTTCCTTTCTTAGAATCGTCTGAGTCAGGTTCGGTAGGTGCTTAGCACTGGACAATGGAAATTTTGCGGAGATAGGCTTAATTAATGCGTTTCAAGCTTTTGGCTACTATTATGCCTACACCATTTGCTCGTCTTTGAGTGTGGCATCTATAGATAAAATAGTGACCTGCCAGCGTGCAATATTCGCATTTCCTAAGCCACCTGGTTTCAGAATTTGGTAGCTCTCCATCTCTCTCTGTCTGACAGAATCTAGCGCTTTGATTGCCGACTAGATGATGTTTAGTCATCACACTGGATCATTATTTGAAAAACAGTGAACTGGTAACCAAAAGCCTTTGGTCTCCATTTTAGAATTGTTGGAAGATTATTGAAGAGCCAGTGACCTAATGACCGATTAAAACGAGAGTTAACTCGGTAAAAATTTAATAACTGTATTATTCTAGTATTTCCAAAATCCGTAGTTAACTTCAAATGTATAAACTTTACTCTCCTTCAATATGTTACAAACCAACTAACAAAATGCAAATACTTTTTCGCAAACTCTATAAAAAATATAAAATACATATATTAATAAATCGTTAATGGCGGCAAGCATATTTAATTATAGCTTTTGTTTGTGTTATAATAGAATGTTTTCGTGTTGGCGCTGTGTTGATTGGCGACGCCTGATAAATGCATGCGGCACGAAAATAATTATTTATATTTGTTTTTATTCAAGCATTAAAATTGCATGAAAAAAGCTTGTTGCACAGTTTGAGCTATGCTAGTTGACTGTCAAACTGTGTGCACCTCAAACTGTGCATAAATTAAACACACTTATAATACAATGCATTGTGTCATTAAATGTTAAACGAAAAACCAACGGAAGTAGCATACTAACATTTAAGCATAAATTTATTGCAAAATAATAAAAAAAAAGACTTAAATAGGCAGTAACAAACATTTTCATTAATAAAACTTAATGAATGCGCGCTGTAAAAAGTCAAACGCAGTCTGCCTACGCAATAGTGCTGCTGAAACTGCAAGGCAGCAGAGTTGTCTTCGCTGGTTTAATTTTTAAACGCCGCTCGATCATTAACGCTATTAAAGTCATCGAACTCTCTTACAAGCTCGCTGTCATGCGTTTGTATTTATTTGAAAGTGTTATATCTGGCAATTCATTCATGAAAATGTAAATCCTCTTGAAGTTAAAGTAATCAAAAATCGGCATCTTGTGGCACTTGCGTGAAGCTTCCGCACAGTCGCTGCCAAAGCCAGAGTAAGAGCAGAGTTGTCGCGTGCGCGTCTGCAACGTTGGCCGCGCGTCGCAATCAATTTGAAAATTTTTGCGTTGGCTCACCGGATTTATGAATGAATTTACTTTGGTCTAGCTTGAGGAAGTTGCAGCAGCGGCACTATGCAAATGTGGGCGTCGCTTGTTGTACGCCTGCGTAAAGTTGCAACCCACGATGGATCTATGTATCTACTTGTGTATATTGACTGCCGGCAAAGTGGAATTGTGGTCGTTATTGTGCAAATTTGCGATTTCTCGTTCGCCAAGTATTTTTAGATGCTAGACAAATGCAAATGACCCCATTTTCGAGTAGTAGCACTAGCATTTAAGGTTATGTATGTAGGTATATGTACATATATCTTTAAGCCCGCCATAATAAGCAGAAGACATTCACTTTACAGTCTTTATAATTCGCACTTTCTCTCTTTATTTTTTGCAGACTGCCAGTGCAGCTTGGTGGGCGCGTTGTCGACAATCTGCGACAAGCGTACTGGACAGTGTGCCTGTCATGCAAATGTTACGGGTAGACGCTGCGAAAAATGCAAGTCAGGCCATTGGAATCTAACGCAAGGAGTTGGCTGCTTTGACTGTCGCTGCGATCAAGCGGGATCGCGTAGTCACGAGTGTAATCAGTGGACAGGTCAATGTGATTGCAAGATTGGCGTTGGCGGTCAGCGTTGCAATGAGTGCACTGATGGCTTCTTTGGTTTCTCCACTGATGGTTGTCAGCGTTGTGCGGCCTGTGCAGCCGAGGGACAAGTATGTGATCCAATTAACGGACGCTGTATATGTCCGAAGAATACACGTGGTCTTGGCTGTGCACAGTGTGTGCCCGGCACATGGGGCTGGCGTGCACGTTTCGGCTGTCAGGCGTGTGATTGTGATCACATTGGTTCGATTGGTCAATTCTGTGCCACTGGTGGTGGCCAGTGTCAGTGTCGCGAGGGCTATGCTGGACGCAAGTGCGCTGAATGCGCTGTCGGTTACTTTGGCTATCCGGAGTGTCGTCGCTGCAATTGTGATACAGATGGTTCCTACATACGTGCGGATGGTTTGATTGCATGCGATGCCAATGGGCAGTGTCCATGTAAATCGCTAGTAGTGGGACTCAAATGTGACACTTGCATGCAATCCACTTTCGGTTTGTCTACACTGAATCCGGAAGGCTGTACGCGCTGCTATTGTTTCGGACGTTCGGCAGAATGCGAGCAGAGTGATTGGTCTTGGGGTCATATACGCATGGCTGAAGCGCGTAATTTAAGTGTGCAGTATGTGCGGCCACAGCATGTGCCCAATACGGATTACGAGTACATTGTGGTGGTGCAAATGGCTACAAAAACTTTGACGACAATTACTAGCACAAACAGTCAAGTGTTATCCACATATCATGCTGTGGATGCCGAAATTAGTCACATGAATGATCTGGCGCTCATACCACGCTCTAGCGGCAATGTCTCGATCGGCGCCTATGGCCACTTCTACCAACCACTCTACTTCCAGCTGCCGCCGCAATTTTACGGTGATCGTACAAGCAGCTACGGTGGCTATCTCTACTTTACGTTGCTGACGGAAGGCGCTAAAGCACCGCTGGAGCGTAAAGTGTTAGCACAGTATCCGCTGGTGCAGCTGCACTCGCACACTAAGCTTGTGCTGGATTTTTACGAGTATGAAAGTTTTGAATACGCGTTGAATGTAACCTACAAAGTGCCGTTGCATGAATCCTTCTGGAAGTATCATCACAACAGTCAGGCTGTGGATCGTGCTACGCTGATGGCGGCGCTCCAGAATGTAAAGCATATATTTTTGCGTGGCTTTGCATTTGCAGACTTTACGCAGGTGGTGTAAGTAGTGAAGCGATGGCAGTTATATTTAAAGTATCTTAAATTTGGTTTTTTTTTTTACATAGCCTACAAAATGTACACATGGATTCGGCTATATTTGTCTACGGCTCTACAAATATGCTGGCAAAGGGTGTAGAACGTTGCAAGTGCCCAAAACGGTTTGATGGTCTATCGTGCCAGGATCCCGGACGTGGTTTCTATAGATGGCGAAATGTAACCGAAATCGAAACGGTTTTTGTTGAAGATCTAATTGGGCGTGCAGCGCCATGTCACTGCAATGGACGCAGCAATGAGTGTGAACGTGAGACGGGCGTTTGCTTGGTAAGTAATAAAAAATAATTTAATATTTACTTTAAATAATGATTATTTACTATCATGCACAGAATTGTCGCGCCAATGCTGGTGGTCCACATTGCGAACAATGCGCTGAGGGATATTATGGTGATCCAAATACACCACATGGCTGTCAGTCGTGTCCTTGTCCCGAAACAAATCGTAATTTCGCACGCGGCTGTAATGTCTTCGATGGCGAAGTCAGTTGTATCTGCAAACCAGGCTATACCGGACGTCTGTGCGAACGCTGTCGCCAGGGTTATTTCGGCAATCCTATGCTATATACTAATAGTACCTGTGAACCGTGTGGCTGTAATTTGGATGGCATTGGCGCAGAGGGTTGTGATGCTGAAACGGGACAATGTTATTGTCGCGAAGGTGTTTCTGGACTAAAATGCAATAAATGTCGCGCAGAGCGACATCATCTAATTGAGAGTGGTTGCAGAAGTAAGTATATTTAATAATTAAGTAATATTTGTTTTCTTATGTTTATTTCGCTTTACATATAGTCTGCGACAATTGCACGCTGTTGCTCTTGGATTACGTCGAACTTATTGGACACAAACTACGTCGCGGTCTGCACAATATGGATCTAACAGGCATACCGGCACCTTACATCAAAGTTGAAGAGTATGAGGAGTATTTCAATACACTTAATGTACACTACCATGACTACAACAATGCACGGCAGTTGCTGATGAACTACGACGCTGCTGCACTGCACAAAATGAACTCACATGCAGAGAATAGCAAGTTTCAATCGCGTAAAGCACTCTCCACGGCCAGTAAGCGTCAGCATGCTATAGGCGTGGTACACAACGAAGCACATACGCTGCACACCAACGTAGGCGCTTTGCGCGCTGAGATACTACAAACTCTATTCGATTTGCATAACTACGGCAAAGGTGCACATCATTTGAGTCTACCAACTGCCTTAAAACAGGCACGTTTCTATTTAGAATCCATACAAAATCATCAAACTTCAGTGGAGAGTATGCGTCAGACTACCGATTGCGCTTGGCAGCATTACTATTACTTTGGCAATGCCTCCGATGCAGCTTTCGACCAACAGGCACGTGTTGAAATGTTCTGGCGTGATCTAAACCAGACTAATTTCCGCTTATCGGACATGCGTCTCTATATGGATCGCACGCTCGATATGCAAAATGAAATCGATGATGTGCTGGAACACATTAAGAATCTAAAAGGTTATGTGCTGGTGGATTTTGCTAAAATCAATGAGCTACGTGATTTCATAACGAATAAACTGCAGCAACCGTATGCAGCAAATACGAATGTCATAGTTGACCTAAATCGCGAACGACACAACGAACTGAGCGCCACAGTGGGTCAAATGGCTATAGCAGCAGCAAAAATGAACGATACGCTAATGGAGCGCGATCAATTGGGACGTGAGGTACGCAAACATTGGCTGCCCAAAGCGGAGAAACATGCAACACGTCTGCTGGAACGTTCCAATGAATATGCACGACAGTTTCAACCAACTAGAAATGGTGCACGTATAGCCATGCTGGCGAGGTGAGTAAGAATCAAACAAAAAAATATAAATATGCGCTAATTTTATAATTAATATTTTACGACAATAGTTCCGCGCACAAAAACATCTCCGATGCTATTGATGCTGCACGGCAAGCTTCACTTGTGGCCAAGGAACGTGTTTACGAAGCGCAACATGCTTTGTATCCGCCGGATGGCGGTTCTATGATTGAACGTGCAAAGCATTCGCTTAATAGATCTAAACAGCTACAGCGCAATGCCTTGCAAGAGATGCAACACACGAATGGTTAGTTGGCATTTAATACAATTTAATTCCACAATTTAAATAAAAATTTTACTTTTTAGTACTTAAAGAAAAACTACAATATCACGAGGACAAGGTAGAGCGTATTAAGAAGCGTATACAGGATGCTGGCGTTGGCACAAACAACATCTCGGCACATTTGCAGCCATTAGTAAATTCTGATGCACGTCAAAATGCACTCGATAGCATTGCCATTGGACAGGAGACAAGCGTTGAAATGCGCGCCGAGTTGCGCAAGTCACGCGAAATGCTACGTAACATACAACAACTACGTCAAAAGTTTGCCATACTTGAACCGGACTGGGAGATCAAATTGGGCATGGCTGAGGAGAATATTTCATTGACGAAAACTAATTTGCGTTTGGCAAATATTTCTTTAACCTATGTCGAGGAACAGTCACAGCGTGAGCAGCAGCAGTTTGAAGCTTGGAATAATACCATGGCAAAACAATTGCAGGAGCTGCGTGATAAGATAGCGAAAGCACGACATGCTGCCGATGGTGTAAGTACTTAATATAGCGGCATGCTATATAATATAAAGCTTTTATAAAAATTTCTGTTTTTATTTATAACAGATTAAAGTTTCATTGGAGTCGCTTGGGCCAAAATGCATACGTAACTATCTACCCACTTCGTATGGTCTGTCCACATCCAATACCATCAAATTGAGTTTTGCGCTATCGAGTCACATGGGCAACTCGCCGCTATTATATGTACAGGGCACTGAGGGCCGCTTTATAGCGCTAGAACTGTACAAGCGTCGTATACGGCTGATCTGGCAACTGGGTGGCAGCACAGCCACCATAACACATCCACTAGAAATACAGACGCGTGATCCAAAGTACGATGATGCTTGGTATCATGTGGAAGCCAATCGCACGCTTAACATTGGTAGCCTACTGGTGCGTCGTATGAACAATAATGGCGAACTTGTGCCAGCTTTGCCAATTAGTGGTAATACAGACTTGGAGCATACACGTTTCTATCAGACGCGACACGAACGTATCTATTTGGGTGGCTATCCCAATGATGTGCGCAACAAAGAGCTGCAACTGAATCCTGGACTAAATGTAGTTATACATCAACTGGAAGTGGATAATAAACCTATGGGCATATGGAATTTCCTTGCATCTGAAGGACGCTGTGGCGGCGCTATGGTTGGCGCACAAGAATCATCCGCTTCGTCGGCAGCACGTCACTTCAACGGTCTGGGTTATGCTGAGGTGAAGAAGGCACGGCCGCGCCCTTATCGCAAACAATTGTTTGCGCTGCAAATGACGTTCCGCACGTTGGACGAGAATGCGTTGCTATTTCTGGCGGTTGACGACAAAAACGTAAGTCAAACTTATAAATCTTGCAGCAAAAAAGCTAATATGTAGAAGGTATTTCTCTTTTTTAGAACCGCTCTGTTTCAGTGACGCTCAGTCGCGGACGCATTATGTTCCGTATTGATTATGGCGATGAGTCAAAATTGGAGATCAATACCACAAATAAGTACAATACTGGTGATTGGGTAAAGATCGATGCAGCACGTGAATTCTCACCAAAACGCGGCACCGAAAACGGCATGTTGCGTGTAAACAATGAACGTGCTATATCAGGTGCGCCTACAGTGCCCGTCAAAAGTCATATGTTGCCGGATTTAACAAAGGCTGTGTATTACTTGGGTGGTGTGCCACCGGGTTTCACTTCGAGCACCACAAAAGCTCCTGGCGCTGATAATCCCTTCCTGGGCTGCATGATGGATGTGCAAGTGAATGGCGAGACTTATGATCCACTTGAGAGTTCAACTTACTTTGGTGTAGAGCCTTCCTGCAAGGATATGATAACAAAGTGAGTTAACATATATTAAATATTCAACTTAAAAAATTAAACAAATTCTATACAGAGTGGGCTTTACTGGCAATGGCTATTTGGAGCTCTCCTCGCAATCGTTGCGCAAACGCGCAAATACTGGTCTGGTCTTCCGCACATTGCAACCCGACTGTCTATTACTGCTCTCTGCCTATCCACCCGAAGTACAGGCGGACTACGATGCCAAGGACATTAAGGGCAACTACTCGCTAAGTCTGGTTGCAGGCCAACTACAGGTTTGGCTAAACTCTGGACGCAGTTTCATAAAGCTACGCTCCAATGAAACAATTGCACTTAATGATGGCGAGTTTCATGTGGTCAATCTTATCAAGAATGGACGTCGTTTTGAGTTAATGATTGATGATGAATTGCACGATGTACGCAGTTTGACGGGTATACCAACTTTAGTGAGCATGCCACGTGATGCCGGTGGTTTATATATAGGTGGCGCACCCGAATATGAGGAATATACGCCATTGGCGCCTACATTTATTAAACTAGAAGGCGCGGTACGTGATGTTGTCTTTAACAATCGCACAATGAATTTCAATCAAGCGTTGAACTTTGTCAATGCACAAATCGGACGTAATGGACCCGTAATGGGTAGCATCAATGGCGCCGTATACGATGTACTACTGAAGACTGAACCCATGATTGGAAAAAGTTTTACAGCACCACCGCAAGGCTGTCAGCGGGTAAGCTATTGTTTCTTATTATTATTTTTTTTTTTTTTTTTGCGCGATTTCAAATGGTTTTGGTTGTTAGCTAAGCAGTTCCAATTTTAGGCTCTACAAAAGCGCTTTCGCTGCATGTATATACGTTTAAACAAACAACAACAAACTAATACTTCATTTATATACAACAATAAATATTATATTGTATCTTTTCTCGATTTTTATAGGATTTTAGTTGCTAAGCAATTGAAAAAGAATATAAACTGAAAGAAAGCCAAAGCTCGAAGCTTGCTTGAAAACGCGCCACCGCAAACTGTTGTATACTAATTTCAAATATTAACCAATGTTTTGTGGGTCTACATATACGGAATTTTAAAAGCAAATTAAACAACTCATTTATTTGTATTTATAAGCTCATCAATGCGTTCGCGCTTCTAATTTTAAGCCTAAAAACTTTTTGTATATGTGTGGTAATGGTTTAACAGACAAAAAAAAAAACAAAAAAATGCCAAAAATTATTTTGAAAAACATTTTTGTATATATTTCTCATGCAGAGTTATTATAGCATTTAATTAGGCTTAAGTATCATATTCATGAATTCATTAAAAATTAAAATTTTTCCAAAAACTCATCGCCACTTTGTGTACGCTAAAAACAAATCGTTAATATTATTGCTGCGCTTTTTTTTTAATTAACTATATATCATGATTTTGTTAATTCATTTTTTAAAAGTTTTTATTTTTTGCCATTTTAATAAAACATTTTCTTAACAAACAAGCATAAAAATGTTTTTTAATTAAATTTCGAAAGCTTAAACTAACACAAAGTCGTGGTGAGTTATAAAATTTAAGTCTGCTCCATAAACTCTTTTAAACAATATAAAAATCTTCTTTTCATAGATCGGCAGCTATTCTTACGAACCGAACGCATTTAAATTCGGTGATGAACCGTACAGTTACGCTGCACTTAAACTACCGGAACGTAACTTTTGGCAACATAACTTTCACATCAGCTTTGACTTCCGTTCATTCTATCCGAATGGCATGATTTATCTTTCGCCCGGCACCAAAGACAAAAAGAAACACTATGTCGCGTTGCTGCTGAAAGATGGTCAACTGGTGTTCGTAGTGCGCGGAAGACGTCGCGAAGAACTGCTGCTGACGGCCAAACTCAATGACGGTGAATGGCATCGTGTGACCATAAGCTGTCACGAACGTAAAGTCACCATGTCTGTGGAAATCGGACATACCGATCAGAAAACTTCTGCACAAATGAAAGTACCCAAGAAAATCTCAACATCGCAAATGTTACTAGTAGGCGGTTTAACGGAGGCACCGGTAAAGGTACCATCGGAACTGTACATACGGCTTGAACAGTTCAAAGGTTGTCTACGACGCGTCACAATTAACAATAACGCGCAGGACTTAGCACGTCCGGGCAAGCATTTGAATGTCGGTCAATGTTTTCCCAAGGTGGAACGTGGCTCATACTTTCCCGGTGATGCCTATGCAGTATATAGTAAGTCAAATTTTGGAAATTTAAGTCGTTCATTTTATTTATATAAAAAAAAAATAATTTTATTTGCAGAGAAAAACTTTCACGTCGGCAAATATCTTGAACTGGAAATGGAATTTCGCACGTCGGAGCTATCTGGCATATTGCTGAGCATCTCGGAGCCAACAGGCTTTCCAGCACTCTCCATGGAGCTGCATAATGGCAATGTATGTATAAATTATTATTTAATGGGTTTGTTTTAAGGTTACGGGTTTTATACGATACGTTTTATTTTGTCTTTATAAATCGTGCACTGTTTGAATTTCGAATTTCTTGCTTTCCAGGTAATCTTCTCATGCGATCTGGGCGATGGTATACCCTTCCGTGTTGAATCGATACTGCCTACAAAATATGCGCTATGCGATAACAAATGGCATAACATCTCCGCGCTCTATGACTACGAACAAATAGCGCTGCGCATTGATCAGTTACCGGCAACAATTACGGTGGCACCACAGCATACAGTGGGCAAAGTGCAGACCAAATCGCCGCTCTATATAGGTGGTATACCAGGTATTTTATAAACTACACGAAACATATTTTTTCGTTTTCAAGGAAACCATTTTTCTTTTCATTTATAGACATTGCACCAAGTGGTTCACTGCTAACGCGCGATAACTTCAAAGGTTGCATACGAAATGTTGCAATACGAAATGAACGCAGAGACTGGATCGATATGGACGATCTGCATAATGTGCTGCTCAGCGAATGCCTGATAGCGAACGATACAACTGAGCAGTAGAGTGCTAGAGCGCGAAGAGGAGTACTATATGCAAAATTTCCAAAGTTATGTGATCAAAATTTGAGTTTAGCTTTTTAAGAAACGGTTGCGACACACACACATACGCACTGCCATATTTTTTTAGTATTTAGTTAGTAAGTGTACTATTATGAATGTTCCCTAACGTGCAGTCTAAGCATCCTTTTTATGTATTACGCATACCATGTTTCCAGTGTTCAGTTTTCGCATAGACACCAGTGACTGCATTTTACTACATAAAATAATAATTAGCTTTAGTTATTTAATAATTTGTATACCAACGAGAAATGCAATAGTACTTTTTTGTTTTAAAAAAAGAGGCTTTTGTTATATTTTATTTTATATTTCATTTTAATACCCTACTATTATTATTTTATTATAATTGTTTATTTTTTATGAAACAAGCAGAAATCATTTGTAACCCATTGAATCTCCATTTATGTACAGTTTAATATAGTATTTAAAAATTTAAAACCATCCATCAATTAAAAACATTTGTAAATAGAGAGCTTACATTTAAAATTCGATTGAGCGCCATTTAACTATTAAATTCATTATGTATGTGTAGCTATAAGTCAATTTAAAAGTGCAGAAGTTCAAGTATAAAATATTTTTAATACTATTGTAAGCTATTTTTATTTTTAAATATATATATAAACCATTATACATATTTATTTGAAATAAAGTTTTAAGCACATGTTTATTTTAATAATTATCCTTATTTGTATATAGCCATAATTGTTATTATCAGTTAAAAGGAAGAAAGGAGCAGGCTGCATTCCATATGTTATTTCGTTTTGTGTTGCTTCTCAAATAAAGCAAAGCGTTCCCGATTTACAAATAAAAAAGGTGAAATATTTCTGCAAACAACTGTAACCAATACCTTTAAACATTTTTCATTTGATGAACCTTCATACTTGGCCAACAGACCCATACATAGAGTCTAATTGAATTATGTGTTATCAGTCTCTATTGCTTGACTACACTTTCAACAAACAAGGCATGTTCAATCCAATATGTATCTGCTTTAATATATCATTAATCTTTACATAAATAAAAGCACAATTTTGAATTTGTTTAAAATGTATTTAATTTCAAGTAAATACAGATTCTATAGCTAAACACTAAACTAATTCAAAGCGCACTTCAGCTTAACCACACTCATTCACTTGAGATGCATTGCTGCGTTAGCTGCTGCAGCAGCTGCTTTACGTGCAGCCTTCTTGGAAGCCTTTTTGACTTCTTTTTCCTCAGCATCGATTACACGTCGCTTCTTGCGCAGCAACCATTCCTCCTTCTCTTTGCTTTGTTTGTCGCGTATAAGCTTGCGGAAGAGGTTACGATGGCGTGGTTTCACCATGCGTGCCTGCAAACGATGCTCATCGACGGCAGCCTTGTGCAACTGACGTTTATTTTCTTTATGCACTTTGCCGGATTGTACAGCCATGTTGCCTTTCTGTAAATTCAAAAAAAAAAAGTAAATACGAAATATTTTAGATATTCAATAAAAACAACAAACCTCTGAGAGTCGACGCTTTTCTTTTTTGACGACTTCATCCTCTTCTTCATCATCCTCTTCTTCTTCGTCATCCTCATCGTCCATATCCTCCTCATCCTCGTTGATATTATCAACACCAAACTTCTGATAGTCGGCCTTTTCTTCTTGATATGCGCGCTGCAATTGCTCATCGAGCATTTCTTGTGTCGCATCCTTTTCCTCCTCTGCTTCGGCCTCTTCCTCGTTATCAGATGATTCGGCGTCACTCTGCTCGTGTGTTTCTATTAGTGATGGATCATGCAGTGCTTTCTCCTCTGGTGGTATATATGCATCGCGTTTGACATCAACGAATGGCGATAAATGTGGCGGCAAAGTTTCACCCATGAAATATTTATTTGTGGGCAGCAATGTACGCTGATTAATGCAATCAAACACCCATTGTGGCTGTATGTAATCACGCGAAATGTACTGCTTCGATAGGCTTGGTCTGTCAACAATTTGATGTGTGATAGACTCATCTGTCTCGTCAAAAGAGGCACCAGCGAATGTTGTTGAATCCCAGGACACTTTTCCACCGAATGAACGTATAAGTATGACCAATGGTTCACGTGGCACTTCGCGATTAACGTAGAATTTAAGACCTTTGAATAGTGTGCGTAGGCGTGAAATTTCCTGTGCCTCCTGCTTCATTTTTAGTATGCGCTTTGAATCACCATCCTGTTCGAGCAACTCCATATCCATTTCTTGCTCTTCTTCATCTTCTTGTACTTTATCTGTACGTAGTAATTCATAGTTTAAGGCTGCTATGCGATCCGACACAAAGCTTGTCTCATCTTTTAACGTTTCTTCGGAATCAGCTAAAACGCCTGTAGGAAATTGTGGTGGATATGCAAGATTCAGGCTGTGATACAAGCGGAAGTTTACAAAACCCAACATAATGGTGTAGAATTCAACGAATATGGACATGACTTTAAAATCAACTTCGGATTTCGATTGCGGTTTAAATGGATAGTAATGTGGTACAATCCAAGTCACCTTTTGGCCCTTAATCTCAGCCTGGAAGTAATAGCCCTTAATTGAGATGAACACTTTGCGCAGTGATTTCGAGGCAATGACATAGTGCAGAAACTCGATTGTCAGACGACGGCAGAGCGCAGATTGCTCACGCGGTATCAAACGCAGGGATGGAAATGTACTAAAGAGAAACAGTAGCGTAAGACAATCGTCCAGATCCTTAAGTGAATCGATGAATGTTGGATACCGCTCTTTTACAATGTGATCGATTTTTATCTCAGGATGCAGTGCTAAACGACGCTTCAAATTGCGAAAATCTTTGACAGCGCGATCACGGCCGGTTTTCTTGGCAAAGATCTGTAAGCGAAATTAAGTGTAATTTACAAAGTACTACAAAATCAAAATACTGCAATAACTGACCTTATAATCACGCAGCTTCCAGACAAGAGACTCATGCAGCAAAAAACGTATATCTTTGGTATGATATAGAATTTTTATCTCCGATGAACCTTTTTGCGCACGGCGTCTGTGTTTAGGCTCACGCGGATAGACGCCTTTAATGATGCACAAGCGGCGGAAGTCATTGAGCGACAGTTGCAGCTTGCGTAGCGCAGCACGACGACTTATGTACTGTGTAGCCTCACCGGATTCGTACTATAATGTGGAGAACAAGGAAATGTTTATTAAATTGCAGGCAGGCGGTTAAAACATAACCTCACAAAACTCGCTATTTACTTTGACTAGTGAAAATAATTTCTAAAATTGTTTCTGCTTACCTTCTTAGGGCGTCTCATGTTGCGTTTGGCTTTTGTCGCGATTTAACAACTAAAACGCGTTATTCGTCGCTTTATTTTCTTACTTATTTGAAGAAAACTTCGCGACAACAGAAACACACGTTCGTCCAACAAAAACGTGCGTTGTGGAAGGAACAACAAAAACAAATTCTTTGCAAACACATGTTGATAGTGTTGCGTGGGTCTTTTTGATATTGTACAACACTACAAATGTGAACAAAGCAAATGAGAGAATAACAATTTAGCTGTGGTCGAACTTTGTTTACGCTTCATAAGCACTATCCGTAAGTAATTTTTTATGAAGCTCTATCCAGACCGTAATATGTAGAGGACAAAAAAGAATAACTGAAACTCTATGTATGGCACCTGCCCTTACTAAAAATATAAATAAAGCACATACGCCATATTAAAGACAGCTAAAATCGATCTCTTTTGAAGTAATGCTCTAATGCGGTACGGAGTATCGATGTGTTGAACCCTTTATTTGAAAACGAAGAATGCTAATCTCTATCTTTTGACGATGACCAAATATGTATAACTTTGCACAATGATGGTTTGCTGCCCTCTATATACCAGTATTACAGCCCTTCTATGAAAGATGCGACTTTCGCTTATATTAAGTTGCAGTCATGAACTAATTAAATACACGCATTTAAATTTAAGTCTGTCAAAACATTTCAGTAAGTCATCCTGTACAGTTGTCACCAGTATTTCATTACATATACAGCAAGAAACGTCGGATAAAAAAATCTAATGTTTCCAATACCCACCTCATAACACATACATACATACGTATATTTTTGTTAATTACTTTAATTCAAAATAAATCTTTGTAGACAATTTGTACAAAAATACACACTATCGTTGGATTGTGCGAAATACTTAAACTAATAGACGTTCGATTTCCTGCTGAATTGAGGTAATCTGCGACTTCAGCTGAGATCCCTCGTTTGTTGTTACGGAGCAGGCGACAATAGGACGTGAAACGCCACATGCGCGACCTAGCGCTTGCTTAGAGCGTACAAACACATACGGCACATTTTTATCTTCACAGAGCAACGGCAAATGCAACAAAATCTCAATAGGTTCCGTGTCTGCCGCCAATACAATAATATCGGAGAGACCACGATTCAATGTCTTGGTTGCCTCGTTAGCGCCTTTCCGCAATTGATTGTAGTTCAAAGCCTGCTGCAGCAGATTCATAATCTTTGAGGTAAGCTGCGCATCGGCCAGCGGGAATGCCTTGGGATTAACTTCTTCAGCCTGCAAGTCCAAAGAAGTTTTATAAATAATGTAAACAGCACATAGACAATTGTATTAACTTACCATTTTTAAGTTTTTTAAATGTTTTCTTTATATTGTTTTGTGAAAATAAAATGCAACCTCTCGGCTTGTTGCTTCACTGAGGGCAGATAAAACGTGAATAAACGTTTTGCTTGACGGCGTGCTGTAAACAGAAGCACGTGGTTAGTAGTGTTATAAGGTAGTTAAGTTATTTAAATACTTTTCAGCACTGCATAGTTTTTCTAGCACTAAACATGCACGTTAATTTTAAACAAAAATCTTGTCTTTATTTAAATTAAATAAAACCGTTCAGAAACAAAGCAATATAAAACACATGAGTAATATTAAGGTCTCTGTGCAGGATGTTGTTACGGAATGTAACAAGTGCAACATGTAACTTTTTTAGTGCTTGGATTTGCATAATTGGCAGAAGTATTTTAACCATGTGCACGACATTTTTGTGCCAGACTCTATCGAATGCCTACTGCATGTCAGCGTGTACCCCATTGCTTTACTCAAGGTCATTATGCTTTGGAACTCTCTGAACTAGTTCGTTTATGCCACTTCGGAATGTTGTTTTTATCCATGAACTCATTCAGCAATCAATCTCTCACTTATCTTCGAAAATGAATGCAGAGAACTTATTGGCTGGTATCACTCAGGGCCATCATCCGGCTTACCTGTCTTGTGAATGATATGGATTGCCGGTGTTTACAAGCTTTTGAGAGCCTCTTTCCTCTTGAGCCAATGTAGCCACCTCATGTTTGGTAAATCTATCATCCAAATGGTGGGCAAAAGAATTTTCTTGCTTCTTTTCACTTTTAGCAAATCCACAAACGAAGCACAGTATTGGAATTATCTTAATTGTTGCATCTTAAACGACTTAGGGCACTGCCACAGTGTAGTCCATAATTGCCCACAGTTGCTCGAAAACATCGTTCCTCAGTCTGTAAAACATTTCGTAGTTATTTTAAAACTCGGTCTGTGTTCGAATCGCTCTTCTTTTGAGACGCATTTGTGTACTGTAAGATTTGAACACAATATACTTTATACGCGTAAGCTTAATAGGAGCCTTTACATATAGTTTTCTATACTTTGTCTAAGTATTATGCTTTCTAAATAGCAAGTCCCTTTAAAAAATCGTACAAAACATTTTGCAAATATGTTTATATATATTTTTTTCGACTTTTACGCTTAAAAAACTAAATTTTACAGCATTTATATATATCATACACAATATTATGTTTATAATTAAAATAAAAACGGCTAAAATTTAAAAACTATTTCATGCATTCATAAAAAGTTTAGAATTACAACAAAATAAGTGTTCAAATATATTATTAGTAGGCAAGGAGTACAAATGTACAATATATATAGAACCAAATACAACAACAAAATATTTAAGTTAAGCACAATAATAATTGCCATATTTTGCGATAAAAAATAGATAAACGAGAGCATTAGTAAATAATAATAATAAAAAAATAAAAGAAAACTATTAACATTTGCTTAAATTGACTAAATTAATTTAAATTGATATATGTTTATAATATTCTTATCTAATTTTTTTTTTATTTTTTTGCTTCGTTGTTTTTAGTTTTTTTTTCGCAAACTTTTTAGTTTTTTTTTCGTATAAAAATTAATTTATTAAATATATTTATCGTATTTTTAACTAGTTTCGCTTTGTTGGTGTTGTTACTTATTGAGAGTTTTTTTTTTTTTTTGTTTTGTTTTCTTGAAGATATTACACTTGCAGTTTTTTTCGGGGAAGTATGAAAATTTTACATTTGTGCAACGATTTGGAACAAATTTCAACGAAAGTGACTTAAAATTGAAGTATATGACAGTATATTGTAATAACTGCTATACAAAATAATTAATCAATTAAATATTTGATAAATTTTATATTAAAAGATTTAAATTTTTTTTTTCGTTTTTGTCCAAAAAAGCTAAAAACAAACAAACGATAAAATTTTGCCAAACGATAGTAAGTAACCAAAAAAAATATGTTTTGTTATAGAAAAGTACAATAAAATGCCCTGCGATTTGTCACTCTTAGCAAATAAGTATGAAGATTTTGTCGAACGGTCGTCTATGGTGGTATTTCATTATCTTGGCTGCAGTCGCGCATAGTTTCAGTCTCTTTCGTTGTATGCTCTACAATTTTTTTTTTGTTTTTAATCCGAGTCTGTATCATTCGCTGCAGCACCATCTTCATCGTCATCGTCGTCACTGTCCTCCAGTTCAGGCATTGGAAAACGTAATATTGCCGCAATGCCCGTCAATTGAGCCAACTCTGCAATGCAAGAAATAGAGGAAACTTGGTTAATTGAGAATGTACATAAAAAGATTAAATTAGTTAGCAATGTCTTTTTTTTTTTTTTTCTGTTTTTTGTTCTTAAGCCGGATAAGTCCCACACGCACGCAATGCCAATAAAGAAATGTTGGCCAACGTCACGTCACGTCAAGTTGCAAGCTTTGCGTTGGCGTTATTTGCACTAAACTATAATATTAAATGAACTAGGCCTTGTGTCTATAGTTTTATTGACGTTTCGCTTAAGCATTCAACTTGAACGTGAAAATGCATTTCTATCAATTGACAACAATTGAAAGGCTGTGTAGGCCAGTTCTTTGCTCAAGCGTAAGCGAATTGATGCAGGTTCTGTATGCAGCATATAAACAAATATACACATATATATGTACTATATGATTCCAGCTAGCGACCACAAAGCATCTCAAGTGTTCGAGTGTTGTTTATAATTATAAACTGATTACATTGCGTAAACAAATGAAATTTATTTATAAACAAAGTGAGGAAAGATTAAATATATACTATAAAGATTCCACTATAATCCTACATTTTATTTAATTGATAAAATAAAAAAAGCTAAATGTGTAAAATATGCATCAACATGACTCACGCGACGTGTTAGCCTATTTAAATAATTCTTTTCCCAATCTGTTAATGCCAATTTAATTAAAATTAAAGAGAGCGCGAAGACAGCCGCAACATCAGCAGCCGTCAAATATAAGAAACCAAAAACTGCACACACAACGTGCAGCTCGAAATTTCTAAAATTAGTACAAAGAAAGAAAAACAATTTGCATTTTTTTTTGTAAATTGTATTGAAAATGAAAGTCGTCGTGCGCCGTATTTAACATACGTCTCGGCTCCCGCCAAGAAGGAACCGTATTGAAACTATACATGCAGCAGCAGCAGCAGCAGCACCCAGCGAAGTGCTGTGTGTATATACGAGGACGGATTTAGAAGTTGCCAAAGTTTTTTTAGTGTAGCCGCATATGCACTGATTGACTAGAATGCCAGACAAAAGGGCAATCGTCCTTCCTTCTGCTTTTACGTAAAAACTTTAGATTTATAGTATGACTAGCTGTACCCGGCACCCTTCACTAAGCTCCGTAATAGCTATTGTCAAAATTAATATTGTATTTAATTATCTACATATGTTTGTTCTCTACGGACAGCCAAGCCATCCCCATTTTTTCAATAGATTCTACTTTCCCCAATCACATTAAAATAAATTCCAAATATCATCCCTGCACCTCAAATATATGCATAGATATGACGAATATTTTTTATCGCTTATCGCTCTGACTTTGACCAAACTTTATGAAGTGACCTTCTTCGGATCCCATTAACACGTATATCAAATATGATACCTGTACCTCACATGGATGCAAAGTAATATGTCGAATATGACGCTTATTTGGTAGGCGCGGCATAGCCTCCTCTAATTTTTACCTCTATCAATTTTTCCTGATGTAATTTTAAATAGACGCAAAGATGTGACTAACTTTTTTTTACCGTTTATATGGGGGCGTCATAAAATCCCTACCTATGAAAGACATTACGTTCCTGGTGCTAACTTACAGCGCTATGCTCCATGTCGTTTATTTTACAAAACAATGGAAATGTGCTGTGATCACAATGATTCCTAAACCTGGTAAACCGGAAAATATGATGAACTCATACAGGCACATAAGCTTATTGATAATTTCCCAAAGAGCCATGTGGTATGAAGATAATTTGCATAAAGTTAAGACTCTTGTTCCAGCAGCGCAATACACACTTCTGAAATCGTACCTTCAAAATAGAACCATTATGGCACAATTAGATGCTAATGGAATATGTGACTGCTGGAATATTCGTTTATCATATAATGAAGTGCAAAGGTATATTAGAAATCAGTCCCTGCGGATAAAAGGGCTTATGTGGAAAACAAAGCCAGTAACGTAAGACAGCCAACTGAAATAACTTACGCGGAGTCTATACAGCGGTATCGATTTGTGAACTTCGAACACACGTTTGAAACCATCAACAGAAATACAATATGGAGGTCACTGTGCAGCTGTGGGGTCCCTGAAAAAATCATTGAAGTCATAAAGGCTTTTTGTGAGGACGCAGCTTTTATCGTACGGTTTAAAGCCAAGACCAATTTTAACATAACCAGAGGTGTCTTACAAGGTTGTATACCTTCACCATTTCTTTTTATAGTGGTCCTCGACTGGGTCCTAAAGCTCAAAAAATCAGAAGCTTAGCCAGTTAGACTATGCTCACACGCACACGCATAGTGGGCTACAGCGAATCAGTGGACTCTGGGATCTAATACCACAGCAATCGGTCTTAAAATCAATCTCTCAAAAACGAAGGACGAAGGAACGATTACTGCATCGTCACCATTGTAGAAGTAGACAAGTTCCCTAACCTTGGCAGCTAAAGCAGCAGATTGTAGTGCAACGATAGACTCAGCTGCGCGTACGAGTATAAGCAAATCGCGGAGTGCTTTTCGATAGCTGAACAAAGTATGGTCCCTTTCTTTGAGAACGTCAATTAATTAACACCAGCATAAAACCCATTCTATTATATGGCTCAGAGACGAGAATGGGTCACGAAAGAATTGGCGAGAAGCTTCATTCTTTCGTCGACAAATGTATGAGAATATATGATTATTAGCCAAGAAATGATATCAAACGCTGAGCTACGGCAAGCAATAAACATCGAACCTAGCAACATCGAATTGGATAGGAAACACTTTGTGCGGAACCCTCAATGTTGCAATCTAAAACAAACATGGCTTCGCCCTGCCCAATCGAAATCGAGTCCAGGGCAACGTGGAGGTAATTAAGAGACCTGGATAATGATGAACCTTCTTGGAGTGCATTTGTTTTCTCACTATGCTCTATGTGGGAGCGATACATTAAGTCCCTTTGTAACATAAGATTTAAAGTATCAAAGAATTAAAACAGGGATGAGAAGTCAACCGTTTGGCAGATTAAAGCAGAAGTTTCGGAAGGCAGAGTTACATACTTTCTGCTTATCTGATATAGCTACAACGCGTGCTTTTTTTATCAAACATATCGGATGCATACACGGCTGGAGCCTTCTCTCCTACAATTTTGACTAAATTATGTTGTAATGTATTCATTAAAGTCTCAAGTTTTGAATCAGTCCACATTAATATGTATTTGAATAATACAAACGTGCGTTATATTGTAATTTTGGTGCGGGAGTCGACTATTTGTGCGATGCGCTATATAGAATATATAGAAATGCACCATAGACTAGACGCCTCTGTGGTGTGGAAAATCAACTTAAAAATAAATTGTAAACGAGGTCGTTATACAAAGCGTACAAGAAAAGAAGAAACAAAAATAAGGAAATTAACAAATACATACACACAAAATGAAGATGTATTCATCAAAAAAGCATGTGCAATAAATGTTTAGAATTTATGAAATAGAAAAGAAAAAAAATTTGACATGAATAGGATAGAAGAATTTGATACTTCTAAATTGTAATATTTTGGAAAATGTTCAACAAGGAACATTTGTAGTTAGGAGGATAGAAGAATTTGATACTTCTAAATTGTAATATTTTGGAAAATGTTTAACAAGGAACATTTGTAGTTATGAGCTATTCTAGCAGACAGCTAGAGATCCTTATAATCGTTTTTCACTATATTCAATAAAGTTAAGGGCTACAAAGCCTTTAATGATGGTTTACTATTTAAATAATGGGTCTAGTCATTATACTGGATAAAAAAAAATGTTTCTATAAGATATATTGAAAGATACATCGACCTTCTGTTTTAAACGTAGCCACAACTTCTCAATAAAACGAAATTGTTTTAATAATCGATTGATTCAATAATTCTATAAAATTTATTTAATGCCCATACAATCCAGACATATTTCAATTTTACTTCTTATCTTCTCAACTTTTTTTATGGTTTGATTTTTTAATCGACTGCAGGCCCTTTTTGGTGTTAATGTATGTGGGAACAAGAAGAACCTATGACTGGTGAATATGGAGTTTGAGAATTTCTGCAAAAAAATTATAAATCTTGACACAGCGCGCTTCAAGTCGTCTGAATTAATTTCATAGGATCACCTCTATCATAAAGACTAGCAACTCAAATACGCCCAATTCGAAAACATTAGACGATTCTGTGGTCATCTAAAAACATTTACTGTATTCAATTAAATATTAATTGAATTAATTTTTCTATGTATATAAAATATTTTACAATACTTACGTTCACCGGATATATGCATACTGGAAAAGATTTTCACCTCTCCGCCTGCATCGCGCACCGATTCAACCAAATTTACATATTCTTTCCTGAGATTAACATTTTGACATCTGAAAATGGTAAGACAGACAGATAAAACATGAACATTAGAAAAATCAGTTAATAAAATTATAACAACTATTTATTAATAAATAAAATGTCATAATGCTTACGGAATGCAATGCTATTCGAACGTGCCCAGATAACCGCGATTAATCATGCATTCGAACCAACTACGTTATGAATAATTCATTAAATGATAGGTTTAAGCTAAAAGTAATTTGTGGGAGATACATGACGTTCAAACTGAAACTGAGTCAGTTTTATTTTTTCACAATGTGGTTAAATTATGGCGAAGCGGGCGGATGTTTTTCCCAACGAAACAGTGAAAGCTTATCCGCAAATATCACACTTTATAGTATATACTTGTATATATTTGTTCATTTAATTTGGGTTTTTTTTTTTTTTTATATTAAAAAAAGTAAATTAAATCACAACAGTAAAGTTCATGCACCTTGCCATGTAAAAAATGAGATACTCAGCTTTCGGCGCTGCACAGGTAAAATAATTGTATTGCGGTATTACAACGCATGAGCGCCGGCAAAAAGATGCATCATAAAATAAAAACAAAAACAAATATTTATTTAATGTATTAAATTAAGAGTGCATTTGGCAGATCAGAGCGCAGAAACCCTATAGCAATTAAAGAGCAACAAAAAGAGCATTGCAACAGCAAAAACAATGCACATTGTGAGATCTGTAAAGCGTTGAAATGCATTGCATCCCAATTGGAAATTGGCAGAATTCTTCGAATACTTGCATATTTCAATGATTGAAACTACATTAATTGGTGATAAGGCAAGTTTAAACAAATTTCTTCTAAAAAGTACATTAACCTCATTGAATTAAAAAAATATATGATTTATTTATTAAATTCGTAAAACGGAAAATTAATTGAAAGCGGAAGCACGCCTCATACTAATTATCAATAAAAGAGTTCAATTTTGCGATTATTGGTGCAGTATATGAAGAGAAATGCATTAAGGAGCGACTGATCCGACATAGCTAGTTCAGACTAGGCGAAAGTGGTGTTACAGCACTTGAAACAAGAGAACATTCATTTGGTTGCCAAGGAAGACCATCATAGCAGCGTCCAGGAGATTCAGTCCATCAAAGATTTTTTGTCGAAAACAGTTGACAATCGCATTAAGTTATGTTCGAGCCAAACTTTGTACAGCATTTAGTAGAGGTTACTAAAATAAGACTTGATCATGTCAAGCTTTATGGTGTTGTGAGAGCCAGTTGTCAATTGGTTCTTAGGTTTATCAATAGCTTTCAAATTATGTATTAACTTATTATTTTCGTTAACAAATTCTTATTATCACCCGTTGGTATTTCAACAATGTACGTACATCAATGCTTCAATTGTGTATGTGAAGGGCACCTCTAAAAATCGTTATGTCAGCAATGCGTCATTTCAAATCGAATGTAAAGTAACCGGAACAAATAAAATCTAATAGAAATATAGACGACCCCAGTCCCATATAAGAGACAAGTTACATTCATTATATCAACTAATTAATAATACATGGTCAACTGCTATGTACGTTTTGTAATGGGTTAAATTAGTAAATCGTAGCTCACATGATGTGGCCAAAAAAATGTAAATTTCAAGGAAAGGATGATGTAGCAGCAGCCGGAGACCCACAAAATACAATTTGGCCAAAAAAATTTATATTTTAAGGAAAGGTTTTCGGTGGATTAAATTACATAATGGATTATCTCAACAAAGTGTGTCGATGAACTTAGCTCTTTGTATGGCGATGAAGCACAACCAAAAACCACTGTATATCGCTAAAATCGGCGACATCGATGCTGTGCGTGAACTGATAATGGGAGATCGTCATGTGACATACCGTGAATTTGAAGGTTCTGTTTGTATACGATTATTTGTTTGCCTGAAGTCTTCGTAGAAATTCGCAAAACCAACCAACGAAGACGAATCAATCACCAACATGACAATGCAAGTACTAAATATATCGAATTATTGGGTCATCCGCCGTACAATCTTGATTTATCACACAAAGATTTCTTTTTATTCTCTAACAACAAAAAAGTAACTGCGTGGTGAACGGTTTTCTACGCCCGAGGTTTTGAGGTGCCTCAATCGAAAGGGGAAAAGTGCTTCAAAAGTGCATAAAATTTCATGGAGAATATTTTGGAAAACAATAAAGCCATTTTCATTTGTTATTAACTGGTATTACCGAAATAAAAAATGGGCCCCACGTATGTATACATTAATTTGTTTAATTTCGAAAATAACCTCCCGTTCCGACGTACTGTGCTCGAATTCTATGCTCCGGTTCAATTCCCTGATAAAGGGTATCGTGCTTAGATCGAATTAAGCAGATTGAAACTCTTAATCTTAGGTTTGATTAGACAAGAAAAACTTATGACCCGATTAGCACGTGTATCATACGGCATCGATGTTGTATGTAGCGCATTCACCACTCAGCCAATTACTACAAAGAGCGCCAACAACTGAGAGCACAAAACTGTATTCTCTGGCTATCTTCTTTACACATTTCGCTGTCTACTGGCACTGGTGCTGCCGCCGCGAAGAATTCGAATTCAGTTTAGTTGCAATATAGCTTTCTTCGTGTATAGAGACTCAAGAAAAAGAAGCGCTTGAAGTGCTCAAGAAAAACGAAAATATAAACGAGGGAAAAAAGAAAAACATTTAACAACTGCCACGCGTAACTGAAGCAAATTAAATGAAAAAAAGAAAAAACGCGGTGCTATAATACCAGAAGAACGCGTTAATTGAACGCTGAAGTGAAAATTAAAAACAAAAGATCTATTAAGATCGACGACACCTCCACTCTCCACCTACAACAGCAGCAACAAAGTGAAAGTTATAACGACGCGGCGTGTGCTATAAAAGGTACTAAGCAATAATAATAAAAGTTTAAAAGAGAAAAAAAAAGACTCAAGCGCAATTAAAGCCAATTTGAAATGTCAGGCGGCTTTCTGATGCGCTCCAGTGCAATTCTTGACTTATTAGGCTTGAGTAATGCGGTCTGGGCACCTAGACACGAATAGAACTTAATCATATATGCAAGGAATGTCTCAAGTCATATATTACTGAAGAGACGGCTTTCATATGTAAAATTTATAAATTGAATTTGTTAAATTTTTTATGACTAGTTTTAGCAGATATTTGTTGAGCAAAATTGTGTATCGAAGACAACTGGTGTCGCTTGTTTTCGTTGTATTCATTCTACGTACAATAAAATCAATTGTTATAATAGAATTAGTAACAATATAAAAGCAAAATCGTAAAAAATATTGTCACATTTATTTAGACTAAACAAATATATATATTAGATACTGAAAGACTTGTTTCAAAAATGTACAAAACTTGTACTACAACTCCAATCAAGCCTTAACTAAATACAATTGATTTGGCTTTTACAAGAAATTGCACAAAGTGCAGCTAATATAATGGACAAAACCCACAGCAAAAAAGAACTTCAGCTGCAGCAACTGCAATACATAATAACTAAGCGCACATTCCATTCCAACCATGAGAAATATAAGTCGCCCTAAAACAAAAGACTAGAAAAACTGGTTGAACACAGATAGATACAAATACGACAGCGAAGACTAAGACATTGCCGACGTCAATGAGCCGGGCAATAGCACAGAAAAGCAGTCTTTGGTTGACTAGATGGTGCTGTGCACGTTTGTACGCGGGGGAAAGCCACTTTCAGGAGCGGCTGCATAAATATTTGTGGCGACATGCAATGATTTATAATATTTATACAGATTGTTAAAAGCAAGCATATGTTTGGGATCAGGTTTTGTTTTAGCACAATCGGCATATATCCATTTTAGACGGTAAATTAAAAAAATAAATTAAGAGAAAGAGAGAAAAATTTGTGAAATTCACCCATATTTTAGTGCAGAAGATTGTTGTAGAAAAAACGTCGACAAAGAATGGACCATTATGTATATTTAAGATCAGAAAACGACGACATTGGCCTGTCTCGGGGGAAATCCACCAACTCTAAGACCATCGCTTTTAATAAGTCACTGCCTAATTATATAATACACATAGTATAGGATATTGGAGGTGAAAAGGAATCAGAGGCGAATTTTTAAATGGTATTCAAAAGGTTTCATACTAAGAACAATTGTACAAAACTAATAATCAGGAAAAGGAGCGAAAAAATGGGTAGATTTATTGCTATTTGGCATAGAAATAGGTAAATCAGTGGATTATGCTTAGCAGCATGCCTAACATACCCACTAGCACCATACCGGGCAGATTAGTCATTAGTTATGACTAATATGCTCGAAAAAAGTCTTGCGATCCAAACCACAAAGGGTTGCGCCCGGTGTTCCAAAGACTGATTATTATCCCAGCTGAGACTACTATCGATCCTTTTCCAGGAAAATAAAGTTGAAATCACTCAGAAAGATGGGATAGTTTTATATAACTTTTAGTGGTATGACCTTAAACTACATAGAATGTTTTACAAGAATTAACATAAAGCAGATCAAATTTGGTGCTTCTAGGAAAATTAACAACAACAATAAAATGTTTCCATACAATAATTTAGAATTAGGAGTACGTATGCACGGCAGGTGGAAACACCCTTTAGGTAGGGCGATTGCGTGTTCATTGAACACAAGTGATCTAAAGAATGAATGGGACAATCTTAATATTCAAATTTGAAGGCTCTATCTATTATAGTTTTCAAGAACAGAAGAATCCAAATAAATTAAACTTGAACGCTCTATCTTTTGTAGTCTCCAAGTCATGTCTATATATAATCTATTGGCGATCCGGCTTGCGTTGCTATGCTCCCTCTTTTTTTTTATTTTTTAAGTTTAGGTATCTTAGAGAATGAAATTTTTCAAGTCTAATTTTATAATATTTGATTTATCATGACATGCTTCGATTTTTAATGGACCCCAAATGCTGTGCTACGCTATCCTTTGTGTTTCTCTTATATGAGACTGGTACTAACATGTATTTAGTGACTTTAGATTGTACTCTTATCTGCTGTTAGCTTCTATCGCCATATCACTCTCACTCTCTCAGGGCGCTCACCCTTCCGTGACTCATTCCTTAGACTGTGGATTCTTGTAAAAGAGAAAACTAACAAACCAGAGTTATTTTCTGGAAGAACTGTAAAGGCATAAAACAGGGCAAACAACTGCTCAGCCCTTACAATAATAAAAGACTCAAGCCGATGGATGGTGCTAAATAGTAAGAGCGTGGTGGCCTTCAAACCTAATAGTACTATCCTGCCAATCTCAACTTTTTTCGATATATAAAATGGGACAGGGGCTGAAACTGCTAAGAATAACGTTTTTTACTGCCATCACCCTGACGCTATACCATGCCCTTTACCCGATGGCAAACTGTTCGTATGCTTTCTTAGAGACTGATGTGTGTTTAAATTCAGGGATCCAAGAAAAAATGTAAACAGAACATAAAAATTTTAACTTAGTAGTTTTCAGGACCACTGATTATGAATCTGAAGTCAGATTCGTTCGAAAAATCGATATCCCATTTTATTTTAAAATCACATGCAGGCCAGAGTAATCTAACCATGATATATTTTATATTTCAAAGGTTCTCAATAGGAGCGGTGCACAATACATTCTTCTTTCTAAAATGTTGGGTCTAAGGTAATGAATATTCAGGTAAAGGTACTGATCAAACACACAAGCGTCTATTCTCTCTCAATTTGATGACATATTTGATTTAAATTGTGCCTTGCGATCTACACAAGTCTGATACGTCTAAATTTTGTATCAACTCTGAGAACTATGTCTGCAGATGAGTGGTTAGAAGAAATCTATATGACTTAATGGACCTCCCTTATTATAAAAGCATAAACACTTTACATGTATCTTGCAGCTATCTGTAATAGTTAAATAAAAATATTGTAGAAGTAGATATAATGAAAATGTTGGTACACGTGCTTGGCATACCTGTTTAATCTTATCAAAAGTAATGAAAAATATTTTATGGAGAGATTTTTTATAAGCTATAATAATTTTTTATAAGTTAGAATGCTGCAAACGAGTCTACACAAATTAAAGATACCCTAACAAAACACTTGATTTTGTGTTACAAGTTTAATGAAAAACTTTTATTTAAAGTGAATAAAGGAACAACGCAACCGCTACTGTGCAGCCCTGTAACATTTGTAAGTGCATACGAAGGAATAAATACGAAAATAAATAACCCCGCTTAAATAAAGAAACCCAGCATTAAAAAAAAAAAACAATCAAGTGATCGCATTACAAAATGTGATACACATAAACTCAAAAGAAAATCAATTAATATTAAAACAAAAAAGTAGCGAAGGGTATATAGCAGCAGAGAATGAAACTATCGACCTATATGGCACACATGTTCGCTTGTCGTATTGAAAAAATGAAAAAACAGAAGAAAAGAAAATACAAACAATACAAGAATGAACGTTGCAGTTGTGTTTGCGCGACTTAATAATACACTATAGCGAGTCTAAGTGTCTGCTATAGTGTTTCGATCTTTAACAATGTGGATTAGTATTTGTTTAGAATTTATGTAAAATACGGCAGCTTTATCACAAACAAAAACAAATATATGCCATTCACTGTTAAATAAGTTGACAGTTACAAAAATTTGCACAAAATTAATATGCCATTTAAAACTATGCATGCAGTGTATACAAATTATATAGTTTTCATTTTAAAAGAATTGGGGGAGCGCTTATTTTTAGCATTAGCATTGGTGTTGCAAGCTGTGTAAATAAGACGCAGTATGACAAGACTGACGCACCAAAATGGAGCGCTTAATCTATAAGCCATTAGATTTGTGTAATTACACCTACGCAGCGGCAACGCTGTTATAAGCTAAAAACTTGCAGAAAAGCAGTTCAAAAATATGTGGAACATTTGTCTAAATCAAACAATATAAATTGGCAATGTCGACGACAAACGGCGGCAGACACTTTCCTATATAAAATATAACTCTCCAAAGCTATGCCAAAAAGGCAAAACAACTTAATAAAGTAAGCTGTTGCTGCGACTATTATTAATAAACACGATTTGCGTGTTTTTTTCTTATTATTATTATTAAAAATGCCGGCAAAATGTTAATAAATATAAAGCTAAATGAAATCCACATGCGATGCTGCAGGAAATTCGTAAATTATATATTTATTAAGCTTAATTTTTTGGTAAGATTAATTGCAATGTTAAATTAGCATTTATTTAATACGTTGCACAATAAATTGTACAATGTATACGGAAAGATTTTCAGGAATGTATGGACATAGATAAGTCAGCTTTATATAGCATGCAAGCAAATGTACGAGATTATAAGAAAGTAGTTATAAAGTATTTATATACTTGAGCAGCAATGAAAACTGTGTCTGATAAAGTATGAAGCCATATATATCATTAACTTTAAGAGCTAAAGATTACAAGTTTTTAAATTTAGATACTTCTAGTTTATTGCTGTATATACTGGCCTCATAACAACAAAAAATATATTACCTTTCCTATAACTATTTTACTTTCTTGCAGTATTTAACAAGCAAAATGCGTAAACTACCAGATTACATCATCTCTGAATATGGTTATCCGAAATGGCAACAAAATAATCCAAATACCAATGAGTGCTCACAGTTTGAATACGATAAGTGCCCTACACAACCACAGAGTCCAAGCCGTTTGCTGCCGTTACGTGAAACGCTCACTGATTATTATAGACGCTTGCTACTAAACAGAGCACAGGCAGACGAACACATTGGAGTGCAACGTACGGATTTATGTTATGCCAAAAAACAGAAGAATATTTATAACGAACAGATTAAAGCAAACAACAGGTAACCATGAAATCAGTACAACTAAAACGCGCGATAAACTTATCTCTAATGTTAAACTATTATCTATTTCATGACAGACGAAATTATTTCTTCAAACTAGAACCGCAAACAATACAAAGCAGATGTGTGGAAAGTTCAACAAGCAGTAGAAGCACAAAAACGCTGGAGGAACAACAGAATGAGCTAAATACATTCTAATTAGCGGAGAGAGAAACTGTCGGACTGATCTACTAATGACGATCGATAAAAAGTGCTAAAGATGTTTTTAAATCTGTCTAATTTGTGTGGAATACTTAGTTTGTAATTATTTTTAAGCATTTAACACTCAGCAATAAAAATTAAATTGTGTTGAAATTCAACAGAAAAAATAAGTTGTACGCATTTTGCATATAAATTAAAATTTAAATGAAACGTAACAAAATAAATGGCAAACAAAAAATCGCACCAAAACGTTTAGACGTTGTCTATAAAGCGTATTTGGTGGCGTCGCAACCTTGATCATGACGAAATTGTGTGTTCTACAGTCTTGAGACAAAACAACGCCGCAAAATCAAGTCTTTAAATGGTGAAATTGCTTTGTATATGTAGCAAAATTAAGGCAATTTGAAGTTGAAGGTTGCGAGACGCTTTAGACAGTAACTACCTATACATATATATATATTATATATTACGCTTGATTGCGCCTAAAAGGCGTGCCTGTTATGGCACACTGATTAGCATATATTATCAATAATGTATACAGCACTCACCTAAATAAATTATCAGAAATAAGTAGAGTTTCTATGGCAGAAGCCTCTGCAGCAGCGAGTATATGTTTCTTGCCGTAGAAAGCCTTTGCGGGCTCACATTGCAGCATTGTGTAGAATTGTTCGAGTGCTTTGACTTCACCAGCAGCCTTTGTATCGGACATTTTTGCAGTTACTGCTGAATCTTGTAGCACCTCTGCAAACACAAATTTTTATTTTATTATTTTATACAAATATTATATTTTAAATTGTACACACCTTTCAGTGAGTGCTTGAAACCGGATGAGGCATGTATTAGCACAAATTTGCTTTTGTTTTCTAACAATATTTTATAGTCCAGCTTAACTGCCTGCTGAAACATGTACTCAAAGAATTGATCCTTAACAAAACCCGGTGATGCTAGCAGCACACACTTGACCACATCGAAGTTTACATGACGCAATATGCTTTGCATTATTTGCTCATAGAATTTTGCTAGACCCTTTTCGTGTTGCTGCACCATGTTTTTACGTTTGCGCGGTATGGATACCTCGATCTTGCTACGCACCAGCGTCATGCTTGCTGTTATCAGACAGACGTGTGCCAGCCCCTCTTGCATAACGACAGCAGCTACATCGGCCGTATGTGTTGGATCGCATGCCATTTCGATGCGTTCAAGTGCAATTGTATCCCACTCGGGTTTGCGCAGCTCAAATTTACGATTTAGCTCCAAATCAAGTGTATGATAGGCACCCATCTTTACGTATTGATTCTCTTCGATATTACGACCTTTCAGACGTAATACACACGCCTGCGTATCGAAGTCAATGCTTTCGACCGTAATGGTCAGCATGGTGCGCACACGACTGCTAGTCGATGAACCTGTAGCGGATTCATTTTGCACTTTGCGTATAGTTGAGCTGCGCACGCTGTCGCCTTCGGCAACTAGATTGTAGGCGTGCCACATATCCTCGGATTCCTCGGGCACCAGCATGACCGAACTATAAGTGTGATAAATAGATGTGTAGGTGTTTAGTGAAGGTTTTGCATGCATGTTGATGACGTGCAAATTACTCACCCCTGCATGCCCTTGTCGACGTATTTCCCGAGCAATTTCATGTTGATGCGGCTGCGTTACTCTTGGCTGGCAAAAGCCGCTGCTATAATTTATGCAAAGACGCGTCCTCGACCTCTTTCTTTATGCTATTAGTAAGTGCTTTGTGTCACTTGCATTGAGTAAATTGTTTTGTAGTTCTGTACGGAACGCTGCACATGTTTTCAATTTGTTTTCTTTTTTTATAATCTAAATAAAAAAAAATTTAAAAACACATTGAGCACACAATGTCAGTGATACCCAACACATATAAAGGGTTAAAACACTAAAACAAGTGTTGTAAAATATCAAATAAATACACTGCGAAAATATACTAGACGACACGAAGGGTTTTCATTATTTTTGTATATATGTACAGTTGAACCTCGATTATCCGTGAAGCTTGGGACCGTACTCATCACGGATAATTGAAAATCCCGTTTAAAAAAAGTATCACTTTCTGAGCAAAACTTAAAAATTTGTTCTTTATTTTCCAATAAATCGTATACAGTTTTTACGCCAACTCCATATTTTTTAGACAAAACGTTGGTCTTTGATAAGTTCTATTTTTTTTTTATTAATGGCAAGAACTTTTCTTCCTCTTTTTGACGAAAAAAAAAAAAAAACACATAAAATTTAATCACGGATAATAGAGGTAAACCACGGTTAATAGAGGTACAAAATAAATCACTAAGCATCCCGGTTAATAGAGGCACGGTTAATCGAGGTTCAACTGTATATATTTTTCGCACTTAATAAAAGATTTGATAGTATTTAGCATTTAACAAGCAACTAAAATTTATTGAAGTTATGGTTAACCTTTAAGCAGTACCTTTTTTTTCTATTGTATTTTAAGATGACACTTTCTTATGCGAAATAATGCAACTGCGTCCATTAGCTGAAATACTCAACTGAATATTGGATTTGAATTTGCAAAATAAAATTCATGAACTTATATTTGCATGTCTACTAGGACACATTGCCCTAATGATGATGACTTCTTAGAAAAACCATTCAACTGCATTCAACAGCTGAAATACTAAGCTAATCAGCTGTACATATATATATACGATGTATGCATGTGTGTATCATTGTATACATGTATCTATGCATGCATGTGTGCATGTATTTATGTATGTATGCATGTATTTATGCATTCATCAGCTGATTTTTGTTTGAGAAAAAAAGTCATGTATATATACAGGTGTATATTAATGTATGTGTATGCATGCATGTGTGTATAAACATACATATATATACGTGATGGTGATGCTTTTTAGGACTTTGGAAAAGAATATACATATGTACATATGCTACTTTTTATTTAAATCGGAGGGGTAATGCATCTCGCTCGCTAAAATTTTTGTTATATCTTTTCACAAACTTGAGGTACAGAGATAAAATTTGGTATATATGCATATACATATGTCAATGCGATCGGGAGAAGTAACCCTCTAAATTTAAGTCTGCATCGGAAAGTTAACAAAATGGCGGATGATCCTGCAAAAGAATGCGTCGGGCTATCACAAGAGAAAAAAGTGGATGTAACAATCTCCCTAAAGACATAAAATATACAAAACTTTAGAAAGTCGCTTGGACCAAACAATCAACTGCATGATATCCAGCATAATGTGAAAAGAAATAAGCAACAAACTATCATATTACCTGCTGGTGAGATTCTAGACTATTAAAATGAATTTTTAAAGGTTATTATCGTGTGTGACATGGACGACTGCAAGAAATACAAGGAACCGGGAGTCACTAAAATATATCTGACACTTTCTGGCACGCGACACTGACAGAAGAGGCCAACAACAGCCAGTTACTAGCATTTCTAAAATTTGCAAAAATATTGCAAGAGCTCTATTGTCAAAATCGTCATGGCTTAACGACCTCACCAAAACAAAATGAGCTGGTCATCTCATGCGGATGATCGATAGAACTGTAGCACACGTAGTTTCCAATTGAGGCCAAACATGATTAGAGACGTAACATGGGACGAAAGGACACGCTTTGAATTGGCCAGGTATAGAGCGATCTTTGCGTACTTGAAATTCACAGCGGCTGGTACTAGCACGCACAATATATCAGCAGGTGGTGCGCCTTTCTTAATGCGGGCTATATAAGCAGTTTCCGAAACGAGAACCTTTTCTTTCAGCTGTCGTGTAAATTGTTATGCAAATTTGAGATTTGAACGATCTTGTGAATCGTATTATTAAATTTTGACCAAATTTATATAAGACCACCCGTAAAATACCCATCGAAATCGATCCGATTAAACCTGAGCATTCCTAAACAAAATTTCGATGGACGCGACAATTTGTTGGTAAATGGTTCTTTTATTGCACAGGAAGATTTTGTTTTCACAGCTAAGTAACCGCTACATACTCCTTATTTTTGAACTGCATGTTTGAACCGTGGTTCCAATGTGTTCTCTAAAAGTGAGCCTTAGGTCAAGAAAAAGTGTATAGTACTTTGCCTTGTAAGCATGAGAAAGAGGTTCATTATTGAAATTCTGTGGTGTGTTGCTTCTTTATTTTATTATTTTATTTTTTTTTTTTGTACGAACGATTCGAACGATGTTTTTCGACGCCCTGCCTGCAAAGATCGTTTGGCTTTGCTTGATGACGCTATCAAACACACAAAGCGTTGTCAGGGTAGGAAAAAACATTTCCGAACCCTTTGATACCAAAAGAGTTTCAGGTAGGACGATTTCTTCAGTTTTCTGATGGAGTACATATTACGCCAGTGCCCGTTGATACAGAATATATCTTTCTCGGAGGTTGAAAAACACTATCGACTCATGGGTCTAGCGGTGAATGAGGACAAGACGAAGTACTGAGTGCCTTCTTTAATGTTTTGAAATGATTAGCAATAACAACCTCAGCCTGTAGAACAAGCGAAGATTCACGCTTGCAAATAGATGCAAGCAATTTAGAAGTTAAGTTCTCTCTCGTATGGCGCAGAGGTATGGACCGTGATTGAATCAGATGAAACGACGTTGAAAGTGTTCCAGTGAAAGATTCTCCGTAGGATTTTTGGTCATATTTGAATCGACGACGAATTGGTAGTTTTTGCAGGCTTGGGATTGTTAAGTAATCGTTCATTGAGTTGAACTTGTGCTTGTGCTATGTATCGTAACGCCTATAACTGACCGTATAGGCGCCACCGCAGTGATAACATGTTGTTTATTGCATTCCTTGGAGGTGTATAAATTGCCACAGCGAATGACCGAACTGCTGCCAGCGGTAGCCTTGTTTGAATGGTTTTTCTTGCCGAATCAATAGATACGCCTTGCTTGCAAACTCTGCTGCAGCCAGTTTAACAAAGACCATGTTCATACGCTCTATCGTTTTCCGGTGCGTAGGATTGAAGAATGTAGTAAGTTGAATAAAATAATTAAAAATAAACCACATTTTAATATTGATGAAAAATTTTGATGACTATATTTCTGTTTCAATTTAGACTTTAGATACGTTTTATTTTTTGTCTTTCTATATAAGCAAACTTATATGATATTTTGCATGCATACGCTTCGCTATCATAATTTAGCTGTATCGCTTGATTTTCTCTCTCTGACTACACTTTTTAAAAAATCTGTGTAATATTTTGTAACGAATTTTTTTTGAATATGCTAAAAATGTGAAATATTGTACTTCAGTTTGTATAGTTGGCAACGCTAATATTGTTCTTTACTTTCTTTCTTCAATTGAGCGTAGAGTGTGCCTCTTCTAGTTTTAATTTTATATTTTTCGGGTTTTTCTTTTTCTTTTTTTTTGGAAAAGTGCAAATCTTTCAGTGCTTACTTAAAAAATTTAAAAAGAAATATAAAAAAAAAAAGAAATGAAAAAATAAAATCCTATAACAATTATTGTGTGCCTATGGAAAACGCTTGCACTTCACAATGCGCCCGGTTTAATGGAGAACGAAAGCTTCGGTCGGGAGTTGTTTTTGCCTAAAATGACTTTCTGTTCTTCCTTGACGCGTTTCTCCTGTTCCTTGCGCATGCGCTGTCGTTCCTCGTCCATAAGACGTTGCTCTTCAATAATGGCTAAGCGCTCTTCGGCCTGTAAAGTAAGAAACATAGTTTTACATATAATATATATATATAGTAGATATGAGTTTTACATTTAATTTAAATAAATACAAATACAATAACTTACCAATTTTCTTTGCGCTTCTTCAATTTTGCGATTATTTTCGGCCAGAATCTCTTCCAACTCTTCGCGTTTTTTCTTTTCTTCGTCCTATAAAACCCAGATAAAATAGAGTATTAGCAAAGAATTGCTTATGTTTTGTTATGCTTACAACTAATTTATTTAACATTAACGTATGCTTATAAAAAAAAAATAATATATATATATTTAATAAAATTGAGTCAGACTGGTTTTCATTTTATAACAAGACCTAAAGTTAAGAGAAAATGATTTAAATTGATTGATTTTTTTTTAGAAAATACAACAACAAAATCAATTACATTATGTGCTTAAAGTCTAATTAGAATTATATATATTTTTATGCTTGTATCCAAATTAATGGGTTTTGTCTAAATTTTTTTTTTTTTTTTTTTTTTGTCTACTTACTAGTAAAACAGTTTTATTCCGGTTTATTTTGCTTAACAGTTTCTTTGGTATTTTTTTAAAAATATATATATATATATATGCAATCAACATGTTATTAAAATGAACAGAAGCTAGACAATATTAACATTTACAAAAATAAAAAAATTTAAGTTTGGATAAAATAAAAATTTAATAATATATAAAATAAAGACAATACAGTAGTCATACCATTTACGGATTTAGTTTCAAAATACAGTTTAATAAAATATATCATCATCACACGTATAAACCAACCCCCCAGCGCGTACTGGATTTTTATAGTATGGGTTTTTATGTATATATATCACAACTCTGAGACGCCTTCATCTTGAACAGTTCTTATAAGTGTTTAGTGTCAACCGGTGCATGGTAAAAATTCAGTACTCAAGTACAACACGTATAAAAATTTCGTTAAAATTTTTTAGTTTTGTTTTTGGTTTTTGTTTTGTTTTTTTTTTTTTTATGAATATATATAGATGATTTTAACTTTCAACTTACATGAGCTGTCGTTCCTTATCCGTAATGTTATAAAAAACTGCCCCAACTTTTTTGTATGGACTACAAAGTAATAAAGATTAGACAGCTTCTACAAAAAAATGTTCCTTATTTTCCAATGCTAACTTAAGTACGGACTAAACCATGGCGGAAATGTAAAAAAAAAAACATAACTATTTTAAGATAATTCGAGCATAGAGTACGTGGGTTATAACAGAAGTATGCGGTCAATAAGTTTCCGGTAGCAGGTATCATTGAATAAAATAAAGAGTGTGTTGGACAGCCAATGGTGGACATAAAATTACTGTTTGGCATTGTTTAAACGCGGATGAAACATGCATCCAACACCGTGTTTGGATTTCTGTATTTCTTATTATAAATTAAACATAGCTGATTTACGTGATACCTCATACTGGCTTTAAAATCCTATACTTCTGCTATTACCTCGTAACTTTTCGCTATCATTTATGCTCGCCGATGTATTTCATTCGAATTATCTTAGTTCCACAGCTAATGAATTAAATCTTTCGAAGCTTATCAATAAAAAAAAAACGGACTGACATACAAATTTTCTACTGTCTGTTAAGTGTATTTTCTGTTCGTGGTTTTTCTTGAAAAAATCATAATTCGCACACATCCTGGTTGTCCGGTTAGAACGCAAAACAAAGTTGTCGAATTAAGTATTGTAGTTTATTTAAAATTTCTTCGTTCATGCCTGTTGTTGGGTGTTCTCCACTGTTCAGCTGGTTGTTGTCCGTCTCGAGCCTTTGTACTTTGTTTTTTTTTTTTTTTTTGTTATTGTAAACTGCTATATTAGCACAAGCGTACTTGTTGTCTTTTTGTTTTTTTTTTAAATGTTTTTTTATAAAACAACGTACGGACGTACAAACGAATAGCTAAAGAAGTATTAAATGCGCTAAAAAAAATGCAATCAAATGCAACTGAAACGCAAAATAATTTACGATTTGTGAAACCAAATAAAGTTGCACAGAGATCGATAGTAGTTGATAGAGGAAAAGCAAAAAATTGTGTGTAATTTTTTTTCTTTTGGCTTAATAGGAAAGAAATTATATGTATTAAGAAAAAAAAAATTATTAGGAATTCGAAAAACAAAACAAACGATATAAGAAGTACGAAAGTTACAAAAACGCAGGCGTCCAAGTACGCATGAGCACAGGTAAATGCTTCGTTAGAGTAGGGTACTTCTAAAAAAACAATGTATAGTGCAGTCAAATTAGAATTTTTTGATAAAGTTTTTCCGTTTTATATTATATAGTGGCTCGAACTGAATATATGTAATATTAATGGTATAAGTAAGTTAGAGCGACAAGCACTATGGCAGTACAGTCTTTAGTTAAGAAATTTTACTTATAAAACAATTATGCTGAAGAGCAGTGTTGGAATATCTGAAGAAAAATACGCATATTTTATATATAGGCTCAAATAGAGCATAATTAACTAACCAATTGTTCATACAATTTAAAATTAATTTGCCACATAAGCATGTTCACATACTTTTTTCGCATTATTCAATTCTAATTTGTCTGCACTAGTTTTGGTTTTAGTTATGAGAAATGTATAGAAAAATTTATAATGCAAGTGGTATTATTGTTTGGAAGCAAGCTAATTACTTTTTAGTTATTTACACAAAAGGAGAGTTTAATAATTTGAAGAGGAGCAAATATAGTTGTAGTATAGAATATACATGACTGGATGAGTGTTTGTAAATGGATTAGCAGCAGCGCACACGCCATTTTGCGTTCTGTTGACAGTTGTTGTACTCTTTCGTTATTTGTTTGAAGTGTTTTGTATTGTTTTTGTTGAAAGTGTGGTCGTTTGGAGACAGCAGCACATTTAGCTTTTTGTGTTTTATAATTTTTTTTTTCTGGCTAGCAGCTCCAAGCACATATTGTAAGTGTGCGACCAAACCTACCTCGCGACGTTGTTCTTCTTCGCGTATTTGTTCGCGTCTTCGTTCAAGCTCCAGCATCATTTCACGCTCCATCTCAGCTTTGGCTGCTTCGACGCGCCGCTTAACTTCAAGTTCAATTTCGTCGCGTCGTTTTTCGAGTTCCTCTTCGACACGTTTTTTTACAAGTAGTTCTATGCGTTTGGCGGCTTCTTCCTCGATTGTTTTTTGCTCAGCCTCTTTTTGGCGGCGTTGGCGCTCCATTTCAGCGAGGCGTTCAACCTATATATACAAAACAACACAATTTTGGTTATATGTGCAACATATACATTAGTATATACCATGTGTGTGTATATGCAACTTACCTCATCTAGCTTCTTGTAGCGACTACGTTTGTGTCTGTTACTGTTGCTACTTCCACTGCCGCGTTTATGTTCACGTTCCGAGTACTGACTATCACTGGATGACTCCATTATTGAGCTAGAGCGCTTCCGTGCTTTTGAATGTCTGCTGCTGCGTTCATCTCGCTCGCGTTCTCGTGTGCTTCGGTGTTCACATCGATCTCGTTCTCGATTTTGTGACTTACTACGCTTTTTATGCTTACTTTTATGGTGTCTGCGCTTCGATGAGGGACTGCGAGAACGTGAACCCATCTTTGTGTGTATATTTTAATGTACAAATGCGTTTTTTCACACAATTTCTGTATTGACTTTTTATTAATTTTCACCGACCGAAAATATAGCAGCTGATTGTGCTTCTTTTTGATTTCGCTTGAATGACAATTTAACTGAGTGGTAATTTATAATAATCGATTCTTGAAAGTTATCGAAACGCCAACTTATCGTAGCTCTTAATTCAATAACTTTGATAGTTGAATCTATTTAATTACATCAAATTGCAGCGGCTGCACTGGGCTGGTCACCTCATTCGAATGAATAAAAGAACTCCAGCACGCATGTTTTAAACTGCGAGCCCGAGTTGGAGAGATCTATCCGCACTTGACATTCATAACAATTGGCGCCAGCGCGCTCAAGATTACCGAAGCTTGCGCGCCTTCCTGAATGCGACCATGACCGAACGACAGTGTAAGGCCATTTAAGTAAGTAAGTAATGAATGTTATTCAATCATCTTTTTTGAGCTAAAATTTAATTTAAAAAAAAAAGAAGCAAATTTGAATACACTTATCAACACTGCACGAGATATTGCAACAACAGACCGATTCTTGATTAAGGTTAACACAGCATTAACAGTTATTTGCAAAAAGAAGACAGCTTTTTTGTTAGAGTTTGTTAGCAACGTTATTTATTAAAAATTAATTAATTGCACTAAAACTACAATTTGTGTGAATTAAAATATTAAGTAAGTGTTGTTTTTTTGTTGTTTATGTAGGAAAACAATGAGTTAACTGTGTCGCGACAGAGTAGTAAACAATTTTTTACGCATGCAATGTACATATACAAACAAAAATATTTACTTCATGTATATACATATGTATGTACATATGTATGAAGCTACGTTTAAACATGCCGCGACGCATTTTCTGCCAGGCGATGCAATTATGGCTCACTTGATATGCAATATGCTCGATTAAATTTATTTGGAATCGACACAATTGGCTAATGTCCTGTAAATTGTTTTAGGTGAAAACTCTATGTAATGTAGCATCGTTCTTTAAAGTTATTCTACTATGCTATGTACGCAATGCTTTACTCTACCAATATATGTGTACTGAGATCTATAAATAGTGCCAGAAGCCGCTTCCAATCACTTTACTGTCACTTTAGCAATGAATAAGTACCGTAGGAGACTGAAGCGGCTTCAGCCTAGGGACCTGTGGTATTCAATAAGGTGGAGTTAATCTATTTGTTTCCCGCATTCGGAATGCGTAAGAATCTTACACTACCACCTACAAGGTACCATTTTATTTAGAATCTGAACCATATCTGATCTATTTGTTCTGTAATTTACTACTTTCAGCTTTAACTAGAACCATGCGGAAAGTCATTGTTACACATTTTGTCAATCCACACAATTTTTTTTTTAAATATGTGAGTGCATCCAATGACAGACATATAAAACGGTTGGAACATGATATTGCTATTATTATCCAACAAAAAAATGCTAAGAAGAACAAAACTTATCGAAAAGGAAGCTTAGTTGCAGTTTACTATCAGCCATGGCAACGTTATATACGAGGCACAGTAGTCGATGTAATAAAGAACGTCACCATTCCCAGACAATATATTGTTTGGATTTGTGATCATGGGTTCTTCATACACACTGCCGCAAAGTTTTTGCGAAAACTGCCAAAAACCTTTGAAGATTTGGGTAACCAACGAGTTATACACCATGGCGGATTAGCAAATATTATACCCATAGACTGCAAATCATGGACCAATGAAGCTTGTAAAAATCTTTCAGAACTCTTTTTAAATAAAGAAAATGAACTATTGTTGAAAGTGATCTTCAAAAAAATAGATCATGAAATGCTGTGGTGTGAAATGGAATTAAAAATCGATGATGAAACCTATTGTAACATGCAACAATTATTAACTGGTTTCGACATGGCAATATGCGTGGAAAAATATAAATTTGAATTAATGACATTTCAAATAGAAAGGAGAAATTTGTGTCCTTGGCTTGGAGTTGATGGTATAGTGTTATATAAGCTAAATGAAAGCATACACAGCATTGAGTATCAGCAACATAATGGTGACATTGAAGATTTGAACACGCCGGAAAGTGTATGCAACATGAAGGAAATATGTGTGCCTGAGTCACTAGTTGATTTGGTAAATATAAAACTGAATAGTAAAAAACCATTGGTTTCAATTCAAACGTTTTCATTTAGGTTGAAAAATACGAGTTTTTTGAAAGATTGGCAAACATTGAAGAATCATCCGTGTCAAATGGTTTTAAAATAATCAATTCAGATGTGCACACCCAAATACCGCAAAATGAAAACGATGTGCACAAAGTTATGAAAGATTTATATGTTCCTAAGTCTACAATAGATGAAGTAAGTATTTTATTTGTTTTTTTTTTTTAATGTTGCATAGGAAAAAAATGGTAACGTTAGCATCTGTTAAATTACATCAAAGTTCTACGAAATTGTGCTGAAAGTTATATATTTACTTAATTTTAATAGTTGTACTTTAATACATTATAGGTGAGCAATGTTAACAGTTGTATCGCCATTGAAGATTCGTTCAAGGCAAATGGTTTTAAAAGAATGACAAAAAGTGAAGGTTGCGAAACTCGGTCAAATAATGACGATGTGCACAAAAAGTTGATGGATAAACATATTTCTGTGTCTGATGATAATGGAGTAAGTACATTTTGTTTATATGATGCCCACAAACTTACTAGCTTAGATGTCCTTTAACCGTCTTTCGGTTATGGCCGCATTTAGAAAGGCGCATCAGCTCATGTGGTCTTGTGCGCACTGGTGCCAGTTGTATGTATGCCAAGTACTCACCTGGTCATTCCAACGGCGGACGCGTTCTCTATTACGTCGTTCACCAATCAAGTTTGGGCCCCATGTAAACCATGCCTGCTGGAGCACTTTCGTCCACACAAATGAAGAGCTGAAGCGCTGTACTATGTCAACATCATAAAGCTCGCGGATCATACGGGACATAAACTCGACGCCGACTGTAATAGCAACAAAAATCATTAGGACAATCTTGCTTTAGAACACTTCTAACGTCGTTTCATCCAATCGAATACAAAGTATTGGCATGCCAATGAGCATATCTAAACGCATATTATAAACGCAAGGACGACTTCAAAAGGTGTCGAACCTTTTTTTTCCATTACACGCAAATTATTTGGCCTTTTTATTTAATTAATGCTCCATTCTCAATTAACATATTACTTTTAACATGCTATTCGAAAAATAATAATTATATTTTATTACATTACAGATTTACCAACATGGAAAGGAACAAGATTCCATTGCCGTTGCACATAGTTTGATGTTGAATAAAAAACATATAAAACTTATGGAGCGTCACATAACCGTTGTTCCGTTCGACAAACGATATCCATTGCCAGTTATTGGTAAAAAATTAAAACCAATATGTTTCGGTTTTAACAGCCAAACCGCCAATTATATGTATACGCAAGGCATAAAAAAAGCTAACATATTGCAGAGTTACGCTTGGCAACATTTAAACCGTGGTAACTCACTTGCACTGATTAGTGACCCAGCCACTGGCAAGAAATGGTGCTATCTTCCAACACTTTGCGAACGTATTAAACTTTACGCAAAAAGATATGAAAACACCATGCGTCACGGACCCATGGCAATTGTTGTTGTGTCTAATGAAATGATTTGCATGCATATTGCAAAAATTTGCACTGAAATGCTGGAGGAAGTACAATCTAAATCCAATGATCAGGTTGTGCTCGCCGATACATCGAATGAAGATTTCAATGAGATATTGCAAGATAAGCTGCCAAGTGGTTGTCTTATTTTAATAATAACTGCAGCACGACTTGTAGAATTATTGGATAATGCCGATAAAACAGATGCAAAAATTATTGATCAAGAGTTTTTAAACTTTGTCGTGTTGAATAATATTAATGATATACTGCAAACATGGCATGATAAGGACTTGGATTTGAAACAAATCATAAATCGTTTAATGTTTTATACAAAAAATACCCAACTTGTGGCCACAGCAAATGAGTGGCACGCTGAATACATGAAACACTTTTTACAACACACCAAGCATCCTCTGTTACTTATCGGTAACAATTTAGAGGCAGCCATAGCTGCTGAGTGCAATATTGTTGCAAAAATTTATGCAAATACAAAGGAAAAGTTGGATGCAATTGTTCGTTTCGTATACAAACATTACAAAATGGTTTTGGATAAACGCATGGTGGTGGTATGCTGTGAGGAAATAGAAGCCAGGACTGTTTTTAATGCACTGGTTAGTTCGGGCTTTCGTGCTTCTTTTTATACGAATAAAGAAGATGTGAATGAATATATGGTAAATATATTAAAAATTAATTGTAAAGAGAGAAACTGTTAATTTCGGTAGAACCGAAATTTAATTTTTTTGTCACTTGCATCTTCATATTCTTGTATATGTTGAGTTTTGTGAAAAAAAAAAAATCTCTTTTAATGGATTTTAAAGTTATCGTCCCTTGACTTGACGTCGGAATGGGAGAAAAAACTATTAATTAGTTTATTCTGTCTTATCTTTTTCTTCATTTAGCTAGAGAAACAGGTGATGATCTGTACGGATAGTATGGTATCCTGCTTACGCGTACACCATGTACATCAATTGTGGCACTATTCGCTACCAGCCGAGTGGAAAACATTTGTCGAACGATTTGCTCTATTAAAGTCAAATAATCACAATTATTTTAAATCGAATGAGATTGCAGAAAATGGAAGACGTATTGAGAAGCTTACAAGTTTCGCTACACTGGACTCTTCCGATGTACACTTGCTACCACAATTGGTACAGTTTATGTTAAACCGCAAATTGGATATTAATAAGAAATTGTACGATACATTCAATCAAATGAAAAATATGGAAACAATAATGCCTAAGAAGAGGGCCGAGCCTTTAATATTTTCCATCAAAGAAATGACTTGTATATCGCCACAGCAATTGAATGAAACTGAATTTATTTTTTATCAAGGATACACAGACGAGCGCTGTATGCTAACCAATAAAAAACTGAAAGTGGCAACTAATAAATCTAAAGCGTTGAAAAAATTGCTGATAACAGAAATTCCCAAAGAAAACATGGAAAATACAATTACAGAACCTTTGTTACAATTAGGCCAAGAGAAAACTTTAACGGCAGATCAACTAAATCGAACTGAGCCAGAACTTGCCGAGCAAAGTAGTATGCTAACTGATAAACATCTAAAAGTGGCAACTAATAAATCTGAAGAGTTAAAAAAATTGCTGATAACAGAAAATCCCATAGAAAATATGGAAAATACAATTACAGAACCTTTGCTACAATTAGAACAAGAGAGGACTTCTCTAACGGCACATCAACTAAATCGAATTGAAACAGAACTTGTCAAGCACGGCAGTGTGCTAACGGATAAACATCTAAAAGTGGCAACTGTACTAACTAATAGAACAACTAGAACACTTTATGACATAAAGTGGGCAGAGCTTAATGGGGAAATGGCTTGTGTAACACTTGGCGCAGTTGAGAATGCTACCGACATCTTTGTTCAGCTAAACAGTAGAAAGTTTGTCAAGGAACTAGTCGGACTAGAGCAATTGATAAGAGAAAGTATTGCAGTGCTTACACAAGCACGTGTCAGTGCAATGCATTGCGGTGACCACTACATCGTCTACTATAAAGGGAAACTGGTGCGTGCGCAACTGCAGGATATATTTGCTGCGAACGACTTACAGTGGCGCATCTATCGCTTCTTTTTGGTGGATTACGCATGTTTTTTTACCTTTGTTGCTGCTAACCGTGTTTGTGCAGATGCCAAAATCAATGGTGTCTACAATACAACACAGGAAATAGCCGAGTATACAGCTTGTCAAGCGGTGCATTGTACACTGGCGGGCATTAGTTTAAAGCGTAGCTTGACTGTATTGCCTTGGTTAAGCGGTTCCAATGTAAATCTACATGTGTATTCTGTTGGACGAAATACTCAGGGTGTACAGAATATAGATATAAACTCGTATAGTAGTGTGATTTTTCACAATACGGATGATGGCGTACCATACTCCGGCTCAATGACAAACGATGTTTGTGTGAAAATGGGGCTGGCAGATTATGTAGCTTAAACTGCAGTGCAGTTCGAATTTTTTAATACGTTTAACATTTGAATAAATAGGCGTAGGGTGCCCTATTTAATAGGTGTTCCCCTCGCTGTTTTAAAGTTTTCTCCATTACGGAAGATTTTTTATATATGTAACAGGTAGAAATAATGGTCGAAGACCTTCAAGTAACCTCGATTATAGTCAGAAACGATAGAGAAGTCAATATAGCCGGGTCCGTCCGTATGAACGCAAGTATCTCGGAAACGGTAATAGATAGAGACTTCGTTCTTTTTGCATTCGACTGGGACTTCGCCGGAATTTGACAAGTTTTTTTTAATTTATTGGTAAATTTTACTGGAACAGTGCCTCTAACAGTCGGTTACGCCCGGACTCATGCATTCTATATATTATCCTAGTCATTTCACATGTCCGGTATTTGGTAAATTCATTTAATTTCTATTGAGCATACATTTCTAGAATCATGCAATGAAATTTGTCCATCATATCTACATCGCATTTATAGCCGACAATTTCATTTACTTGAATTTCCTTGACTGCTTCTATGTCCAGCCATTTAAATTCAGTGTGTTCATGGGATATCACAGGTGATTTATTTGGATCTCGCAGCTCTGCTAGCCAGTAAACAATAACTTTTTGTTTAGATTTCGCTTGATATTTGATGGTCAACGTTTTATCTTTGTATATTACAAGATCGGCTTCATCATAGCTGTGGATGCAAACTAAGTAAAGTATTTTGTTTTTGTAGTTATATGCGAAACCAATTACTTACCCCACTTCTTCTTTGGTTTCACGTAGTGCCGCATCATATTCATTCTCATGTTTTCCAATCTTACCTTTTGGCGGGCTCCAATGATGCGGAGGTTTTGATTTTCGTAGCCTCAGATATTCGAATTGGCCACTAACACGTCGAAAGATCACCAAACCGGCTGTACGTTTTTCCATTTCACAGTAGATGCCGTAACTATCGATTGAAAGTATTTATACGAATGACGTCTAAAGAGAACGGGTGTTCTTTTTATACCCAGCGGCTCACTCTATTGTATGGTTCTAATCTCTATAAATTTGTATATGCAATAAATTTTTGTGTGACGTAGTATTAATGAATCACGTACATGATAAATCGATTTTAATTTAATTCTATGTATATGTTTAATGGGCCGCGATGAGTGTTTTTGCATATACCCCATCAAGTACATATAATCTTGATTAGCATCAAATGTCGAATCGATAGAGTAATGTCCGGCTGACCGTATGAACAACGATAACTTGGATATACATAACATAAATTCAAAAAAAAAAGAGATAGTGCCTTCAAGTTTGGATATTTATATTCTTCTATTCGTTTGCAGATAAGTTAACCTTACCTAATCTTTCCTTCTTTCTGAATTTTGTATGAAGGCTTCGGTTAATAAGCTCCTTAAGCGGATTAATCGAAGCCTGCAGAAATTTTATCAAGAAATTATCAAATTTATATGAATTTGATTTGCAGCATCATTTCTATGTCAAATTTAAGAAATAAAGTCCAAGTATTAATAATATATACATGTGTAAATTATCCATTTATTAGTTTTGATTAACTTGCGCCTTCAATTCTAGAATCATGCAATGGAATTTGTCTATCATATCCTGATTGTCCTTAAAACCGACAATTTCTTTAGCTTCATCTTTTGTCAGCCACTTAAATTCAGTGTGTTCATCAGAAATCACAGGTGGTTTGTTTGGATCACGTAGCTCGGCCAGCCAGTAGACTACAACCTTTGGTTTGGACTTAACTTGATAGTTGAGGGTCAACGGTTTATCTTTGTATATTATAAGATCTGCTTCATCATAGCTGCAGAGAAAGGCCTAAAGTAAAATATATAATTTTATTTATATTCAACGGCAACAAAACTTACCCGGCTTCTTCTTTGGTTTCACGTAGCGCTGTAGTATAATCATCTTCGCCCGGATCAACATGTCCTTTGGGCGAGCTCCAATGATAATCGCCATAAGAGGCACGCAGTAAAAGATATTCTATTTGACCGCAAAGACTTCGAAACAGTACAAAACCGGCAGCACGCTTAGCCATTTTTTCGTTTGTTAATAATGTAATTATCTGCAGTAACTTTAGGCAACAGCTGTTTGTTGCGTGACCAATAGAAAATAGTATGATTAAGAGTTATCAGTTGTTGTATTTTTAATTTTGCTGCTTTTGTAAAATTCAAACAAGTTTTCTTTTTTAGTATTATTTATTTTATTTATCGTCATTTAAAATCTAGCAAATGATTTGTACAATTACAAGTTTCGTAGTTTCTATTGTGCCGCAAAGTTTCTACAGTGCACTTTTACATTGTTTTACTTCATTTTCCAGCACTGTTTCCACTTTGTTTTCATAAGTCAGTCAAGTCCACATGTTTTGTACTCAACGCCGCGAACTTATATAAAAATCAAATTTATTGCATAAAAATATAAAACTAACTTTAAATGTTGAAACTTTTGTGCCGCCATGCTGCGCGTAGCGGTAGTGCTTGTCACTTCAATAACCGCCTGCAAACATACGCCTCATTTACGCTGCGCGATGTTATGCGTGAATCCTCTGACGAAACCGGCACTTTACTAACCCGCTTCGCCAAACACATTGCGCTGGAACGTTACAATGATACCGCACGCGAATTGATACCCACAACAATACGTTATGCAGACTATTTTCCCATTACCGATGAACGCTACCTGCAACGTGAGCTGCAAAAGACGCCGGCCAATCAGATACCTGCACTGATCATTTATGCCTCCAGCTATCGTTCAAATGCGCAACCCGCTAAGTATTTGGCACTGCTCAATGAACTGGATACTTGTGCTATGTCGCAATTAAACAACATGGACATGCACACCATACTAGAGACACTGTATGCATATACATTTCTCATACCGAACTGGGTTATGCGTTTGGATTTCTACGAGGCTGCCATGAAACGACTTGTAACGCGGGACTTTAAACACGGCGCTGCTAAAGAGACCTTTGTGCAAATTTGCTTCTATTTGGGATTACATAAAAAGAGCGTAAAAACAGCGTCATTAATTGAAAAGTTTCTTGAATCAAATTTGCAACATTACTTGCCACAATTGAGCGAAATGGATTTGGCTGTGGTAGCTAATGCGGCTTACAAAACGAGCACAATTGTGCGTGACGTACCCGAGTATGATGAGCGTCTAATCGAAGCTGTGCTGCAGTTGCCACTTCCGTTGGAAGCTGCCAATGATGCACTGCTCGTGACATACATCAAAGCGCTACGTTTGCAACGCATAAAGTCTGAGCGTGTTTGTCTACGCCTAGCGGAACTCTGTCAGGATGCGGCACAGCTGAAGCAACTAGAATTGCGTGGTCTTGTGCATTTGTTTGCCTATTTCGTGGAGCAACAATGGGATCGCGCTGATTGTTTGGAAGCCATAAACACACAATTCTTTGAAGCACTTGATAATACAAAACATATACGTGCTAAAGATTTGGCCACTTTTGCCTGGTCTTGTGCGCAATTAAATTGTGCACTGAGCAAGGAAAGATTACAACAACTGGAACTACTAGCATTGCAAAAATTAGATGGGCATGAATATCAGTACTATGCAGATAATCTTGTCGATACTTGTCTGTCGCTCTGGACACTGGGACAACATTCGCGTGAATTGCTGAATGCAGCTATTGACTTGAAAACAGCACAGGCACAGCGTCACCGCAACAATAAAGCACAACCAAAAGTTGATAGTCGACTTACAGTGTTACTTGCTGCAGCAGCGATAGAGCAGCCAACATGGACCGAAGCGCAGAAGAGTGCACGTAAGACAGAAGCGTTTAATGCCAATGCTGCTGCACCAGCCTATATCTTAAAAGAACACATAGAACTTGCCGAATTGTGTAAGGAGTTTAAAGCAGATGAACAGCTTGCCAAATTGCAGAGCGTAAAATGCATTTGTCCTATAAATGGCATAAATATACCCAGTCTTTTGCTGAAGCGTGAAGATGATAGCATGGAGTTTGTAGAATTGCCTAAGCCAAAACAGTTGCTACAGTTCAGTGGGCAACCGGTTTCACTTTTACGCTTGAAATTACGTCTGCTGCAAGCGCTGGGACACAATGTGATTGTGGTGAGTTGTATAATAAAAATTATTATAGGTTTTCATTTACACATTATGCAAAAACTATTTTCAGTTAAAATCAGACAATGCGCAGCAGCAAATCGAAAACATTAAGCAGACTTTACTAAATAGTGATGCAACGGATACAGCGTCTGCAGCAGCGGAACGTGAAACAGCGCGCAGTATTTAAATAAATAAATATATGTGATAAGCAAAACAAATTCGTAACTAAAATAAAAGAGGCAATATAAACTTCAATATACAAAATATAACAAATCAATTGTATTTAATATATTTCATCCTACAATATACATACATACATAATTAAATATATTACAAACTAAAGCAAGAACATTCAACAAATAATACAACCGAATATAGTACAATTAAAAATTCAAAATTAAAACAAACTATTTGACCGATTTAAGTTTTGCTTTCAAAACGATAAAGGAAATTATTCTAAAGGCGACGGTGATAGAGATCAAAACAATGAAATCCTTCCAGAATTGATCACCGGACATGGTGATTTCTTCGAGAAATTTCTTTGGATATCTGCAGAAGTAACAAAAATATATAGTGTTAAATAAATTTGAAACTTATAAGTCCTTTAAAATGACGTACCTATAATGACAATACGGTGCCTCATTGCACTCAAGCGTACCACGATTTTCGCCATAGATTGCGCCCACAAAGCCTTCTAAACCATAGCGCAAATATGAAATATGGCTGCCCCATTTCATATAGTCGGGCAAATCTCGTAGTGTAACACCAAAACCAGCAAACATCATCATGGGTATGGTGAGCACAGGCGCCAGAAAAGTGCCATTCTAGCATATTTAAAAAATCATATTAAACAAAATATAATACTATATAATATGCTACATACCACCACATCAAACCAGGCGCCAATCATTAAACCAAAACTCTGTCCAACAAAAACGATCAACAAACTTATAGCGAAGAACATCCAAAAGCGTGTCCACTCGAAAGGCTGATGACTCCAACCGTATATAATCAATGTGAACAAAAAGCAACCGACAATCTATAGAAAGGCAATTAAAACTATTATATATAAATATTCATAATGCTATCATGCACTTAGCTACGCTTACCGATATGGGTAAATCGACTAACGTAATTGAAGTGTAATACGCTTTCAGTGAGTACCAACGATTAAAGTGTTCTTTCAGCAGAATAGACATCTCAATGGGGAAGGTAAGCACAGTTAACATCATCGTTGTCATCGAATGGTGCATGAGTATGGCAAACAGTAGATTATAATTATCTAATACACGCGATCCTTCAATGCCCGAATTGGCATAAAGTGCGCCGAGCATTATGGCAACAAAAATATTCACACCTATGCGTAAATGTGTTAGGGTGGTATCACGCTTTGCTTTGATATAGCCACGACGCATAAGTACCGAACACTGATTAAAGTAGCTTGTATCTTCGATTGATTTATTCTTTGTACGCTTTGGTATTGGATGCTTACGCATAAGCGCTTCGGCGCGCAATATGCTGGCAGGATTCTCGAACCATGTCAGGCAGCTACCATTCTCTGCAGCGCCTTTCAGTGTATCAATCTTATCGTAACCGTACTCACCGCAAGCAAGTTCGATAACTAAAATTTAAAATTACATTGAATTAGATTTTAGTAATTGCATTTTTTTAAGTTTTTATACTCACTGTAATCTGCTGGATTGTGATACATGGGGCATGGCAGTTCCACCGTTTGCAAAAAAGGCACTAGTTTTTGTGTGCTACCTTGATAGACACAATTGCCGGCAGAGAGCACATAGACCTGATCGAAGATCTGGAAAAGCTTAGCTGTAGGCTGATGTATGGTGCAAACAATGGTACGTCCCTGTAGCGCTAATTTCTTAAGCAGTTCGAGCACTTTCGTACAAGAGCTACTGTCCAAGCCGCTGTAAATAAGGAAAATTTATATTTATGTATAAGATTTATTCATATCATGTTTAAGTGCTAAATTTGGTTTTAATGAAGTTTTATAGACTAGATATATGCATGGCAAGAAAGATTTTAGAACCTATAATGCTAATATAGTATGTTTTTGCGTGGCGTTAGGGGCTCTATAAAGCATATACTTGTACATATACTATATCAAATCGATCAGTTGAGTCAATTTGACCATGTAAGTCTGTCTGGATGTATGTAAATACATTATCTAGTTCCTCAGCTTACATTTGATGAAATTTTCCTGTTTCTCAGAGCGTACAACGCTCCCAAACAAAGTCAACATACCCGTTATAATGCATTTTTGAAAAAGATTTAGTAATTAGACCATCAGAATGGTCGAAGGTCGATCAGAATATGTCGAAGCACAAGGGACATACTTTATATTCTGCATCTTTTTTCGTTACTTTTTTATGCTCACACTGTACAATTTATCTCTGTGAAAGCCTTTAATAGAGATTACCAACACAAGAACTCTAGACATTTAGTTTAAATGAGAGTTACATATAATAGTAACCCGCTAAAGATTAAATTTGAAGTTTTATAGGAAGAAATATATTAAGCATGTGCTTTATTAGGGGGGTGGTGAGAACGATTCCATCAGAATATCAAAGTAGTAGAAAGACATTTAATGGTAGATTACTGTTGGACACTGAAAAGGAACATAACTGATAAAGGTATAAAGCGATAATTTGATCGCCACATTTCACACCAGTAAAAAAAAGTTAACGATATTCCTGGTTAAAATCCCGAATAGTAAACATTACTCGAATATACTAAATAGCTTGTAAGGGTTTTTAACTCCACGTTGTATCTAAGGGGACCTGGGGTTCTGTTTTTACACAATTTGTTTATACCATTGAACCATTAGTGTGAAATGGTAAAAGTTTTTCAAACAATAAAGAAGACATGGTGCTGTGTCCGTCTGCCAGTTAGTGCGCTTGTTTCTGTATGAAAAACTTCTTTATTTAGGGGGTTATTCGCATTTGGAAGGCCGAAAAAAGACGTTTTTTAAATTATTTTGTGAAAAGGTACGATTGATACGATTAATTTGTAAAAATATTGATTCCAAAAAAAGGTGTTGGCGCTGACAACGGTTTCTCCGGTATAGTTCAACGGAAATCAAAAAACCAAAAAAATTCTTTTAGTGGATAGATAAAACTTCGTATTAATCGAAGGAATAATAGACATTTCTGAAGCTAACCTTTTTTTTTTTCTTATTATTCTTTAGTTGCGCTATATAACTGCGTATAAGATTATTACGGATTAAAGCTTCAGAGTTACAAAATTTAATTTTTTTTAAAATTATTTCAAATTTTACATACGTTGTTGGTTCATCCAAGAACATCACAGTGGGATTATTAATTAACTCCATGGCAATGGAGAGCCTCTTCTTCTGACCACCCGATAAACGTAGCGTCATTGTCTGATCATGTTGATATAGGCCCAGCAATATCAAAATATCCTCAATCTGTAATGGTTTTGCATTAATAATAAACTTTAAATATTTCAAATATGTTTATTATTTTTTGCGCACCCTACTCTCCTTCTCCTCGTAGCTAACATTTGGACCTAATTTCAAATCTGCTGCTATATGCATATTCTCATTAACAGTCAATAGTGGCTGCAAACGATCGTCCTGTGTTATATAGCAAGACATGCGTCGAAATGATGCTGAAAAATATTAAAAAAGAAATTTAAAACAAATGTTTAAACAGAAATTTCAATTAAACTTACGCAAATCACGCCGTCTGCCATTGAGCAATATAGAACCATCCACACCAGTTGTCTTAAAACCAGACAACGCATCGAGAAGCGTAGATTTACCGGCACCCGACGGACCCATAATTGCAATAAGTTGACTACCCGGAAACTTGCCACATACATTGTGTAGAATTTCCTTGGAACCTACATGAAGAAAATGTAAATGCATTAAGTAAATGTCAAACAATAATTTCTATAAACCGGTTTCATTTGAATGCCGGCAAAAATCACAAGTTACAATGTTGATGATTGGAGTAGATTAATGTGTTGTCAACTTTGTGCTACTTATAATTGCTCAATTTAAGCTAAATACTTGTTAAATATGAATGAATTGCTTAAATGTCGACTGCTATAACTAACTATAAACATTTTAATAGATAAGTGCTATAAATAATATAAATATTTTTTGCTATTGACTGCTAAGCGCCTCAGTTATTATGTCAAAATGTAAAACAATTGAGTAGAGTTTATATAGTTCCCGACTGCATATATTATGACAAAGTACTCAAACAATAACAATATTAATTATACGCAACAATTGTAAAGAATGGCTTTTAGAAAGTATTTATTATTTAAAAGTTTATAAATAATAATAGTTTTGTTATTGCTTTAGTTTCTGCAGTTTTGTACTTTGTACTTTAGCCCCACACGTATTTTTCTATGCATAAAAACTAATCACAATTTTAATTGATTTTTATTTTTATTTTTTGTAAACAATTATAGATTTATTTGTAACTTTTTTTTCTTAAAACACTTTTAAAATAGAAATAACTACAATATAGACGCAAAACAAAGTTCTGATAACAGCGCCGGCATACAATTAACTGAGCCAAGAGCGCCATAAAAACTTTTAATGGACCAATTATTATTATGTGAAAGTCCCTTCAGATTTGGACTTAAAACTATAGAGTTAATTCTCGTATACCAAATATCATCATATCAGATATGTTGAATTTTCTTTATCGCTTATACCACCCCTGTCGACATTGACTAAACTCAAAGTAATTTTTTCCGATCCCATTAACACATATACCAAATTTTATGCCCGTTCCTCAAATAGATGCGAAGATATTTCGATTTTTTTAACGCTTATAAGGAGGTGAACCACCCTTATCACTTAGGGGTAGAAAAAAAATTTTAACGACCTATACTCGGACCTACTGAATATACACAATAAAATTCATTAAAATCGGTCGAGCCGTTTAAAAGGAGTTTGGTTACAAACATTGTGACACGAGAATTTTCTACTTGTATATTAGGAGATGTTCACATTTGGAGGTGAGCCAACTGTTAGAAGACGACAGACACTACAAATTACACGCAACCAAATTGATCATGTCGTGATTGACTGAAGGCACGCATCGGGCGTGTTGGACGTGCGAACGTTACGTATTTTAACATGGAACGAAAGCTAGACGTAGGCAATCTGCGATCACAACAGACCGCCTAAGCCTTCTCAAACACTTTCTCCCGACTGCTTCCGAAAACCTCTCCGTCTTCTCAAGGTATATGTGAGCAGTAGAGACCTATCACCCACTCAATAGGATTGTATAAGGTTATGTGACAGAAATGAAGCTAGAAAATTTTATCAATAGGTCTAGCATCTGACCTAAGATTTAAACCTGGAGTCACTTTCTGTAAATGTATCAGATGCCAAGGTATCACTTACGCCTATACAGAATATATCGGGCTCGATCTTCCAAAAGGAAGTGGATATTATCGGTACTCAAAAGCGGTGAATCAGCAACAAGTTCTCGGAGATGAAAAATGAGGAAAAGACGAAGTACTTGGAGTCTTCACGCCGTCATTGCGTCTTGGACGGTTAGTGACGATGAAAAATTTCAATTTCAATGTTACAGAAAACTTTGTCCTTGGATTCAAAATGACCAGCAACAACAACGTCAGCTGGGAGATCAGGCTTAAAAACAATTTATTTTTATTTATTTTTTATTACGGAACTATTTTTAAGATTAAAAAATGAGAGTTATTATTTACAATTTAATTGGCGGGAAAAAATATATGCTCTGAGTGCCTGTGGGGGCTAAAATGACCCTGGTGTAACCTCATGGGTTTATTTTCATTGTATCACATTTTTTTTTTTTTTTTTTAAATTTGAACTTTGTAACTTTTGACGCTCAAACGAAACCAATAATTATTATCGTACAACATTTTTTTGCAAACCCATTGAAATGACTAATTATGTGTTATAAAAGTTTGTACAATATGAAATATTTGTCGTTATACAGAGGGGAAGTGTGTTCTGGATGACGATATCTAATCTATGAACGCACTTGATATCGAATGCGAAAAAACTGTTCATTTTTTAAATAGAAAACCTTGACGTTTTGTTTTATCTCAAACTTATTTTACAATTGATTATTAGTAATTAAATAAAAAAAAAAAATTGTCGATATTAAATTTTAGGCAAATGCCAAAAAAAAGGGACCAATAACTAACAAAAGCCGCTTTTAATGTAGATTAATTTAACTATTACTACTAAATGCCTACTAAAATAATAAATATAAAAGGCAGCAGTTAGCAATCTTATCGCGGCATAAAAAGTAGCCATAAATAGTTAGTTCAATTAAAAATTAATACATAACTACTACACGCGTACAGATAACACATGAAATAAGAAAATTTATAAGCAAACAAAGACAAATTTGTTTAAAATATTTACCACGTTTAAAGCCCAAATTAACCGTGAGCGACAATTCCTTGAACTCCATATCTACTGGCGTACGTGCGGGTAAATTCGAAAATGGCTCATCTTCGGGCAGTTCGTTGCCATTATAGGGTGTTTCTGTATCATCTACTGACTCCGCTATGGTTTTCTGTTGACCATTAGTTTGTGGTGTTAATGACGAGCGTCCATTACGCCAACTGCTCGCATTACTCATGGGTACTGTGGTACTATTATAGACACGCTGGCTGCTGGTATCATCACCGATTACTTCAATGCCAAATCCAAGCGCAGCAACAGCTGAACCGGCTGTGGTAGCTATGCCCGTGCCAGGATCACCATTGAAAAATTGTTCTCTCGCAGATGACATGATGTGTTTGCTTGAAGGATTTAATTCTTGCTAAATGTTTTAGTCTCGTTTATTTGTTTCTGAAAATAGTCTGAAAAAATATTTCATTATTTTAATTTTAATTTAATTTTTATTTGTTTTATTATTTTTATTTTTTTTGTATATTTTGCCGGCTTCACAATTTTTAAACAGCCTGTGCAATGGCATGCATCGACAACGTTGACCAATTGTTTATTTTTGTAATAATCAAAAGATTTATAGCAATTTTGTGTGTGCGCGATTTTGTATTTTGCTTTTGTTGATAATTTCATTTTTAATAACTCAGTTATGTAATTTACAAAAAGTTTTACACGTAATAAGCATAAATTGTAAATTAAATTATTGAATTCGGTCAAGTTTAACTCGTAGTCGGTAAATGGGTTGCCATTTTGCATCCTATAGATGCGTTTTTATTTGCCATTTCGACGATCTTCTTTAGTGTGGTATTATTTGTATATAACAGCCAGAAGGTGACGAAACAGAGCCCATGAAGTATACATTTTCTTGACCATCATGAAATGGCCGTCTGTCTGTCCTTAGGCACATCTTGATCTTGGAGACTATAAGCGAAAGAGCCCTTCACATTGAAATTGAACACGCCAACTTCACCTATTCCTCATTCTAAGTTTTTGTATGAAACATTATTATATGTTGTTAATTTTGCTAGATTTATCTAATTTGATATACCATTTAGATCCAGATCGGACAACTAAAATGGGTAACCCTAATACAAATCTGTCCCACCTTTCTAAGTTTTTACATGAAAGAATTTTTTGATGTTGTTAATTTTGCTAGAATCAACTAATTTTATCTATTTTACGTTAAGATATTCCATTTAGGTCCAGATTGGGCCACACAAGCAGTAACCCCCATAGAAATATGTTCCACATTTCTGAGTTTTTTTTTTATGAAACATTTTTTATTGCTATTGTTTATTCAGCGAAAATCGACATATTTGTGTATCTTCCATAATTCCTTAGAATGCATTTCATATAAGTTAAGATCGGACCTTCCTTCATATATATCTGTCCTTCCTTCCTTTCTGGGCTTTTGCATCAACTTTTTTTTTTTGTTATTTTAGATAGTTTTTGAACTAGAACCTTCTAAAAATTTGCTGCTAATCGGTTAAAAAAATACGTTAACTAAGGTCAAAAGCCTCAGTACTCTAACCAATAAGGTTCTCCAAATAATCCTAAGAAAGTTTACGGAATAAAATAAGAAAAATGGCAATGAGGAAAAGTATTTTGCTCCTATCACTTCTCACTGCACGAATAAGAAAAGGGAGGACGGAAGCATCATAGGTCGTTAAAATTCAATTGCTTATAAAATCGTCAATTATTATCCGTATTTGATGAACTTTTTGGATTTCGGCTTAGAGAGACGTTATCTCTGTAATAGTACCACAAAATTTTGAAATAAACTTGTAAAATTCCGGCGAAGTCCTAGTCGAATGTAAAAAGCGCGAAGAGATTCTTTCGTTCATACGGACAGACGGACATGGCTTTATCGACTACTGTGATGTATGAACATCACAAAAATTTTAGCCTATGATTGAGAATGCATTTAGCTGTGATGCGACTCCTGGGTATCGGATAAAACGCAGTAAATCTTTTTTGCGGTTTGATGGGGATAGACTGATGCTCCGCCAATTTATGCACAACAGCAGAATCAGTTTGTAAATTGAATATACAAAGAGCTATAGAAAAAGAGAAGTAGATCTGATATTGGAACGTGATTCCGATACAAATTTGACAGTTTCTGGAGTGGGCACGTACGGAAAACGTGGCCATACTTCACAGGGAAGTATTGTATGATGATCATCGATTAATCACCTACCTGCCTCAGGTCGCCAACTATTCCACTATAAAAATTTTGGTTTAGTTACTTTCCTTATTTTAAAAATTACCGCTAAGTATTTAATGCCAATAAATATGGATAAAGCCTATGGCTTTGTCAATGGGGTAGCAGATCGATTTCAATCCATCCAACTTTCTGTATAAACTTCATAGAAACAAGTAAAGGAAAAATAGCCCAATCAAAAAATTGTGTGGATCACAATTTATAAAACTTGAAAGTGTTTTCAATACTTTTTCAAATGATAATGAACGAAAGCCATTTCCATGTTACACCTGGAGAGGGACTTAAAAATTTTAAGACGCTATATATTGCAACATAGTGGTCCACACTAATCGTTATATGTACCTATCTGCTTTTTGTTGCTCCTAAATGGATTTTAGATACTGATGTAAAGGAAGAATTTAAGAAATTGCCTGGTTCCTTGGATACACACTTGGTACCATGTTATAGTGATAAGTTCATTTGACATGGACTATCAAAACATCTGAGAATTGGAATGGACATGGCTTCTGCTCTATAAGTTCTTAATATCTTTAATTTCTCCTTATATCCTTCCAAATCTTGTGTTCGTAACATTTTAGGGAGCTTAGATGTATTAAATTCTTAAAAAAATTTCCCCTCTTTTCTAAGTTTTTGAATGACAAAATATTCTTACCTCAATTTTAATAAAATATTCCATATACATATGTCTATATAGGACCCCTAGGAGTTGTAGCTCTCATACAAATACGTTCCCCTTCCTGTGTTTTTTTTTATTTTAAGAATCACATTTCGTTGAGATTTAGTTTAGCGTGTAACCAAAAATGTTTTGTATCTTACACTAATTCCAATAAAATAATCCACACGTATTAAAATAGGACTATATCCGTCAAATAAATTTAAGCTTCCATGCTGATACAGAGTACCTCCAAGTCAAGCACACTTGACTGCAGCATTCTTTCTTATTCGAAGTATTTTCGTAATGCATTTGCTTATCAAAAAGGGCTCGCATAATTCACTGAGATGTGCGCACAAGCCATAAAATATATTTTTGCACGTAATTATAGAGATTGATTGAATACTATTCTACCCTGATAGATTAGGCTTATAAACTAGCTGCATCAAATGACGTCAATAGGAAGTGAATTATTGTCAATAAAAACAAATTACGTTGCCAAATGAACGCAGCAAATAGTATTTTTAGGGCATGTGTACTGCTTTAGAGTATACAAAATTTGTATTTATTCAAAGATTTCAATAATATAAAATATGTACCTGAAGAGGAACTACAATCTATATAGCTCAATAACAAGGTACTAGGTGCTAAAGTACAAAATGCATTACGAACTACTATTAATTACATTTTAATGGGATCAAAACTTAATAGCTATATTAAGAAAGTTCAAGCAGTTAAGTTAGAGCTTAGATTATTTTTATGTTTGTTTGGTTAGAACAAAAACGTTTGGAGTAACCCAAAACTATTGTAATTTTTAAAACACACTCTGCTTCCGTTAGCTACCCTCTTTTTCTCCGTCTAAAGTTTACTCTATTTGAAAATGTAGTTGGATGAAATTAACTTACCTCTACTAAAAGAAAACTGTTAAATTTTGAACTACTTACATCATTAAGCAGATGTGTGATAGTCATTGATCTAGCATTAATGTTCATCTATCATCAAGCTGAAGCTGAGCTAAGAAGTTAAGTCAGACACATATTTTTCTGCCATGTTTTTCCGTCAAATATGACTTTACGAATACAAAAATACTTGAGAAGCATCATTTTATCTCCATTACCAGCAAAAGACTATGATAATCAATCAAAATTTTAATCTTTCACAAACTTTGGAACACGTCTTGGTAAAAGGTCAGCCCCGGTAATCTGGCTTAGTACGGGAAAGTATTTTAGCCTTTTTATATTATTAGAAATATTGAAAAAACCAAATATGAAGTTCTGATCATCATACAAAATAAACAAGTAAGAAAATCACAGTCGGGCGTAACCGACTGTAAGAGGCCCTGTACCAGTGCAGGTCGCCTAACAAACACATTAAATGTTCCCCAAGCTTATGACCAAACACATGACCACTACTCACTGCACGACTAAGTGCCTTTTAAACCATTTTTTTATGTATGAAACGAAAAGGGAGGTCGCTCAAATTCAATTGCTTATAAAATCGTCATTTATTATCCGATTTTGATGAACTTTTCGGATTTTTGCTAAGAAGGACGATATCTCTATACTGGCATACTTACTTTTTTTTGTGCCGAAGAAATTTTTACCCTTGGGGGTGATTTTATGGGGAAGGGGGGGGAGGGGCAAGTTTTTAAAATAAACTTGTAAAATTCCGGAGCAGTCCTAGTCGAATGCAAAAAACACGAAGTCTCTATCTATTACCGTTTCCGAGATCCTTTCGTTCATACGGACGGCCAGACGGACAGACGGACATGTCTATATCGACTCCTCTATCGCTCCTGACCATAATGGGGGTAACTTTGGGGGGTCTCCGATTTTTATTTCTACCTGTTACATACATTTGCACAAAACCAATAGGCTCTTGTACCTTCGGTACAGGGCCTAAAAATTGTTATAAGAAGCTTAAAGCTTTGGTTTTGGAATTTTTTTTAAAAAAGCCCTAGGAAAATCAAATAGTGGAGAAATTCCAATATGCATAGTGGCTACAATTAAAGGAATTAACAGGAGAATCTAAAAATTTAAATTTAAAGGCTATATCTATTAAACTCTCTAAGATCTCGATATTCATACGGACAGACAGACGGACATGTTTTTTTTCTACTCGACTTTTGACGCTCTTATATATATATCTTTACAGGATCTACCACGCCTACTTCCGCCTATTACATACATTTGCACAATCTTAGTATACCCTTGTTGCCTGGTGAACAGTGAGTAAAAAAACAGCTGCAGTTCAGTGTGGGTCGACTCTGAAATATTTTTTACGCCCATTTAAACATAAATTTGTGTGTAAAAAATATTTCTATCCAGATCCATGTGAGATCTTAAATTGGGATTAGAGTAAAATACACCACATTGTTTGTTAAAAACTAAACAAAAAGGTTTTGCATACAAAAACTCAGAAAGGTGCTCAAATTTGTATAGTGGCTACCCTTTTTTAGTGGTATGATATGAACCTATACGGAATATTATAGTAAGATACACCAAAAGATACATACAAAAAGTCGGAAAGTCGAAGAAGGTTTGATTACCTTAGAGAAGGGTACAAATTATTATCTGAAGAGGGAATAGGACAAAGTAAATAACCTTAAGACACTATCTTTCATAGTCCCCAAGTTATCGATGCTCAGACGGAATGCCAGACGCTAGCTTATATCGATATGACTTTTTGTGTGAAGGCTGACCCTTTTAATGAAGAGTATTTAAGCTTCGCTGTCACTGTAGGTAACTTTTTCCATTGCTAATATCTTTGCCAAAACTGTTCCAAGGTCCAAAAATTGTTAAAAATTTGCTACTTTGCTTGATGCTCACCAAACGAATGACCGCAAAAACAGTTTTCTATCAAGACGTGAGGTTTTATTAAAAAATTTAGAAATTTCACCCGCCATAGGTCATTTAAAATGTTATGTTTCTGTTTTGGGTTTTAAATGTTGTACATCATTTTTATGAACTCTTTATACGCTAGTATATTGACCTAAGTCACACTACGTTCTATGAAAACTGTGTAAAATGTAAAAATTAATGAAAGCAATGTACTACTACTTAAAATAAGCACAGGGCTTAGCAACAGATTCCCTAGACTCTTTATCAGTAGTTACGAATTAGAATTATTTTTTTTTTTCATTTCATTGATCGCCTGATTAATTTAATGTACATTTTGTTATGGTTTCACACTACACGTGAAAGGAAATGAGTCCGGGTTTGAATCTGAATACTTTTCGCAAAGATACTCTGTAAGTGATGCGACTTGAGAGTTCTCCACTTATTGTTTTGTATTATGTCGCAGTAAGGCAACCTCAATATTTTGTAATAAAAGTAGAACGCAAATGAATGTGTTTAATGAACGATTAAACAAAAGATCAAGGTGCAATCAGCAAATAAATAAAAAGAAGCACAAAAGCATGCAAATTTAATTGTAAACAAAAAGAAAGAAAGAACAATCATATTTAATTAATCAAAACAGAATATTGTCACATATAGAAACGAAACAAATACAAAAGATTCCAATCGGTCAGTAGTAGATCATCATATGAACGAGTGAACGCGCGCTGCTCATCAGCTCATCTGTTTGACTAGAATCAAATCATATAATGAAACAATAAGAATCAGCGTTGGAAAATGTATCTTATCACTGCGAAACACTTGCTACGCGTTTCTTTATTATTTTTACTAAAATCAAGTCACAACCTATCACACATAATAGTCATATTGGCAACGGAAATTTCATTTTACAAGGCGGGTTCAAACAAAGCTGCTTAGGTCGTTTACCTTGTAAATACAACAACAATAATTAATAATTGTTTTATAAAAAAAAACACAAACACAAAATAAATATATAAAGAAATAAATATAGAAAGAAAGAAAAACTATCTAAGGGCTTTTTGAGTCATTGCACTGAGCAAAAAATTATCAGCTCTAAAATTATTTTACTAGATTTATTGAGCAGCTTATGAAGTGATTGCACGAGCCATGCGATCCATCCAACGCTCGCTCGATCGATAGAGTCTGACGTTGTATGTTATTGAAAACGTGTGCGAATTATTTTTTATTGAAATATTTCCATTTATTGATAACTGGGGGAGGGGATAGTAGAGCAGTTACATTATACATAGTACGAGTTGCGATCAGTTCAGTAGAGATCAGAAGCGTGGCAGATTGTATATTATTTAAGCCACACGCAAAATCTTTATCTCGAAAACATTTTTTCATAAATTTTTAAAAAACTTATTTAGCAAAAAAATTTAATTATGAAACACTTTATTAATAATTTAGTTTGTAAATATAATTGAACAGATTTTCAATAAATACTTTTTGACTTTCAACCCAAACTCGCCCTACGCATGCACAGTACCACAGACTCAGTTCCACTAACGCAACACGCATGTGCTCCGCAGTAGCGTAGTGAAATTCGGCTGCAACCCCGAAGTTATTCTCCTCTTGTCACCAGTATACTTCCACTCGAAAATCCGTCATTAGTCGTATAGTACGGTCGCCCAAGAGAAAGAATTCCATTCGGTTCGCATGGGACGATCTAGTTAGGAAAGGATTGCTTTCTCTGGAGTGACTGGTCGATAATGCGGGGCAAGCGGAGTAAGATTGGGATGGCGTACAAATGTGTTGGTTGCCTTTTAACTCTTGGATTCTCCCCTCGTTTTCGTTTCGGTCTGCGCTTTCGTTTAGCCGACTAACCCTATCAGATCTAAAAACGTTTCACTCCTAAAAACAAAAAAATTTCAGAGTATTAAAATATTTTAATTTTGAGTTTCTAACACCGAGAATGTGCGACCAATAAAGTAGACACATTTTTGACCAGCTCAGTAAGATAAGGCGTATGTAATTAAGGGACTCGAAAACTTAAAGAGATAAATAGAGCCTTCTTATTTAGTTACCTAGATTTTTTTTTTAAAATTTATGTTACATCAGTCAAAATTTTTCTTTCCACCATATAAATCGATATAAATTTAAATAAAGACCTATACAAATCGATGGTTCAATTAATGAGCTATAGACCAGCTAAAGGCTATATCAAAGTCTAGAACAAGGCAAGACTGCAGCGTGTTATCTTGTTTTACAATGCATTTGGATTGGTTATTATCAAAAATCATAATTATTTTCATTCAGCAGAGGAATCAGTTTTAGCAAATGATTCCTGCTAAAAACCAGATTTGACTTCTCCACACTTTTTTGTGGTGTTTTTTGGAAAACAAAGGTTACGCCAATAATTTAAAAGCCATTAACTTAAGGTTAAGGACAATACTTATGCTGAAATAGCCACTATATGGTGCAAGATTCTCGAAAAAGTGATGGAGGACGCTGAAATAAAATAACACCTTCATAACAAATGCATAAACTATAAAACCCATTTTTGAAATTTATGCCGTTCTGTCTGTTTCATCCGTCTAATCTCCGAAATGGCTGGACCGATTTTGACAGAACTTTCATTGCCTGATAGCTGATGTTATAAGGTCAATACTTAGTTTACTGGTATTTTAAATTATGATCTACACCCCTCTAAAAAGGAAGGCAATAAGCGGATCAGTTAATTGCGAATGAAGTTCTTCACTTGATCACTTGATCAAGAAAAACACATAATTTTTCGAAATCTATGGTTTTTTGTAAAAGTTATTAAATGTTTCCTTACCGAAGCTCGAGATTGCGCACACTTTTTTCCGCGAGTTTTAAAGGTGAAACCGTTTTTCTGAATCTGCCAGATATTTGACAAGAATAAGAGATTTTATATATTTTCTCATTCCACATTTGCGGTCACGTTTGGTAGAAAATCTATGTATTCGAAGCTATAATGTGTTAAAATAGTTGGTTCGGTTCGCACTCCCACCAAAAGACAAACAGATAGACAGATACCCGGCTTACTTGGCTTGGCGTTTTATTTTTCTCTTTTTTTGGGAGTGTTTGTGATTATTATTTCTTCCGGTGCCCTTTATATATGGCTTTGACCAATTTTTAAAGTTTTAGAAATAATAAATTTAAATAAATTTAACTTCGAAAAATTTATTCGGGTTATATTCAGAGCGACCACGAGAAACCCAGAGAAAATTACTAATGTGGCGGCTCTTAAACCACCGCTTGCAGTGAAATAGGTGCAAATTGTCGTGACGGACTATTTCGCTCTATAGTGGCAACCCATTAGAGGTCTCATAAATTATATTTATGTATTTGTGAGCAGCTCGACGAGACGTGTTCATCTAGTCATATTCGCCAGTCCACCGGTATATGTGTGTCAGAAGAAATATTTTCCTAAATAGATTTGAAGAAGACGAGGCCAATGTAAACTGCTACACATATATTTTTTTTTTTTTGGTGTAGGGTATAAAAGTTTTACCATGCGTTTCTAAAATGATACTCATTTAATTGAGTTTCAAAAATTGGATTATGGATTTATTTTTTATTTTGCCATTTTAAGGATGCATAACTTCTTTCGAGCAACTGCAACCTAGAGAAGCTTACTGAATTTTTCAAAAATAATTTTTTTTTTTATAAAATTTATGCCACAATTATTCTTTATTTGCACAGTACTCTGCAGCGTTTCGTACTTTTTAGTTTTTTTTTTTTTCTGTTTTTCACTTTATTTCTTGTAAGTTTTTTAAAAATTTCCAACCATTTTTTTTTGCTGCAAAACTGAACACTTCGACAAAAACGCTACGCATGCGCTGTACTGCAATTTTTTATTTTTCTTTATTTCGCGTACACTAAAACGTCAAAAAATTCACTCGAAACTGAGTATATAAGTCCGTATGTATCTACGTGCCACCACCAGCATCTCTACTGATTACGCTGCATGCATCTGTTGCGCCTATTGACACAAATAATACAGAGTCACAGCTGAGCTGAGCGGGGATTGTTTTTCATTGTTCGTTCAGGTACACGCAGCACAGGACAGACTGTATGTATGGGGAATTATACAACAGTACAATGCTACGATTTTAGGCATTTATTACATATTCATGAAACCGGTTTCAATACGATATTTCGAGTCAAACGAAACAAGAATTTACTACAAAAGAGTTTCGTTTCAACAGGAGAGTTTTACGTTCCAATGGGAACAAAAAAAATCGCCAATGATGATGCTACAGACACAAAAACATTAAACGTTTTATTTTAGTATTACGGATACACTATTATAAGATGAACAAATTCACACAGTATACAATTTTATGCAAATTCCAGCAATAACAAAAAAACAGCGTCACAAAAATTGCACAGAACGTGCTACACGATTTGAAAACTCACTTTTAAAATGTATAATTTTTATTTGCGTATTTTCTTGCTATGTATTTAAGTTGTGGGTATTATTATTTTTAGGAAGTTCTATTTTTTTTATTTATTTTTAATTGAAATTATTAAATTCGTTGCACGCGAAATTTTGCATCAAGGAGCAAAAGTAACTGCTGTGCGTGTAACAGTACAACAGCGTTTGTGCGGAGTGATTTATCGATCACAACCTTACCGATCGAGTGTTTTTAACACTTTGCGGCGTCTGTTGAAAAAACAAAATATGGGAAGTAGTTCAGTCCAGTTGACAGCGACGACGACGATTCGAGCTGAGACTTACGGCGACAGCGACTGCGGCGACGACACAGAAGCAACAAAAACAAAGACGAAAATCGTCGTTGAGTGAGTACGCCGATATCAGCATTTTACCAGCTGACTTACTGACTGATCGACTTAAACAAAAACTCATTTGCTATAACACTAGACAACATAAAAATGTTTTTCGTATAAAAATTTGATATTAATTGAGATCTGTAGACAAAGTTGTGTCACCTAAAAAACCCAAAACAAAAAAAAAAATTCCTATTATGATGAAGCAAGGGGTTTTTATTGCTCTTTACTCATAGAATGGAACATAAAGTATATTTCTTCTTGACCAGCGCCAAAAGTACTTCTGTCGAGCTATCCATATGAACATCAAGTACTTGGAAACTTTAAAAAATACAAGCAAACAAATGGTCGTGTACCGTCCTACATTGCTCGAGCGGAACCCATTTGGCCGAAGAAACAGGCGACCATCTGCTTCGCAGTGCTTCGTGCGCGAACAACTTTTGTTGACCTTGACTCGTCTTGTTTTTTTTCCGGCTCATATGCATATATCCATGATTCCTCACCTGTGACGATCGTATAAACGCCTTTTGAAGCACCGCGATAGTATAATAAGCATCTCTTTGCACCAATCCACACGAGCCTTTTTTTCAGCAATTGTCAAATTCTCCAGCATCGATGTTTTGTGGCAAAACAACCGAATTTGGGCGACCTTCACGGAACTAGTCGCTGAGCAAACTACCATCACTATTCAATTCACCATCCCAGCGATTTATAGTGGTTTTTGATGGTACCGAAAGTTGTGAAAACTAATCCAACGAAAACCTTCCTTTACAATTTTAAAATTTTTGGCCAAAATTGTGAGTACGTTCATGCTTAAAAATGTCAAACTTTATTTCAGTATTATCAGAATTTACCTATTGACATTTTTGTTGTCACTTCCCGAAATATAAATTGTGCCCCTCGTAATATTGTCACGCAGAGAAATCAGAGAGCATATAAGAGGGACTAACAGAAGTCAAAGGTTTAAAAAAATGCGGACAAAAATGTTATTAGGTTCTAATTTTGAACTTCATTATTTTTGAAGAGAAACCTTTTTTAAAAATCGTCACGGAAATTGTAACACTTTTATTGCAACGGATATTTTTCGATCTCTTTTCCAAACCCTACATTGCTTTACGAAACTGTACTCAACCAAAACGGTTCTGTTTCATTGATCTCTTGTCGTAAATTAGACCTATTAACCTACTTCCTGCAGTAGCCAAGCTGTTTTGTCTGTTGACGAAGATGCTGGATTCCGGAAAGCCCATGGAACTACAGAGCAATTAAATAGAGTGGTTAATTTCATTATCGAAGGTTTTAAGGCCAAGTAGTACGTGGTGTTAAAGCAAGCCTTTGACTGAGTGCGGCACGATGGCCTCTTGGGAAAGAACTTTTTATGTTGTCCTGGATGGAGTAGAGTTGCGTGTTAAAGTCATCCGAGCTGGAGTACCTCAAGGAAGTGTGCTGTGTCCGACGCTGTACTCGCTCTTCACAGACGATTTTTCATCGCAGCGAAAAGTCATCTAAATTAAGAGTATTTCAGGTAAAGTTCCACCGCTGGATTTCAAATGCCCCATTGTACATGCAAACTTTAAACATAAAAAAGGCAAGTTCCCAAACTAACACCTCAATGTTTGAGGGAATATGACGTATATGTGAACTGTACAGTATATATACTTACTTTATGGAGTCTTTAATGTTTCTTTTAAGGAGAGCCATTTAATCCTTGTAAATAATAGACCAGTTAACAACATTTCTATAAACAAATTATACAAGATTTTTATTAGTAGTCCCGATCTATACCAAATCAATTTATGATGCAATAATGTATCGAATACGAAAGACCATATCTGGTATAATTCGATAAAAGGGTAATAACGGCGTATCTTCTGATGCTAACTATCCACTCCGATCTTCGCTTATAACAGATGAAAATAAATTATAGTCAAACGCTGAGAGCATGGTTCAAAAAATTATTTGTTTTAAATGTTGTCTAGTGTAAGTAAGCAAAAGAGAGTTTGTAATATATCTACAAAGAGAGAGAGAGTTAGAAAAAAAGAGAGTATGAGACAAAAATGCTATCTCAGCCGAAGTCGATTCTACGATCAACAATTTGTAATTAGTACTTGCTACCGAAGACAATAACGAACAACAAAGTTAAGATACAGATACATAATATACATATATATAGGTGTGCGTTCGGCGCCTTACGGATATTAGTAATTATCGGTAGAAATTCACCGTTAATAATAGTAATTATTATTAGTTGTACCTTTGCTCGCATTTTTGTCATTTATATACTTCTATACTCGTATTTATTATTTTTATTATGCTGCTTGGCAACTATGTATTTCAAACTTTTTTTGTTTTTTTGTTGGGTCTCAAGTTCAACCTAGTAAGGTTTTTTGTTTTGTGAGGGGAAAGTGCTTCATTAGCGAACATCATAAATTATAAAATCAACACGTTTGTCTATAAAGTGTTCTTTAGTAGAACTTTGGAAACAATGCATTCTTTTTGTTTAGGTTTTTATTTAAATACTCTACACACGTAGTATAAATAGTATTATTATTATGTCAAGGAGTTTGTAACGCATGAAATGTAGCATCAAGCATATACCCATAATGTTTATAGGTATTCAAATAAAAGTACATATTCTTACACAGACATCAGAAAGCTTCTGACGCTGCAAAGGCAGAAGGACTCCGATCGTTTCCTACGAAGTGTTACCCCTGATGCGAACTTTAAGACACTCATTGTGGATGGTTTCTGGTAGATGGTTTCTGGGCTAAGTCCCCTAAGGAACATGTAGAGGCATTCGCAGATTTGCCTTCCAGTCGTCCCCATCACTGCTGTAGAAGTTACAGCGCATATAAAGGATCTAAAGACAAGGAAGGCCAAGCTTGATAACATCACAATGAAGGCTTGAAGGGTCCTCAATGCGGTTTTTAGACTAGGATACATTACATCACAATGGTAGAACACAAGGATTTGTATGCCTTGGAGTTATACAGATTAATCTGTCTGTTATCAACCGTAGCAAACCTCTTCGAGAGCTGCCTCCTAACGAGAATACTTTCAATCGAGATTGTCAGCAGGAGGATACCAACCTTTCAGTTTGGATGCCGTAAATCCCATGGAACGAAGAACAGTTAAATAGGGTGGTAAACTTCATCCTTCGTGTATATGAGTCTAAAGAGTACATGGTGGCGGCTTATCTAAAACTAAGTCAAGCCTTCGATAAAGTGTGGCATGGTGGCCACCTGTAAAAACTCAAAGGTCTACTGCCGCCTCAATTGTTCTTGCTAGTAAAGAGTTTTTTGGCCGACAGGACCTTCTCCATTGTTCTGAATGGAGTAGAATCAACGTTGAATACTTGCAATCGAGATTCGCTCTTCACAAGCCTTATGGCCACGGGCTCTTCTCTCCGGATGAACCTTTGGACATTTGTCTACAGTGCTACTGATATCTTCCAACTTTAGCTTCGCGAGTTTAACAATGGGCAAAACGATGAAACATAGGTATTAACCTGAACAAGTGCCCTAGTGCCTTAAAGATGACTGCCTCGGTGTACACAATCAATATCAACTTCTAGATCTTCAACTTAGGTATGAATATCTGGGGTATATCTGGATAGACGACTCACATTTCAAACCCATATTAACTAACTCTTTAATTCTCTATATTAAGGGATAGCTAAACTGGGCTGGCTTTCCAACAACAGAAACATACTGTCACTGTGGAGTAAGGTGCAAAGACAACAATTTCACCAGCCTGGCTCTGTAGAATGCAAGTCTACGGAATTGCTGCTAAATTGCACCATGCCAAGATCAGGGTCCTCGAAGCGATGGTTCTCCACAGCTTCTCTGGCGCACCCTGCTTACCTTGAAAGGAATTTAAATGCTTCCAAAATTGGACATGTCCTCAAACAGCAAGCAGCGTCGGTAATGGAACGATCTGGAGTTAGATTAAAGAACCGGCTCGAAGAATACACCAAGTCGACCTGGCAACAGAATCCTCTAATATACAAATTTCTATAACAGTAAATTATCCATGATCTTATATCTCCTCATATCTATGTTGCTATCTGTTACTTTTTTCTTTTCTCTTTTTAGGCCCTGTACCGAAGGTACAAGAGCTTATTGGTTTTGCCCATTATGGTCAGGAGTGAAAGAGGAGTCTTTGCGTACATAAAAAAATGTTTTATAAGGCACCTATTCGTGGAGTGAGAAGTGGAAGGAGCAAAATACTTTTCGTCAATACTATATTTCTCATTAATTTACTACCATTTTGTTTTGCACTGCTAGGGAAACATTTGTGATTGTTAGGTGATCTGTACTGGTACAGGGCCTCGATTATGCCCGACTGTAATTTTCTTGTTTTTTTGCTACTTTGTGGCTAACATTTCTTAATTGTCATCTTTGTATTTTATTTTGTTCTTGAGATTAATATAATACAAGAACTGTGACAGAAGTTTGTAAGCCATTGTCCGTTTCAGTAAGTTTTTATATCCATTCGGTAAATCTGGGGAGCTAATATCAATATTAACACAACCAGATTGCGGGACAAAGAGTTCAACGCCTCTTCTCTAGCTCAGTATCCAAACATAAATTGATGAATGCAGAACATTCTCCAGTACCATATTCTTGGCTAAGAAGCGTGAAGATGTATTATATAGTGCATCAATAATACTTATTAAAAATCGGTTTATTATTTTGAGTATAAAAATATTTTACAAGCTTCATCCACTCATAAATCCAGACATGAATTGTTAAATAAAACACACATAAATATTTACAATCAAAATTTTATTTTGTCACTTTCACATATTAACCATTAACTGATCAATTTTTTCCATAAAATTTTTGAATTTTCTCTAATGTCCTCTTCAATCAGACCTTATACATTTTTAGATTCTATATAGGCTTGTATACAATTTCTTATACATTTTTTCTTGTGGTTTGGCTCTTTTGACATTATAGATTTTGATTTGTGGTTTAGTTCAATTTGTGCGATATTGACATCGTCATTATGGATTGCATAAATGGGAATCACACTTCATTGGTTTACTATGGAACGCATTCTTAATACTTTGCTTATATGAATTAAGTCTACTTATGTTACCTTCCGGATGACGTTGTTGCCACTTTGATGTGAGTGTAATTAAAATAATTTTATAAAATAATATTTATATATGTATATGTATTATAAGGTTTATCTGTCCAGCACTTTTGTTCCACTAGAATTAAATTTTAATTATTTTAGTATATAATATCTTCACATAGAAAAATTTACCTCTAACTACTTCTTAATGCAATAAAAGAAGATTAAGGGTGCTTAATATCATGTCTAATAAATATTGGTTCATCTATTCCCTCATTGTGGATCCAAAAAAAAACAAGTAAGAAAATCGGGCGTAACCGACTGTAAGAGGCCCTGTACCAGCACAGGTCGCCTAACAAACACACTAAATGTTCCCCTAGCTTATGACCAAACACATGACCACTTCTCACTGCACCACTAAGTGCCTTATAAAACATTTTTTTATGTATGAAACGAAAAGGGGGGTCGCTCAAATTCAATTGCTTATAAAATCGTCATTTATTATCCGATTTTGATGAACTTTTTGGATTTTGGCTAAGACGATATCTTTATACTGGCATACTTACTTTTTTTTGTGCCGAGGAAATTTTTAGCCTTGGGGGTGATTTTATGGGGAAGGGGGGGAGGGGCAAGATTTCAAAATAAACTTGTAAAATTCCGGAGCAGTCCTAGTCGAATGCAAAAAACACGAAGTCTCTATCTATTACCGTTTCCGAGATCCTTTCGTTCATACGGACGGCCAGACGGACAGACGGACATGGCTATATCGACTCCTCTATCACTCCTGACCATAATGGGGGTAACTTTGGGGGGTCTCCGACCATTATTTCTACCTGTTACATACATTTGCACAAACCCAATAGGCTCTTGTACCTTCGGTACAGGGCCTAAAAACAAAGAGGGATCTGTTATAAAACTGTCATTTAAAGTGGTCTCAAATGAAGGGGCATTGCAAAAAAAAACAGCTATGTGCGGTGGAAAAAAAATTACATGGGATATAAATACGCAATGTCTCAATTTAGGAGTTAAGCAGATGGTATTGAGAGAAAGGGTCGTTTGTGGTTGACTGCCATCCCCTTGAATGGCCAACAATGATTCTTTTGCAAACGGCCCAAGCAGTACTAAATCGTCCGCTAGAACACGCATGTCTTGAGTAACGTCTAAACAGTCATTCGAAGGTAAGCAAATTGTGAGAACACCTGGAATGTTGGTGCAAATATCCAGTTGGTTGATATCCTCGAAAGATACAAGGCTGACATCACTGGAAGGAAGAATTTGAACCCAACCGACGGAAAATTTAGCCTTCACGACACTACCTCAAACAATGGAGAGAGGCTTATCAATATCAAAAGCTGAACGTCGCAACGATGTGCAATCACAGTAGACCGCCAAAGCCTTCCAGACACACTCTTCCGACTGCTCCGGGAATTATCTCCGTCTTCTCAAGATATAAGTGAGCAGTGGAGACACATCACCCGCACCATGCGACTAATTCTTGGTATGAAGAGTATTGTCGCAATGCTACTACAGAGAAGAACGTCGCCTATCAACGAACTCTGCAGTCCGCAGCAACGTGTGCTGTTAAAGAACGATATCGGGAGAAACGGAGGGAGAAGAAACTTCTTTTCCGAGGACAGAAATGAAGCTTAAGCTGTTTGCTCCTACTACCGTGGAATAAGTCTAGTTTTCTTCGGATAAAAGATTCTGTCACGTGTTTTGTGAAATGAGTAGCAGCGTGGCTTTATATCAAAAAGGTCGATTAGTGACCAAATATTCACATCACGACAAATCCTAGAAAAGACCCTTGAGTTGAACAATGACACATACCGTACTAGCTATCCCGGCAAAGATCGTTCGAATTTGTATGATGACGCTATCACCTCACAACCTCTCTATACCCTTTGATACCAAGAGAGGTTTCAGAAAGGGTGATGCGCTGTCGTGCGATTTTTGATGGAATACATCTTACGCCGGTGCCCATACATATTGGACATGTTGCGCTCGAACTTTCAAAAGGAAGTGATGCTGCTCGTGTACACGGATGAACGGAACGGCAGCCAACAAGGCGTTCTGTGAGATTGAAAAACTGTCAGCACTTATAGGTCCAGGGGTGAATAAGGACAAGACGTAGTACTTGGTACCTACTCGCATGCCTTCGAGTTTTGAATGGAAAATTTTACCTTTAATGTAGTAGAAAACTTTGTCTAACTTGGATCCCGAAGGAAAAGCAACAACAATGTCAGCAATAACCACGCTTGCAGTCCTCTCTCGAAAGACGAAAAACAAGATCTATAAGATGCTTATACCGTGATTTATTGAGTGGTAACGGCATTGGAAATCTTTGAGAGAAAGATTCTCTGCTGGATTTCTGTTTCAATTAGAGTGGGTGACGAGTTTGGGTCCCGTTTGAACTCAGCTGTATGAGCTATTCGATGAGGTTGACATAGTCCAGCGGTTTGCTTCAATCTTCTGACTTCATATTAACTTTCTTGTGCTACTACTGAAGTAAATAAAACCTAATATTACTTTTATGGCATCGTAGCCCACAATAATATATTTTTATATTGTATAATATACCTTAACCTCGCCTAGAGTACGCGAATGTCTATCAGTCACTAAGCCAATGAGTCATTTTCATGAAGCATGCATTCATTTCATTTCATTCTTTGTTCAAAGTTTACTAAATAAAAACATTTTGATTTCTTTGTTTACTTCATTGGAGCTCATCGTATCTAAAACGACATTTCCATACGAAGCATATAAAGCTTAAAAATTGAACTTTGTACAGAAATTTACTATTTGTAAAACATAAAACAATGTAATTAGTTATAGGGTACAAAGATTATGTATATATATATTTTTTTTAAAATACTAATGTTAAACACTTCAGTTTGGTGGATCACTTACATATTTCTCAAATTACTAATGGATCTAAATCTTCTCAACAGTTTGGATGCTATACAAATTAATTACTCATAAGAACTAATATACTTTAGTGACGTTTGTGCAGAGTATCAAAGCTTCAGTTTGTATGTAGCTAATGGTTTTTTTTTTTGTCGCGTATGTGGTTTTATATATTTTTTTAATATATACTTGCTACTATGCATATCTTCAACTCATCTATTTATATATTGCCTTTGTCAAACATTGACCAAGCAATTCAGTTTCGATGAAGTAAGCAAACAACTAGAAGATCAGTGTTTATATACTTAAATATAAATATATTTTATGCAAATAATTACTGTATTAGTAGTAGATACATTTGTTTGTCGATACATAAAGTTACAAGATACTTAGATACACTTTTAAGATACAAGTTACTCACAATCATTTTTAAGAAACAAGTTACATTTTGACAGTAATTATTTAAAATTTGTTATTTAATAGCAGCAAATGCATGCTTTCTTATATATAAACAATTTTTTAAGTATTAATTTTTTACCTCCCACTATCGTTCTCTGTATATGTAGTATAATATTTTAGAAACCGATGCACAAACAATTGTAGATAATATAAAATTTATTTAATAATCTTCAACGACGTCAGCTGTGTATATTCACTTATCAATCAGTTATACATTCATAGAAGAATTATTGTACTTATTATTATTTTTATTTCGAGTTGGTACAAAGTACATTTCTAGCTGTTTGCGGCTTCCTTTCAAACGATCTGTAAATTAAAATGCAATCATATACGAGTATCTACAAACACACAAACCTGCAATACTGATATATATATATGTATATATATATACGAGCTATTGTTTCAACATTTGACCTGATAATGTCAAGTAAAATATTATAGAGTTGAATAATACGTAATATGTACAATTTAGGTTTTACAACAGTTTCTTGTTTCTAGTTGCCTTTGCTAAATTTATTATTTTATTGTTGTAGATTTCCTGTATAGTTCAGTTTTATAGCTTAACACTTGGCTTTTTACAATATATAGAACACTTTACAATATTACTTCTGATCTTAGAATATAATAGTAAGCTCGTTTATAGTAAATTAAATATCTTCAATACCCTGCACTTGCATTTTTTTTAGTGTCAAATTCTCTCAATTATTAATCTATATATTAAGTGACTCAACTCAAACAAATTAAAAACAAGTAAGAATATTACAGTCGGTACAACCGACTGTAAGAGGTCCTGTACCAGTACAGGTCGCCTAACAAACACAAATGTTTCCCTAGCTTATGGACCAAGCAGTACAAAACAAAAAGGTAGGAAATTAATAAGAAATATAGTACTGACGAAAAGTATTTTGCTCCTCCCACTTCTTACGAATAAGTGCCTTTATAACACATTTTTTATGTATGAAAAGAAAAGGGAGGACGGAAGCATTATAGATCGTTCAAATTCAATTGCTTATAAAATCGTCATGTATTAGCCGATTTTAATGAAGCTTTGCGACTTTGGCTTAGAGGTATACTGGCATACCCAATTTTTTTTTTTGTGCCCTAGAAATTTTTGGTGGTAAAATTTTAAAATAAACTTGTAAAATTCCGGCGAAGTCCTAGTCCAATGCAAAATGAACGAATACTCTATCTATTACCGTTTCCGAGATCCTTTCGTTCATACGAACAGACAGATGGACATGGCTTTATCGACTCCTCTATCACACCTGAACATAAGGGGATAACTTTGAGGGGGTCTCTGACCATTATTTCTAGTTGTTACATACATTTGCACACACCCAATTGGCTCTTATACCTTCGGTTCAGTGCCTAATTAAACTAGAAGAAACATGGCAGTCCAATATGTTCGACTTCGAGATACCTTGTACCCGCAATGAACTTTCAATCTAAATTTTAGATATCTGAGTGGAACTTTTTTTTGGAATTAGTGTTTTTGTTTCAAGATGAATTAAGTTGGAAGAAAATTTTTTTCATACAATAACCCAGAAAGGGAGACAGATTTGAATTAGGTCTAACAATTCTAGTGATCCGATCCAATTGAAGTAAGACACACCAAATTTTGGTGTTTTAAGCTAGAAAACAACAAAAAATACTGCAGTCGAGTGTGCTCCAGCTTTAAATTTGAAAGGAGGATATACATACAATCTTCCGGGTAGTAGTTAGGGAGGTAATTTTTTCTTATGAAGCACCAATCATCCGATTGGCAGCCGAAAGATGCCCCAAAGCATTATTATAAAAAATCGGCAAGAGGTTGACTGACTTAAAAAGCTACTGTAAACACACTGGTTGACAGATGCCGCTAGAAATTTACATCATAATTAAGGACAGTTTACCTGCCTAACTACTTCCCTGGAGATTTAAATTAATTTAGTTAGTTAGTTAGTTAGGTCATGTATCTCCTTGGGAATCTCTGAACAGCCGTTGGGAGGTGATCAAATTGCCGGAAGGTTTACACCCCTTTTAATTAGAGGTTGGTGTGGTGGTCTCCAATTTAAACAAAAAAAAAGAAGCCTCGGATAAAACACTACTAAGATAATGAAACGAGGTAAGAACCGCTATTTAGGGATATGCACCTGTGAGATCGAGAGACACCATGAGAGTAATCATGAATTTGGATGCGGCTTCATGATAAGTAGCGAATTAAGTAGCCTCGTCTCAGGATGCACGAGTGCCTGGCAAATATGTTAATATAAGCCGGATTTGTGCACACGCCCCGACGGAAGAGAAAGATGTTCATGCTAAGGATGAATTTTATGAGCGCTTGGAACGTCCTTAGGAGTTTCGAAAGAAATACGACTTCAAAATCGTGCGTGGCTATATCAACGCCAAAATTGGGAGGAAAGAATCTATGGCACAACCGTCGGAAAATATAGCCTTCACTACACTACCTCCAACAATGGAGAGAGGCTAATCGGCTTCGCCATGCTAGGTCGGAGCATGCTAGTTAGTAACACCCCAACATACACAAGCATCCATGACTCCCGAACGAATTACATGTAACCCAAATTGATCATTACGTGGTTGATGGAAGCCACGCATTGAGCGTGTTGGACGTGCGAACGTTAAGTGGTTCTTATATCGACTCAGACCAATATCTTGCCGCAACCAAGGTACGCACTGAACTCAGCGTGGTGCATTCCGCACAACTCAACAAGCAACAAAAGCTAGACGTTGGCAAGCTGCAATCACTACATACCGCTGGAGACACAATCACCCGACTGTTCTGGAAAACCTCTTATCTTTTTCTCAAGATATATGTGAGCACTGAAAAACATATCACCCGCTCCATGGATAGGGCTGCCAAGGAGGTCATTGGTTCTACAAAACCTGTGAAGAATTCTTGGTACGAAGAGGATTGTCGCAATGCTACTGCAGAGAAGAACGCTTCCTATCAGGAACTCTGCAGTCGGGAGCAACGTGAGCTGTTAGAGAGTGATATCGAGAGAAACGGAGAGAGAAGAAATGCCTTTTCAGGCGCAAGAAAAGGGTGCAAGCATGAGTTTTTGACAGAAATGAAGTTTTTACGCCAAGGAATCATTAGGATTATAAAGGACTCATTTTTCTAGCCTACTAGTAAGCGATGTAGTCAACAATAACGCCGAAAGAGAAATAAAACCGGAACTAGCAGTTAGTGTTGGGACAATTGTAGACCTACTGGACTATAACAAGGTCGATTCGGTTATTAAAAAGCTGCCAAATAGCAAAGTGGCAGATTTTGATGGTCTACTAGCTGAATTTTTGAAGACCGGCGGCAAAGAGTTGGTTAGGAGTATGCAACAACTTCTCTGCAAGACAGGGTCCGATGAACGCATACCCAATGACTGGAATCTCAGTGTTCTCTGTCGTATCTTTAAGAAAGCAGTCCCCGCTGTTTGCACAAACTATCGCGGAATTAGTCTCCTTTCCATCGGATATAAGATTCTGTTGCGCATATTGTATAATAGGCTGAAGCCATATACGGGTTCACTGATAGGACAATATCAGTGTGGCTTTACACTAAAAAGGTCGACCAGTTCCCAAATATTGCGACAAATCTTGTAAAACCACTTTGAGTTTAACAAAGTCACATACCACCTATTTGACGACGTTCCGGTAAAGATCGTTCGTCGTTTCACATATAAAGCGTTATCAGGTAGGAAAAAAGTTCTCCGAACCCTTTGATACCAAGAGCGGTTTCAGGCACTGTTTTGCGCTGTCGTGCATTGAAATTCTCCGAAGAATGATTAGTCCAATTAGAGTCAGTGGAATGTTTTGACCGCGAGCTGTAGGAACTAGTCGATAAGGACCAGCGCCTGAAATTAGTTAAAAAAGAAATGCTACATACACTAAATTTATGTAAGATTATCAGAACTTTAAAAATTAGTTTTCATACACAAGTCATAGAAGCTTATAGTTTTCTTTCAGTTAGGTTAATTTTGTAAATTTTCAAGTTTAAAAACATTTAAACAATAATAAACATCAATTACATTTGCTAAGTTAGATTCGCCTTTTGGCAATTTTTCAAAAACATTTTTTTTTTTGCTTGATTATTAGTCCAAAACACAACACCGGAAATCACTTTTCGCCATTGTTGCTGCCGAGACAAGTTTCTCACACACCTGAAATTTTGCTCAACCGGAAGCGGATATCAATTTGGAAACGGTTCAGCAAGATACAGGCGCGAATGAAAAATGTCGGCTAGAAAAAGTTTATATTTCTAGAGATGAGAAGTTTTTCAGCGCACTTATTTAATTAAACAACACAGGATCAAAAAAGCAAGCCTTAAGGCATAATAAATTTCACCAGTGTCAGAAAGCAGTCCGTGCCAGCGTACTTTTCCTGACAACGTTCGAATTAGAACTGATGCATGAGATTGGCCAGCAACCGAATTGTAGACTACTTACTAAATGCGTTTCGATCGCATATACGTCCACATGCATTATATATGTATATAGCATGAATGATGAGTATATATGAAAGTGTAAATGTATTCGGCTTTTTGGGCCAATTGCTGAATAGATATTTATTAGAATTTGAGCGAACAACAGAGGAAGAACAAAGCGGCTGCTGACCCACCCAGTTAGACGGCCCACCTAACTAACTAACTCAAATAAACTACTAAGCGAATTGAATTGTGCTATGCTGAGCTGAGCTAAATGACGGACAGTGGCGCATGCTTTCTTCGCGTTAATGTCGGACGCACCTTACGGCGCAAACACACACAGATACAAATACTAGCTGACAGCTGACAGTTGGCGTCGGCGGCGACGGTGGTGGACAACTGCTTAGTAGGAAAACGCGTAAACGCAGGCCAAACCTTATGACCGCAGAATGTGTATAGCGCACCGACGGAGTCATCAACGGCGCCGCCGTTGGGGGTGTTATATAACAAGAAGTGTCATTGGTTTCTTTCCGTTGTATATCCTGTTTATCTATCTGTCGTAACTAATTTGTTTGTTAACTTTGAAAATGAGTTGCAAACTATCGTTTGGAGGTAATGATTCTATTTTTTTTCGCGTTTAGAACCAAGAGCTAATGTGTTTTTTTTTATTTATTAAGTTAAATTAAGCCTTTTGAACATATAATTAAAACCATTCATGCATGTTCTAGTGAAGGGCAAATTTGTAAATTGAAACATTTAAGCTGCAAATTTTTTGTCTGACGAAGTGGAAAATCTTTTAATAGAGAACTTTAGAGCATTAAATGATCTTGTTATACTGAGACACAAATAAGAATAGTTTGTAGGTTGTTTCTATACATTCAGCAGTTTCAAAAACTTTTTTAAAATTTATTAAACGTTTTTTTAGGATTATTATTTTGGGAACAGATTCTCAGACTATCTCACAAATTTTCTTAAGTTCAGTTAGTTGAAAGTAAACCTAAATCTTGGAAAGTTAAAGGCTCCCAAATTTTTTCTTGAGTTTCTGTTGTTTACAATAAATTGATCTCTGATTTTCTCACAAACCATTTTATTGTAAAGGAAATCTTTAGATTTATAATCTTTTCAATTTGAAAAATATAATCAGTAACTTTTAGTTAAATGGTTTTCAATCATTGTTCGATCATCACTACACGTAGGAAAATCCGTCAGGTTTTGTTAATACTAAGTAAACAGAGATTTCTTTGCAACTAGTCATTCGAAAACGTTTCACACTGAGGCACTTATCCAGCTTAAAAGCTATGTTCCATCATTTAGCCTATTGTTTAAACTTGCAAAGATATAATTGGAGTATAGCAGTGGCACTGTAGACACATTTGTCCCTAACCAGAATGGATGTATCAATTTGATGCACCTGCATTGATTGCTCTCACTGTTGACTTTACTGACTACCGTCTGCGAAATAAATCTTTACTCTTCTTCAATTGACTTTCTGACTTGTGGATTATACAATTCCTACCTTTTTTCCATTGCGATGGAATGTTTGCTAGTCTAAGAACCGCATTGAAAATGAGAACCAAGAAAGGCACCACCTTCACAGGCAAAACCTTCGCCGTGTTGTTATTAGTCGCCTTGCCTGGGGCCTTCCTTGCCTTCAGGTCCTTTAGATGCTCTCTTATTTCTTCAGCAGTGATGGAGAATGCAATTCTGCTTACCTCTTCGTGTCAAATGGTTTAGAGAGAGGATAGTGTCATTATGTAAAGATTGACGATCTTTGTTGATACGCCGGGTTCGCCAGTACTCATGGCAGCTTTTTATATCAGATTTAAAGCTTAATCCACAGTATTTGGCCCACACCGCGGCGTCTTCTTTCTTGAAGATAGTACAAATAACAAAGAGATTCTTGTCGTCAGACATGCATCCATCGGACCATACCTTTAAAGTTGGTCCATACTTCTGACCAATTCTTTGGCGCTAGTATTCAATAACTCAGCTGGCGGCTCATCGGAGCCTGACGCTTTGGTATTTTTCAGTTGTTCAATAACCGAGACGACCTCGTTGCCGTCCGGTAGCTCTACAATAAAGCCATGATTAACTGTTGGTTCTGTTGTCAATTCGCTATTGGCGGAATTGTGTACTTCGTCGGCTCCAAAAAGTTTAGGGAAGTGATTCCTGTGCATTTGTATCTTTTTTGTCTTTACAAAAAGTTACTCCGGATTGAAAACCTTCGGAGAGATGCTTGACCTTTTCACAGATTTTGGCCTCCTCTGCCTTCTCGTCGTTCGTCGTCTTGGTCTTGAAGGGTAAGTGATTGTCCGATATAGATGTGAATATTAAAGGTTTCTCTGAGGGGATAATGCTATTTGGTGAGTGTGTACTCTTAAGTTGGCAATATGGTTGGGAAAGTAGTGATAAGTGACGGGCACTTATGAGTACATCCGTAACGTCACGTTTGATGTCGATAGGGCTGACTTTGAGTTCAACCTCTGTCTTATCTTTTTGGTGACAGGTCATGGCTCTCTTAATACATTCTTGCATAAAAGGAGGAGACATTACAACATGTCCTCTAAGAATGCCAACAGTACGGAACTCTCCACGTCAGATGGGATTAAGGCATTAAGTTCTTTTGCTAGGGTAGCCATTAGGACTAAGGGTAGCTCTTTTACCACACACGGTTATTATTTTCTTTGTCTATCCCATTTTTGTTAGCCTAGGTGCCAAAGGGAAAGCAGTCCCCGAGATGCACTTAGACCTAAAGTGTCAAATTCTTTTATGAACTGTTTCGAGCATATACATGCCCTAATTATTAAGGAAAGGGATGCGAATAAGCTCTGCTTCGACATTGTGTTTAAATTTTGACAGTTTCACCTGTCGGGTCTGTGGTATGTCACTTACTGAAATGTTGTATGGGTCAGCAACCCGGAACTGATTTGAAATTCGAATGGCAAGTGTTCGTTTTAGTTTACGAGGGTTGACGAGAGCCCTAATCTCTAATCTCATACCACGGGTCTCACGAAATGTGCTTCATAGTTAACTCGCCCTGGCCATTGTAGAGGACCTTCGTGGAGTAGAGTGGTAACTGTGGTTGAGTTGCGATCACAGGTAGATTGTGAAAGACGAACACCACGCGTGTTGTGTTGAAGTTTGAGCGCTATAAATGCTCAAATGATCACAGCCGATACAAGAATTAATGACTGTGTTCACCAACAACATTGACTAATTAGGGATAAAAACGATCTGCGCCAAAGGACGTTGACATTACTTTAAAGAACATTTAAAAATGGACTATTCGAAAATTCGCTGACAGAAGTGTATCAGTGATAAAGGTATTTGAATATTTTGTAGCTATTTTAAATGTATCCTGGAAGTACTTCAAATATTTTTATATATTTTTTTGCAATTTTTTAAATCCCAATAAACTCAAAAGTTCAATGGCTCTTAACCTCGTTAGCTTTTTGACATATTACTTGCTGCAGTGGTATAACTTCTGCAGAAATTCATGAAGATATTACAGTAAAAATCCCATTGGACGTCACATTTACGGTTTCTACGCGCAATATGCACCTTGTGTATAGACACATTATGACAGAGGGCTATGTACTGTACAAGGATATCGCACCACTCACTGTGAAAAGACAACAGAGCGCAGCACATGTACATACATATGTATCCAACAACAAACGCAGCGCTATAGCACACCTTTTTTTAGAGCCAATCCTTAAAAACGAGGACATACAGATAGACAGGCTAAAATACAAACTTACAGTTCTATTTGATATACTCTATATATATATACATACGTACATACATACATATAAGCTGTTATACCATTTGTCCACGCGACTTGTTGGGGATGATCACAAGGATATGTTATTGTTATGTGGTAATGGCTTTACATGTCCATTTCGTCCTACAGCGAAACGTACGATGTTAATATATTTGTTGGTATTTAAAGGGCGAGTTCGCTAGTTCGATAGCGCGTCAGGCGAGCATTGGAGGTGCTTCGTTTTGCATGTGGTAGTGCTTACGCGAGTATATATGTATGTATATGTACTCGTATATTTACAATCAAAACTGGGATTGGCATATTGTTCCATTTAGCAAGCAACTAGGAAAAAGAAATATAACTTATGGCCATTGATATACATAAAAACTGGCTAAATTTAATTGAACTTTTAGACAGTACAAATTTAGCCAAAAAGACTATTCAAAAAAATTATTTCTCATAGATTAATATGTATTTTTAAAGCGAGATAATCTATGTATGTATATAACAAGATGAATTTATCACTTCGGTGAATCCAAAACTAAAAGACTCTTCATTTTGCTATTCGCTCCAAAACATTAGAATTTACTTAATTAAGTGCTGTATCGAAAGTACAAGAGCCTATTGGTTGTGTGCAAATTATGTAAAAATAATAGGCGGAAACCACCCAAAGTTACTCCCATCATGGAGGAGTCGATATAGCCATGTCCGTCTGTCCGTCCATATGAACGAAAGAATCGCGGAAACGGTAATAGATAGAGAATTCGTTCGTTTTGCATTCGACTATAAGTTCGCCGGAGTTTTATGAGTTTCTTTTAAAATTTATTCTTAGTTTTATTCTTGATCAACATTAAAAGTCGAGTTTGTCCGTCTGTCTGGCTGGCCGCATAGAGCCTTCAAGTTTGTGTATGTACTCCGTTTTATTCCATCTTCAGATAAGTTGTTCATTCTTGTTCTGCATATGGTTTTCAAAGGATAGACATTTAACCAGAATAATACCCATATACTTAGCTTTAGGGGACTAGCGTAAAACAGTTTCATTTTGCTGTACTGTAGGAGGAATCGCTCCCAACAAAGTGTAACATACAATGCTGTATTTATCACTATTATCTGGATGTTCCATCTCCTTGTCTAGCTCTCCAGTAGGAATAGACAACCTTAAAGGCTATGGGCATTGTTTCGCTCGCAACTAGACCTGCTTAGAATGCACATATCAATAGCAAATGTAGCAAACATCATTTTAGACGTATGGTTTGATATGACTCCTTCAAGAGTTGTGAGATCAAAAGTGAAGAGGTTACAGATTAATGGTCCTAGGACTCTGGCTTGAGACACCGCAGCGTACACGGAGTAATGTTGGGAGCATTGGGGAGGTTGTTCTTTATTTTTGGGCGCAGACCGTTGTGCCAATCTCTATCGAAAACTTGCTGAATATCGATTTTAAATATCGACAAAGACTACATTACAATACTCTTTGTTATCAAACGTCTCTTGTTCGGCTGTACCATGTTCTGAACGAAATCTGAACTGGTGATCTGGAAATAGACCTTTGGAATCTATTATTTCGGATAATCTCGTAGCGAAGAGTCTTGAACTTTTGAAAGCGGCGGAAGAATACTTATCGGTCGGTATGATTCGAATTACTTTCCGGTTTGCCGGACTTGTGGATCATTATTATCGCCGCCGTTTTCCATTGAAAAGCGTTATCAAGAAGTGAAGAGCATTTGATCTTTTTAAGAATTGACGTTCTGACGTTCTCCGTTCAGAAAACTGGGATAGTATGAACATCCATCTGTAATGGAGATATTAAAGATGCCTCAGTAGTTAAAACTTCATTGGCTGATTCAACTTATGAAATCTAAGACAATTCTACTGGAAACAAAAATGATTTGGTGAGAGACTTCTATTTTGATAAAAATATTCTAGAAACCAATTGACCATAAAAAAAATCAGAAAACATCTTTTTTTTAAAGTCATCGAAGTTTTTAGTTGAGGGATGGATCTTTTGAAAAAGTTCACATTGGTGCGAAAAATTATCGAATTCGAGTCAACAAGGCGTTCTAAAATATTGGATAACAGTCTTGGCACATGAGTTTAGCGGTGAATGAAAAGAAGCCGATATACCTGGCATCTTTTCGCACTTCGTCGTCCCGTCTCAAACGGTATATGAAGATGGAGAAATTCAACTACAATGTTGTTGAAAAGTTCGTCTATCTTGACCAGCAACAACAACGTCATCCTGGAGATGTTATTTTGGGCTGAGCGAGCAATTTAGAATTAAAGACCTCTCTCAGAAGAGGAAAATCAAAATCTACAGACGCTGATACTCCCGGTCCTACTGTACTGTGCAGAGGCAAGGACCGTATTGTGGAAAGTCTTTGGGAGAAGGATTCTCTGCAGGATTTTTGGTCCTATTACGACGAGTTTAATTATGTATGCACCGCGAGCTGCATGAGCTATTCGATGAGGTAGACGCATAAAGTTCCAGAGGCTGCAATGGGCTAGTCACCTCATTCGAATGGATGAAAGAGCTCTAGCACGCATGGTTTACATGGGGGGCCCAAACTTATTTGGAGGATGACGCAATAGAGAACGACTGGGCAGGCGTTGGAATAACCAGGTATGGAGAGATCTCTTCGTACATGGCATTCAAAACAACTGGCGCCAGCACGCACAAGACTACAGAAGCTGGAGCGCCTTTCTGAATACGACCATGAGCGAACGACGGTTAATGGCCATTTATTTTAGTATGAGCACCTGGAACATCAAAAAATTCGCAAGTTTACAATGAAAATGTAAGGTGTTGTGTCTAAATTCTAGAATACCAAGTTCCTTTAATAGAAGTGTGAAGTGCGTTTAAATTTTGACAATACCCAGAGCCAAAATATTTTTTTTCGCATGTAAAACTGCTATATTAAGCTTAGTCAGAACGGTTTTACAAGAAGATAAAACTGTTCAATAAAATTTTTTAAATTTTATTTGAGAAAATAATTTAGTCGATTCTTGGTACTAGTAGTACCAGCTCTAGTTTGCGCATAGCTTAATACATGTAAACTTTAACTATGCTATTGGATAATCTTTTTATATATATATATATATATATATATATATATATATATATATATATATATATATATATATATATGTATATACATATATGAATTTAGAGACTATATCTATTTAGACTATTACAAATGCAAAAGCAAGATGTAGCTCACATTAAAGCCATTAACGCGCTGCTATTTATCCCCATCGGCTTTTGGGCGTTTCATTTTGCTAGCGCCTTTTATTACATTACACAATCATCCGCTTCTCATCGTCGTCGCCGCTCTCGAACGCGTCATCGGTCATAATGAAAATATAGGTGAGGGTGTATTTAAAGGCGCGCAAAAGGTTTGGCTATCAATTGACAATAAATTTCGCTGCTCGCTGCCGATTTTTTTTTTGTTTGTTGCTGTTAATTTAAATGCAACTAATTAATTTCTTCTCAAACAGTTGTTGTTTGGGTTCAACTTGCTCATTATATTGTTTGCACATAATTAAATGGTCTAATTGAGCGTATAGTTTCCCAATGGAAAAACATTATTGATGAACAGTGATTTTGTGGAGAATAGTTTACTTTAGTATCGAATTAATGCTTTAGAGTTAACAAAGTTAAGCTTAAACTAACTTGCCATAACAATTTATTTACAATCAACTTTGACTAGTTGTATCGGAGAGCTCCGGTGATGCAGCATTTTCAGACGTTTTACTTATAGGTTTTGGCTCATTATATGTTTCACCTATGACAATGGGCAGACGATCGCCCCAGCGACTAACCTTAGCGCATCTGTAAGCGGCTCTGAAGAATAGTAAAAACATTTATTAGCTGCACATTTCTTTTAAATTTATAGCTATAGAACATTAATGTGTGTAGTTACTTACTTTCCATGCTTTGATTGCGTGAAAATCACCTCCTGCAGTTTACCACGTTCCGTGCACATGCGACAAATGGCATGCTTGGAGCGTACTAGCGTTGGACGCACTATACGTGGCCAGCTACGTGTTGCATCATCGCTAATGCCCTTTTTCAATACAACATAGCTGTAACGTGCAGTCAAGCGATCTGCATGCACATCACCGATGTGCAAAGGTGCATAGGATAGTTCAAAATTGCAGGGCGTACGATCTGCAATATCAGCCATGCGCGGGCAACGTAAATCGTGTGGACACTGCGAATCGAGTATTTTTAGAAATATTCAAATAATAATTTAAGCAGCAAATAAAGTACCGGTGAAAATGTCTGACCCTGCAAGTCCTCCTCACTACGATTTAGCAAGAAGCGTCGCGCTTCGTTTACCAACTCACTGCCACGCCGTGTGCCTTCCTCAACGAGTATTAAATAGTTATCACATTTCCGCCATAAATTGAGCAATACTTCTTGTCGACTCTGCGCGTTCTGCAACTCAAACAGCGTGTGTGAAGCTACAACTAAATCATATTTCGTCTACAAGTAACAAGATTATCTGTTAATATAAATTTTAGTGCATCAATCGAAGCTTGTACTCACTTCCAATCCAGGCAAGAATTGCCGGTAATAGACATTCTTCAGCCTCGCTTGCTTATTTTCGTGGCCCTCACACAAGATCAGTTCGGATAATTCATTCATATAGCGTGAACTATCTACATTGTAGTATTCAAAGATGCTGTCCTGCCAAAATTCACTGGCAACCCACATGCCGGTGCCTACACCGCTGCCGAAATCAAAGTAACTCCGCGGTTTGAAGCTCTTATCACGCTGCGCTAGCTCTTGCAGTATACGATGAAGTACTGCATACTCGTGTACACCACGTCCTATGGCGTAGACTACAGACTCGTATGGTCCATACGTGATTGGTTTCCAAGCGTATGTACGCTGAGCAATGCGTTTATTGATTTCCAGTTCTCGTTTACGTTTCCAACGTGTTAAATCTTCTTCGCTGAGTGCAGCTAAACGTTCTGGTGGCATACGCTCATTGAGTTCATCAATTATGCGGCGCATACGACCTTGTACCTCATCCGGCTCTGGTGGTGGATGTCGTGCGCTTATATACTGATTAAGCATTTTACAGTCACGAAGCAGTTTTCTTACGGGATAATCACCAATTATGCGCTTTAGTGTGTTACTAAGTTGTGTGGGTAATTCGAAGTGTGTCTTCTTGTTTATGCCGGGATGTTGTCGCGGCTTCAGCTCACTGTTCTCTAACTGCTCTACTACATTGCTATCCACTTCTACCGCAATTTTACTAGTGAAGCGCTGAAAAAACTGTAAAGACGCCAGGCGTAGATGTGGCGGCACTTGGCGTCCTGCACCGGAGTATGTTAAGTGCATTTTTATAGAGTTTTAATTGATTTCTGCGTTGTTAACTATATTGCAACAGAAAAGTAACGTAACATGCTGCCGGTTGTTTTTGCCATTCATATTTCGCGTACACATTACATATGTCTGACATTCACATAGAAACGTATACTGCCAGACACATATTTTTAGTTAAAAGGTTTTGTTGTATTTATTTCAATAAATTAGTAGTAAACTTAAATAAACATGGATGAGTACACAGCGCAGGTATTTGAAGCGATTTAATATTAATTAAAAAATAATCATGCTCTATGCACAAATGTGTGAGTGTAGCTGCTGGTCGTGGAGCAGGCACTGCAGGGTACTTGTAATGAAGCGGAACGCATTGAACTGCAAGCACTGAAGGACAATCTTCTAGATCTCTTGGCTTTAACACAACAAACCTTAGAAGACAATAATGTATCCACGGCAACATCATCGACACAAAACAGTCCAGCAATTGATGACGAAATGCAGCGTTTTATGAGTGAAATGAAGGAGCTAGATGAAGGCGCCGGTAATAATTCAAAATCGAATGACGAAGAAGTAGCTGAACTGGCAGCCTTAAGAGTAAGCATCTGCACATTATAATATTTTCATATAAAACAAAGTTAATACTTGCCTTTGAAGTCAAAATATAGCGCCATGGTAGGCGAAAAATGCGCAGCGCCACACGAACACAGCTGGGGATCTGTTAGCTACCATAATGCCATTATTTGTGGCATCGAAGATGAAGTGGAGATAGACAGCAATGGTGTTTTAGACGTGCGATTACGAGTGTTATTCACTAATCCCACACATCGAGAAATGTTGCCTTGTTCGTATTACCTCGACGGCGAGTGTCGTTTTGATGCAACACGTTGCCACTATTCACATGGCGAGCTTGTCTCGGCACAAAAGATTAAAGATTATACTCCACCAAACTTTGAGCAATTGGCACGCAATGTTGAAGTGTTAGCAAAGCTGCAGGATCGTATGTGGCATAGGGGGCGTGTTTTGTGCGTGAACTTTATGGAGCAACAGTGCCGTGTCAGACTAGATGGTCAAGAGCACAAAGAGCGTGAGCGTGACTTTTCGTTTGAAGAGCTATTTCCCATAAGCAATGGTTCGTAAAAATTGCAATTAACATGCAAATTCATAATGAAATGAAAATAAAATTAAATTTTTTAGCCGACGGTGAAAATGATGAGAATGAACTGTCTAGCGACAGTGATACAGTCTCCAACACAGCAGCCAGTGATTCAGAAGATTTAGATGATCTTGAAGCGGCACGACAGGCGCAACTATTCGAACAGAGTCTATTTAGTTTTAAGTCTACGCAGCGACTTGGCGAATGGGAACAATATACAAGGGTACTTTTTTTTGCTGACGTTGGCTTGTTATATTTTATATTGCTAATTATAAATATATTGGTAGGGTATTGGCTCAAAACTTATGGCAAAAATGGGCTATATACACGGCAATGGTCTCGGTTCGGACGGTCGTGGCATTGTTATACCTATTTCAGCACAAGTACTGCCTCAGGGACGATCCTTAGACGCATGCATGGAGCTACGGGAAGCGGCAAATGGTGATAAGAATTATTTTAGTGTAGAAAAGAAACTTAAACGTGCACAAAAAAAGCAAGAAATCATTAACGAGAAGGCTTATGCGCGTGAAGCAAAACGTATTAATGTATTTTCATTCCTCAACGATAACATATTTGGCAAGGAACAATCGCGAGACAATCCAGCAAGTTGTAGCACTAAAGCTAAAACGAATTTACAACAGCACTCAACGAAAACACTTAATGTCGAAAGCGTGCGCATTGCGGACGATATACGACGTAAAGAGCGGGAAATAACCAAAATGGAGGAGTCAATTAAACGAAATACGCGCGAGATAGAAGTACAAAAAAAGTTACGTGCACAGCTCAGTGGCATGCTGCAGGAATTAAGACTACTACAGGAGCAGGAACGATCGTTGAATAAGGAACAAAATGCTCGCAGGACAAAGAATAAAATGTTTGAATTTTAATAAGAATCTTATTTATATACATACAAAACATGCACAAGTTTTACAAAGCATAGCAGTGACTGTTCATAGTATCAACTGCCCCTGCCACCTTTTTATGGGATCGGTTTAATATTATTGAAACATGTAAAAATCCTACATTTATACATAGATAAAGTTTGTTTAGTTCATAATTGAAAAGTTTGTATTTACGTACATTTAAAAAATAATCTTTGACTACTACCTATTAGCTAATTTCTAAATTGTTTCATGTTAAGGAAAGCAATGCGCACATATATTGTTCCAGCACAGCCTGTGCCAGCGAAGCGGAATTATCAATCGCTAACGTGTATGCGGTATCTCCATCTTCATTTGATGCCGTCATATCTAAGTCTTTGGCTAAAATCTCATTGCAAGTATGCGGATGATTACCGGCAGCGGCGTACATTAAAGCATTATTTCCAACAATATCCATATGAGCTGCATTAGCTCCACGTTCGAGTAGAAACCGAGCAATCTCATTGTGTCCACCAGCAGCCGCAAGTAGTAGTGGTGTGACTAACTCAGGTGCTTCGAAATTTACATTGGCGCCCGCCTCAACAAGCATTTGTGCCGCGGCTAATTGGCCATATGATGCAGCCCAATGTAGTGGCGTGAAACCCAACTCATCTATAAAGTCAATACCACCAGCATCGCGGTGTCTCTCTGCCTCGGTATTAACCTGTTCCTGAGTTATCTCACCCTGACCGGTGCGTTCGTGAAAGGATAGTGAAATCTCCACGGGGCAGAAAGTAGCCTCTGTGTTGCCGCGCTGTAGATTTGTAAGTACAGTAGCTTGTGGGCGATACGGCATAAAAGCACTCTTACGCTTTGTACTGGTATTTAACAAACTGGAACCGTGTAGCGTTGTAGAAGCTGTTGATGGCGGAGTGGGCGTTGTTTCACGCGGCCACTTGCTACTTTGGCTGTTATCATCGTCTGAGTTACTATGCGGTGAATTGGCAGGTGACACCATTTAAATAAAATATCCTTTCACTTTAGTTGTTTTCTTTATGATTTTTTTCTAAATGGTGCCAATGTGCTAAAATGCTTGTTTTTGTTTATTTTATTTGTATGTGTTTACTTCAGTGTAGCCCACCTTCTCTTTAGTCAGCTGTGAACAGTGTGTCAAAACCATGGTAAAAATATAATTCACCGCATTGTAGCCTTTTATTTGTCTGTCATTCATTAATTTTCATATGTTTTTAACTGTTGAAGTATATGCAGAGAGTCAAAAAGAAATTCCTTTTGTGACACTTTGTGTCGATCCTGACCCAATTCTTAATCGCATGTACGGTGGAGTTATATATATATAACATATGAGGTATGCGATGCTTCCCTTCATGCGATAGCAAAGCCCCTTTATAATACTATACACATTACGTATTGAGAGTATACAAATGTATTACTCACAAATTTTGTTTCAGTAAGTGAACAAACAGATGTATGTATATAAACTGTCCTAACATTTTGAATTTACATTAAACTATTTTCTTTTTTTGGTTTCGGTCTACTGTGCAGCGTTGGAAACGAAAACACGCACGGTTGCACAGAAGCAGTTTGGGGACTTTTTTGTGTTTTTCACTAATGTGCATTGTTTAAACTTTAATTATATAAAATATCATTCAGTGTATAATGAACTTTAAATTAATATTAATAAGATATAAAATAAAATTTTTGTATCTTTAATTTTTGCATTTCTGGCAAGTCTACAAATCTAGACACTGACAATTGATAAGCACTTCATCATCATCGACAATAACAACATCATTATCGCGTACGGAGTGAAGGAAATTTTTCGCAAGTGAATTGCGCATTTTTATCTAAGTGAATTGCGAACAAGTCATCTGCGCGTTGAGCAGTAAAACGAAGACCTGAACGTCTGCAAAATTGGATTCACTCAGCTGCTGTCTCGCTATTTAACATGGGCAATCAAGGTTCCAAAAGCGATCTCGAAGAAACTGTTAGCGATGGGAGCGCTGGGAAAGGCCACAAAACAACTGACAACGACTGCAGCGCCGTTGCAGAGCGGTGAAACAGCAGGCGTGAATAACAATGCAGACGCGAGTAGCAGCGGCTCAACGCTTAAGGTGTCGCAGACAATGACTCGCTCGGCATCGGGTGCCGACGTTACGGAAAAATATTTCACGCAACTAGTGCCTGTTGAGAAACTTGCAGAGATACTTAAAGATCAGACATCAGCGAAGTTTGGCATACAGGGCATAGTGTCTGATGTTTTTGTTGTAAGTATAAGCATACATATGTAGCTATTCAATCGTATTTAAAAACAGTTATATATAACGCTTACAACTTTTGCAGACCCAAGTATTTCCGCAATATGTTGACCTAGGCCAACGCCTATTTCGTCAAATGCACACAAACTCCAAGGCCACGACAAAACATCTGGGTACGGTGGCGTTTCGACAGCAATGCGAACGTTATCTTGGCATAATGGATGATGCCAAAGTGCTCGAGTGTTATATAAAGATGTATGCACAGGATGATAATCCAGATTTAATAGATAAAACAGGCGTTACACGCTTACTGCACATTTGCTATACGATAGCTATGCAGCATTCCGGAAACCCGGTGCTTTGTCCAGCGGTGCGTAAACTCTGCATATAAATATGCTTTTATTTTAATAACTGAATTCTCACTTATAGATTAATCGTACATTTGGCTCAGTGACAAAATCAATATTCCTCTGCCACGACAGTCTCAGTCTGGGTTATGTATGTCGTTGGTTCGAACAGAACCTCATACGCTTAGTATTACTTGTGCACAAATACTGCGTACATACGCTTTCTACCGCATACCGCGGTCTAGCGGAACAACAAACGCAAACTTGTGGCATTGAATTACAAACTCCGGTCATAGAGCAACGCAGTCCATTTCCCGATGCAGCTGCAGGTAGCGGTGTTGAGCATAACATTAACAGTGCCGCAACGCTTATGCCGCTCTCACAGGCATGGCTTATGGCTGGCGCATTGCCACCGCTCTACTCAAAGCCACAAACGATGAGTTCTTCGCAGCCAACTGGCCCTGGCGCATCCGCAAACAATAAATCCTCTGCAGCGGTCCAAATTTTCAAGGATAAACTTTCGATGATGCCTTCGCATTGGACACACCTCTACGATTCCAATGAGCATGGTGTTGGTGCTAATCGTTTTTTGCATCATGTACTTGGCTATCGAGGACCAACTCTTGTACTTTTGCATACCAAGGATGAGCAGACGTATTGCATTGCAGCGCCAAGTGAATGGAAGGAAACGCATCTGTTCACTGGCGGTGAGGGCAGCTGCATACTACAATTGCTGCCCAAGTAAACGAATCTTGTGAAATATAAAAAGTTGTAGCATTTAACATGATTTCACTTTTATAGATTTGTTATAATTGAGAAGAAGCCGAATATACTCTATCTGAATACCAGCATACGCGGCTACCCGAAGGGTTTGCGTGCCGGCGCAGATCCGCGTAAACCTGTTATTTCTGTCGATGAACATTTCGAGAATGTAGACTGCAAGGGCATTGCTGCAGGTCTTATGTCTATTGAGGTAAGCAAAAAAAAACTTTATTTTGTAGGTATATTTATACTAAATTTTTTTTTAAGTTTTATTAATTTTATTTAGGCTAAACATTTAGATAAGAATTTCATTTAACGTACAGCGTCACATTTAGCGATTATTTATTGTTTATAACAATTTAAAATAAGTCTACAATTCTCTTTCTTTTTTTTTTCTACAAAACAAATTCTCGATATCGTCAATGTAGGTCTGGGGCTGCGGTGACAAGACATCTCGCGAAGTCCAATTGGATATTAAAAAGTGGCAGATCAAGGAAGCCGAACGCCAACGCACAGTTAAACTAACTGCTGCAGATTGGATGGATCATCCGGATCGTTATCTACTTGAACTTGGTGGTCGTCAAAACTACAACAACTGAGTAGCATCTAGCAACAGCAGCAGCAGCAAACAAAACGAAGAAATGTGCCTTTTAATTTCGCTGTTATATATATTTATATATACGATATGGATTAATGATGCCAGCACTAATTGCTGTTTACACTGACTGATTCACATTTCTATGAGTGATTTAGCTAGCTTGATTGAAAGCTGCTTTATTTTCAGCAGTAATTGCAGCAATATTATTAGTTGTGCTACGTTTTAATTTGTGTTTCTGTTATTTTTATTATATATGTATTTTTGTTTTTTTTTTTTTTTTTCGTATTTCTGTGGTATTTGGCCTTTATAAAAAAAAAATGTATTGAACTAATTTGATATTCAAACTAATTAATATTAATTTTTCTACTCATTGTAAAAATGCAACTGTTTGATCGGTATTCCATGTACTTAAAAGTCTCCGTTGTAATCTGTTACTGTATTCGTTTTCTATTTAACAAAATTAATGCACAAAATAGTATATAGCGTATTCACACATAGTCGATTGAAGGTGAGCAATAAAAAGTAATCAGACTGCTTAGTGCATAACATACTTTCATTACTTTAAACTAGGTGTGCATAACTTTATATACTTTTCCATTTAAAATGTTTTAAATAATTTATTTTAAAAAGAAAACTTTTTTTGTTTAATTTAAAAATTAAATTCTAAAGTATTATGAAAAAGACAAACAAAACACTTAAATAATGTTAATTTTAAATAAACAGTTAAAAAATGTTGGCAAAGAAATGCTTTTCAAAGTATAAGTTTAAATAAAACAAAGTAAATTAAATACATAATAGTTTTCTTTATTGTATATTTAATATTTCTATTTTTTTTTTTTTTTTTTTTTTAGCCATTTTCCGACCGGCAGTCAAAAATTAATTTAGCTCAATGACTTTTTGCCTAAGTTCTAACAACACATGATAAACGATAATAGTAGTTGTAGTTGGACTGTAGACATAAAATTTATACATTTATGTAGCTAATTTTCAGTGAAACTTATTACGCTTTTAGGTATGAATATGTATTGAATACTAGCATGGGCTTCTTTAAAATGTCTGTTGTATACACGGTACATAAATTGATAAATATATTTAGAAAACATTTTAGATATTGCCAACCTAGCGTGTGTAAATGAAGATTCTTTGGAATTATACAAATATAAAATATAGATATAAGTTTTAGACGCTTATTGTCGCTATGCTTTTTTAAATAATTTTCATTTTTTTTTTTTTGATAATTCAATTACGAAAGGCCACAGTTTAAATATACTTTTAATAGCTTCGAAAGAAAAAACAAAGAAACGTATACTTGAACAGTCTTACTCTCAAAAGCGGCAAAAAAGTACAACGCGTTGAGTATTTTAAATAAAGAAAAGCAGCAATTTGTATCTAAATACAATAAAAAGCTGTTGATGATTTGACGTAGCGCGAGTAAGTGTTATTAATTCAATTAAATTTAATTTTGCATACAAACTAAAAGGTTAAAGTTTAATTTATACGCAAATATGAAAGTTCGTTAAAAAAAATTAAACTACATGTAGAAAAAAGTATATAAACAAAAACAAACAAAATGAATCGTTGAATGTACAATGATAGTCGGTCGCAGTCGCTGTTTTGTTCTTATAGTACAATACATACTGCAGCCAATTGTTATCTTTATTTGCATGTAACCCTATATATGTATACTCATCGTTTAAGTGATGTATTCTCTGCCACGTGCTCTCGATCTCGTCGTTGATGTCGTGGCTCCAGCAGTGCCCGTAGTGCGCGGTAGTCCCGAACTGCCACGTACAACAAAAGCACCCAAATTTCCGCCCGCAACATCATCATCATCACTGTTACTCTCACACGACCATTCCGAAGTGGATGTAGCCTGTGCACCTGCGCTGTTATTACTTGTGGACAATTTAAGACTGCTGGATACACCGAACGACACTGAGCCGGAGATCGATTCACTGGCGGATGACGAGGCATTTAAATTTCGCCTATTACGCTGATTATAAACATTATCATCATCACCATCATCATCGTCGTCTCCAACCGTTTCTTCATAACGCTGTCATCTACCTGTAGCGCCAAGCAATGATGCTAAATCATCGCTGGACTCTGGAATGGGACTATGCACGCTTACATTGCGCGCCTGCAAAAAACTATTTGCGCCCGCTGCGGGCACAGCGCCAAAATGTGGCGTATAGTCACGCTGCCGGGTTTGTATGCCAATGCCACCAAAGTTGCTGCCGAAGCCGGCTGATGTATGATGTTGTGCTTGTAGTTGTTGATGTGTATTGGTACCGCCAGCGTGCTGATTGTTACTGCTGCTGCTGCTGTTGTTGGTGCTGTTGTTACGTTGTTGTAGTACACCTGCTAATTGGGATTGAGATGAAGAAGATACATGAGCTGTAGTTGTTGTCATTAAACTAGCATCACAATAAACAACAGGCACAACGAGCCTATCCGTTGCTCCATAGTAACTAGTAGTGGGTTTCGCATTTCGATTGACTTGTGTTTCATGAGATGACTTTCTAAACGTATTGTATTTAGTGGTATTACCTGTCGCATGCGGTAAAGCATCGGACGATGAGTTCGAAGTCGTTGGCCCACCAAGACCACCTCCTGAGGGCGTCGTTAATAGTTGACTAGAACTGGCGCTGATACCATCTTGTCGCTTATTTATTAAGTACTCAGACTCGCTACTCGTGCGTCTTGGACCACGTGAAAGCGGTTGATAGGTGCTACGTCCCTGGAAACGACGACTAATGGAACTACTGACAACTCCAAGATGTTCGGTGACATCCTCTTGCATATCGGAGATATCCATCATTGAAAGGAATGCGCGACACCAGTTGCGATTGGGATTATTCCAATATTGTGGTGAATTGATGTGGAATGGAGAATGCGGAAAGCTGTACATGTGCGCCACAGCTGCGATAAACATTTCAATGCATATGAGAAAATTCTATAAAGAAAAAGCGAATATACTTATTAGAGACAATGTTAAAATATGCGAAAGTTCAATACTCTGCACAAATTTTTCATTTTTTTTTAACTAAAAACGATTGCTTGAAAGCAAATCATACCGGAATGGCAATATGCAGAATGTTTAAATGAAAGCTAAGAAGTTAGCTGCAGAAATAAGCGAACAAATTTTGTGGATACTTTTAAAAAGTAAAATTTTGAGCAGTCTGTATCATCAAGTTTTTGTTTGACAGTCAATAAAAGAAGCAAGAAAAGACAAACCGAAATGCAGATATTTAAAGCTTAGCTCCGTTTCAAATAGAGAAATACAAATTTTCTGTTTTGTTTTTTAATAACGGTCATGAAACTTTTGCATTTCGGTAAACATTGGTTTCTGTCCGTCTGTCTTCTTTTCATCTCCCCGCTTAATGTTTTTAAAACACAAACATTATGATGCAGATGGTCTCAAATTCATACATATAGTACAAAATTTATATGTGTATTTCTGTAAGCCTTGTTTGAATTTTTTGAAAATTTCTAAAAACATATGTATTACAATCTTTTACGTTGCGTGTTCATGGTAAAAATATTTCAATGTAAACTCCAAAACTGGGTGGTGTTTTTAAATAGAACTACTCGCTTAATTTTGTCAATAAAGATACACATAAAAAATATTTCAAGCAGATCTCTAAACTAGAATCTAAAAGTATTAAGAGTTTTTTGTGTGCTTTGCTCCTAAAAGTGGGCGTAGCACAATGAATCGTATAAACTGAGCAATTAACTATATAGTCGCACAGACATGTAGACATGGTTCGCGTACTGATGAGAAATCTACGCAGTTTCTTTGTGTTAAATTCATTCTTAGTGTGTGTAGTGAATAAGCAAATATGCCAAAAGTCTGTGTTGAATAAATACCTGCAGCACTGAAGCAAGATTTGAATCACCGACATCTGAACCAAATATGCCATTGATAATGCCATAGTAAACGAGCATATTAAGCAGTACGCCTTGGCTAAAAGTTAATAAAAAAATAACAAAAATACACAAATAAGTAAAATTTCAACTTACAAAAAGGAAAAGAATACCACAGCCTTTATACAAAGAAATTTCGGTATGGGTTTCATGGGTTTTAAGTCATCCTAAACAGAAAGTATAAAATTCATAATTATTATAATTTCTATACCGAATTATTAATATTTTACAAACCTTATTAGCGCGATAGAAGAGCACTAAACAATACATGGCGACAAACTGTGAAATGTTATTGATAACAACTATATATGGAAAGGCGACATTGCCCGCGAACATGCCTTCGCCGTAGACGCCGCACAGCTCGCAAATGCTGTTATTGAAAAATAAAATAAAAATTACACAACAAAATCAAACAAATGCATTTCATTATAGACGAAGCTCGTATTACATGCGTAAATAGTTTATGCATCACTGCAGCAGCCACCCACCCACACAAATAAACAAGCCGACCATTGGTTGCACTTACACAGAAATAAATGTGGTTATCGGCCGCACAACTGTATACTGTAAGATGCCATGCTTACAGTTGTGAATAAACTCACGGCCCATTACCCAAGGACGCATGCAGCAGAGCGGAAAAAAGTGATACACCTGCGGCTTGTACTCCATTGTCGCCTCGAGATCCATGCCGAGATTGAGATAATTTAGCAAATAGACCATGAAATTGTAGATAACATAAGCCTCATAGCACTCGCGCAATGAATCTACGTATATCGAATGCTTCGGAAAGAAGAGTCCAATCCAAGCATTTAGCGCGTAGATAGGCACCATCCAAAGTATACGAATTATGTGTTTCTGCAAAATAGGCTTGGTAAAATGTATGACGTGTTGAATGATATGCCATATTGAAACTGGCACCGCCGATAGCACAAAGAGACCGCCAATTAGTATGAGTTGATCACGCCGTGAGAAGCCATCCTTCACGGAGTTGACAATCAACAGTGGCACTACGATTATGGCGAATATTATATAGCTGACAATGAGCAGCGGGCGTATCCAAATACGCCATTCTTCGCAGAATCGCCGGATATCCATGCGACACATTTATTTATGCTTAATATTATTTTAACCAGTAAGTCTATCACTTCAAGCTTGTTCACACTATTTGAAATAGTTTATTTGATGTTGCCACGGTCATAAGCTGATGAAACGCAGCCGACCGTCGACGTTTTCCACAGAGCTTTGTTAATAAACTGCTTACATGTCCCAATTTTTTCTATGTTTTTTAGCAAATTTGTAGGCGGCGACTTTGCAAAATTTTAAACAATTTATAGCATTTCATAATTAATTTTAAACAAAATGGACATTGTATTTAAAAGTAAACACGTTGTACACAATTGTAATAATTTGGAAAACAGCAATATTTACTTTAATTGCATTAATTTTTGTTATGACGAAGAAAAACAATTGAAAATCGAACTGACTATTTATCTCACTCGCACTAACCTCTTTCTGGGTAGTATTGATGAATCTGTAAAGCGGCCTAGGCATTATCATGCGGCATGATGTCTCTCTTGTGTACATGTGCATGAAGCTTTCAACCGTACATTATCGTGAAATGTCGACGAAACATGACGATTTGCTTTTCGCAGTTGCGGCGTTTTGATTTTTCGTCATGCATCGTATATGTGATGCACATAAATATTTTACATACACTATTGAAGATTTTCTTCATGCCGCATAATACAAATTATTAGAAACTCGATAGCTTTAACGAGCTTCACGAAAACCATCGACGGTTCGACTATCAAGGTTTTCCTGCTTTACTGTTTTTTTTTTGGTTCGATTTCATTTGTTATCGGTATATAAAACAAAACATTGGCAAGAACTTGTTCGACAATGAGTCCAAAACCGATCGTTGAACCCACACCTGTTCGTCAGTGTAAGCACCATACACCATAGTAGGACCCGTCGTTGAACATATTCGAAGCACCATCATGGATAAGAACACTATATAATATGATATAGAGGTGGGGAGGTGCCCATATTTCTGGTACACAATTCATCTGCATGTAATAAATGCTAAGAAGAAATTTGTTTCTCTCTTATATAGCGTTTCTAAGTAATGATAATAGAATTGGCTTGATCGACTCGATTTGTTTAGCTGATCAGGAACACATCTATTAGTTGTTTACTTTAGAGCTTTCAAATATGTGATCAATTTTTGAATGTGAAATGCCTCAAATTGTCTCTTTCACAACTAGTGACGCTTTTTTCAGGCATTTTCGATAATTTTCCAAAATGTGACGATCAAACAGCAGTACTTTACGCCGGATTTTGATTTCTACAGTGGAAGATTTCCCATATTATCAACGTAGATTTTGTTTTTCAAAATTAACCCACAGATTGGAGACCGGACGCGTCAATTTTGGACGCAATATTTAATTCTTAATTATCAGCTACAATTACATTTAAAAAATCGGCTATATCCAACAAATTATTGCTTATTAAAAGGCTAACGATTTCATAAAAAAACAAACTTTATCGCGTATGATTTACTTTTCCAATTGAGAAGTCAATTTTTCAATGTAAAGCTAGAACATGGTCGAAATTTGCTTCACATGCACATAACTGGAATCTTTTATTTTGATCAATGAGTTATTGCAACAATTTAAAAAAGCTTCCGGAAAATTACCAATATACTGTAACTGAAATTATTGCAAAGTGACCACAGCTCTCCAGAACTCTCTTACACGAAACAATTACAGCAACGCTGGGATTCTAAAAGTTATGCTCAATATGGGTACCAAAATCACTGACTGTGCAGCTCAAAATGAACCGGCCCCTAGAACGACTTGAATTATAGGATGACGATTGCCTGAGCTCGTCTTTGACTAGAAATTAAATCTCCGTGACACATCTAGTTTCCCACCCACCAAAAAATGATGACAACTTGCATTATTTATCCACACTTTTCACACCAAAAGGACAAAGTTTTAAAATATTTCACTTAATATATTTAGAAAAAAATTGACAAACAGCATTTCATGTATAATAATCGTCATTTATTGTGTGATATTTAATATAGATATAATCTAGTTCTGCTAATCATTAATGACGCTCTAATAATTTGCGTTAGATCTAATTTTCTGTAAGTATATACAGCCGTGATTCAATTCTTTCTTATTTATGCGATTTCAAAATCTCCTAACTAAGGAAGTTTGTTTTTAAATAATTTTCAAATTAACATCAAAAGTTTGTAAAAGAATTCGCGAAAGTCAAAATTGAAGCAAGGCTGTTTTGGTTTTCTTAATAGTTACTTGAATAGAAAGTATTAGTAAACACTAAGAAGTTTATATTTTGGACAAAAAGTATTATTAAGAACGCTTGTTGTTATGTAAAAGTTAGATCCGTTACGAGGCTGACATTTCGTTCACCATTTAACAAATCGAGGCTTGAGAAATGAAATTTTGAATGTTTAATTTCAGTTTTGAAATTTATAAAAAGTTGTTTTCTTTGCTCTATATAGTATTTATAGCTAAAATATAGCTAAAACTAACAAGAAAATCATGTACTTAATTAAAGTAGCTCATTTATGATGATTTAAATACAAAATTGCATCAATCAAGCTGCCGGTGAGCAGATTACGTTTTGTGTATTCAGCGATTTGAAGTTTTAATTGTTTTTTAAAATTTAAATTAACTACGCCCGGTATGCTTTGATAGTACGGCGCCAATTTACAGAGCGAACTGTAAATATGTCCCATTGACTGCCACCAATTGTACGGTGATTCATCCAGATTAACATAAACTTCATTACGATACCGCTTGAGGTCTGTTTCCAAACTGCTTTCAACTTGCTTTGCGGGTGGCATAGGCTCATCAGTCAAATCAAAGAAAAGTTCGAGTTCTGTTTAGAAAATGAGTGAAGTAATATTAGGAAGAATATTAGAAAAAAAAATACGATATGTATTAGCTTAAAAAAGTAATCGATATAAAATTTAATATAAAGCAATAGAAACATCTTGAAAAACTGATCTAAAATATACTGTACAAGATATTAGACCGTCTTTTACTCACTTGTCTTCTTTGAATCGATTTGTGTTTTGCTGCTACTACTTGGACTTCGTTTGATCGCAATAGCAATATCCTTTGCAAAAGCGGACACAGTTGGAGATGACACCGAGCTGTGCTCAATTTCCGCATTAGCACCACCGATTTCACTGTACTTTTTCTTCATAGAAAGCATCACGCTGTTTAAATCTTTGATTTGCGTTAAACGATGAAAACGTGGATCCAGCAGCGCCGCTATCGTTAGGCTCTCATCCTCAATTATACTGTGTTAAGAATTTGTTTAGATAAGTTGGTCTCTATGTTTTTTTGTATTGTTTAAAAAACTTACTGAGTTTGTAACACGTCACGTATTGTGCGCTTGATTTCCATTGCAAATGTATCGTCTTGTTCATTGATGTTCAATTTCTTGCTCAAAATTTTCATTGTTACTGGTGCCAACATACTGATAGGCGGCACATCTTCACCTTTCAACGTTTCCAGCGTGACAACAAGCGAGCCAATTGCATCGACTATAGCCTTTGTCGAGTTTACCAAATTATCAAAATCTTCAGACCATGAAATCGAATCGCAGAAAAATTTTAGCCACTCATAGTAGGTCCAAAGAAACTGTTCATGTCGTACGGGCACATGTAAATCTTTGGTACTGATCTCGGTTCCATAACGCGCCATCAGATCTTTGACCTGATCTACGACATTGACAACTTCGGGCAGCGCGAAAACATTCCGCAGACATTTTTCGATAATAAAGTCAAAAGCAAATACCACAGAAACGTCTAAAATTTAGTTAAGATTATCTATTATAACATATGGAATATAGTATTATGAATGCGTGCAACTTACTTTGTCCCTTGAAAAACGTTTTAAATGAATCGTCTGGATCGAAATTAACCACTACACTGGTACAATTTTGCAGTTCAATTTCGTGCAATGCGTCGCCTATAGAGTTATAATCATTGCATTCAACAGTCGCATATAGCTGGTTTACCATATTAAAATTTGACTCTTCATTGATGTAATTACAGAAGATGGTGTAGAAATGCTTTTGCTCCACATTTGTCCAGAGATCAAAACCAAGTGAATATAGTTTTTCGTGTGAGAGCATTTTAATATACTCGGAATGCATCTCAAATTTGTTTATATGTTGCTCTCTAATTGTATCCTCAATCTGTTTGTATAAATATAAATGCTATAAAATTATAAAATCTAATGTTATGCGTTCTTTACCTTTTCCTGCGTGGGCAAGTTAACTTCGCCGACAAACATCTGCAAAAGAGATTTCATGCCACTTTCGAACAAAGTATCCACATTGCGCAAATCGTCCACGACTATATTCAAGAGCGCTCCATTTAACTTATAAACTGGTGGGGTCTGCGTGAATGATGGTTGCTTCTTTTCTTCAACTTTGTAAATAGTATCGTTCTTGAATAAGCGTCGCTTTTTGGCTTGCACTACATTCATACTCATACTGCATGGATCTTCTTCATCGTTTTCATATTTTGCGTGTACCTCAATCTTTGCATAGCTTAGACTACTTTCGTCCATTTCTTCCTCGGGACCCTCTTCGTACGTCAGCGGTACTATACTCTCGTAAAGCATTGATTCTTCTTCCTCCTCATCGTCTGCTGTAACCAAAGCAGCTGCTGCTGCCGTCTCTTGATCTGTTGCTTCATCATCGCAATTATTGCTGCTGTGGTTAAATTGCACGAATTCCCTTTTAACGCGTCGTAATGGTGTTCCCGAGCTTCTCGCCTTTGCACCAGGTGTAGCAGGATTTGGATATTTTTTACGCGGTGGCACTTGTATAGCGTTCTCCTTACAAATCTTTTCGAACAGACCTTTGTGCCGATGCTGTAAATGTGCGCGCAAATTTGTTGTATTGCCGTGGTTTGTTAGCACTTTGTGACACAAAAGACAGACAACGTTCTGTTTGCTGATAACTTCATCGAATTCGTTGGAGGGGAAACCGAAATGCCGCCAATACACACTCTTCATTTTCGGCGTGTGCAATTTAGCAAATTTCAGTGTGGGCTGAAATTCTTCCCTTTCATCGTCCACAATACTCATTTTGTTAGCAAATTGTTTATAATTTTGCTGTTTATTATTATTTTCACCTTTTTTCGCGGCGTTCGAGATGTACTAATTCTACATACATCGAACGAGAAGCTATAGAGTTGTCAGGCCTTCTGACGTACTACATATATGTATTTGTATTATTAAGTTACATCAATTAAACCAATATCAAATTTAGATATATAGCTTAGTTTTAAGTTATGCAATAACTTCCCAATTTAAAGCGCAAATATAAAAATTATTTACATGCCATAATATCGGAATGCAGCGCCTTTTGTGAACTCTGTGCGCGTCTGCAGTGCTGTAAAATTTACTGTACGGCAAGTTTTTGAACACTGTAAACAATCTGGCTGCCCGAAGTTGGCTGCACTTCTCCTTTTTAATTCGTTGTTGGGAAGAAAGGTGCGTAAAATATTTTAGTTGTAGAAAAATGCAAAAATTTGGTGCAAATAGCATTGCAATTGATAGTATCTATAGTGCAAAATGTGCAATGCATGTGTAGCATATGTTTGAATATAAAATATTTAACAAAAAGATGCAGTTGGTTCACATAATTTGTTAAAAACTAGACGCCACGTGGTGCGCCGGAGAATAAGCCAAGCCGTGTTGAATTTTAGCTGCGGTTATACACTATGAAAACTATATTAACACAAAACATTTTTTTACCAACATTGCAGTCTAAACAACAAACATGGGTAAGGGTAATAATATGATTCCAAACCAGCACTACCACAAGTGGTGGCAGCGTCATGTCAAGACCTGGTTCAATCAGCCAGCGCGTAAGCACCGCAGACACCAGAACCGCATTAAGAAGGCTAAGGCTGTCTTCCCACGTCCCGCCAGCGGACCATTGCGCCCAGTGGTCAGATGCCCAACCATCCGCTACCACACCAAATTGCGCGCTGGACGCGGTTTCACTCTGGAAGAACTGAAGGTAATTTGAATTGCAAACAAATGTTAAAATTTTTAGGTTATGTTTATCTTTTTTTTATATTGATTGTTTATTATTGAGTTCATCTAAGACATGTTTCTGATTTTCAATTTGCGAATTTTCAATTGGGCAGTTATTTACTCAATTCATGCTCAATTTTTGTTAGTAAGCAAAGCCTAAGTTTCTTATATTCGCGAATTTAAAATGGCTTATTCATATTATATCTTTCATATAAACTCTAAATGCATTTTCTGCTAAATTAAATTTTTTATTGATTTTTTCTAGGGTGCTGGTCTGACCTCTGGTTTCGCCAAGACTGTCGGTATTGCTGTCGATCGCAGACGCAAGAACAAGTCTATCGAATCACGTCAGCGCAACATTCAGCGTCTGAAGGAATACAGAAGCAAGCTGATCTTGTTCCCCATCAATGAGAAGAAGATCCGCAAGGGTGAATCCACCGTTGAGGAATGCAAATTGGCTACACAGCTTACTGGTCCAATTATGCCAATCAAGAAGGAGGTGCCAGTTATTGAGTACCGTGAAATTACTTCCGATGAGAAGAAATTCAAGGCATTCGCAACTCTGCGCAAGGTAAATTTAACAAAAATTTAAACACTTTAAGAAGCAATTGTATATTTATTTTGTTTGTTATTATATTATAGGCTCGCACTGATGCTCGTTTGGTCGGCATTCGCGCTAAGCGTGCCAAGGAAGCTGCTGAAAGCGAGGAGGGTGCCAAGGCTGATGCCAAGAAGGCCAAGAAGTAAAAAATTGCAACTAAGCCTGTGTTTAACATCAAAATAAAATAAATTTTAGTTTTTTGATAAACTTAAAGAAAAAACAAACAAAAAACAGACGATTTTTGTGTCTTTTTTTAATTTACAACGTAAGCTAGTTCTTTTCGATATTATATTGAGAATGCGTTTATCTATAAATAATATTATACTTAAAGTCTGTAAATTTTTTAATTGGTTATTTTTTCGCAATGTTATCACATTGTTAAACTATTTCTTGAGATGCTATAAAAATGCAACTCCATAGGTTTCAAAATTAGCTAAAGCTTATTGCTAAATTTAACTCTTCTTATCACATACCAACAGCAAGGAATTAGAACTAAAACAATTTTTGGTCACATTAAAAAGGTGTTCTTATTTTAAATCTAAAACTCCGAATATTAGGTTTATTGTCGGTTCATGTCGAAAAAATGAATGCATTGTTAAACCTGAAGCTTGTACATAATGTGAAAATTGCAAAATGTTTGCGATATATGTATATAATGCTCAGTTGTTTCCGAACACCATTATTCCTATTTATATTTTGATTTCGGAGAGCCCTAAAAATTCAATATATTAATATAAGCCATTGACTGTCATGTGGAATCAAAATCAGTTGAATATTTTGAACGAAAAATCCTTCAACCTTTATGTGAAAGGTACAAATGTATGTGGCTGTTAATATGGATTATTTTTTTCATCTCGAACCAGCACATTGTTGTGTGTAAAAAGATGCATAATGGTCCTGAACTGTTTTAACGAGTGCCGATTTTGGAATCTCTACGTCGTTCTTATCGAGCCTTCAAACATCATTGTACTCTAAATTTTGAATAATGCACATCAATTCATTAGCACGACGAGTAGCGACTCTTACAGGTCTAACTTTCTTATCAGTGTGTCATCAACCATTTTACTTTTACAGGTGGTGGAGAAACCTGTTGTTTAGTAATCTAAATAGACCACTTCTTGGATGACAGCATTCTGTGTTTCTACATTTTACAATTTGAAGCAAGTATTGGCTTTTACGCATATGTTCTGAATACCATTTAATGTCTGGAAAATCAGGAAGATCTTGTTCACCTGCCCCAAATATTTTGCAGTAACATTTTAGCCATCAATTTCCATTAAACTCGATACTTCAGCAAATACATTTGCTTCGAAATTAGATCTTTCTAAATATTCACGCCACGTTCACCCAAAAAGGTCATGAGGCAATATTAAACCAGCCAGTTTCCGACTAAGAGGAGCCATTCTGCGCTCTACTCTCTTATACGCACTTCTTCCAGGAGCATTGGTAGCTAAAAACAATACATCGAGATCATGTCGCTTAAAGTGTTGTATAGCAAACCCTTTTGACTTTTTGATAACGCCGATTTTCATCTGGCCCTCCATCAACCGTAATGATTACCACTGGTTTTACTAGTCCATTATCAGTTTTAGCTAATAATCGAAACTCTTCAAGTTCAAGAAGCGTCTCGAAATCCTGAGCATGTGTATTAGCAGTAGATGGACTATGCTTTTCACTTCGAATAGCGATGTATGTTGCTCCAGCATATTCAACGGTGATTACCCAATCGTGATCAGGTAATTTTATTCTATATTCCATGTGTATTAAAAGAGGTGCTTGCTTATTTGCCGCAGTTTCGCCAATAGGGACTCAAGTTTTATCATCTTGAGATATGAAAAGTATTATAAGAGGTGCTTGCTTATTTACCGCAGTTACGCCAAAAGGGACTCGAGCTTTATCATCTTGAGATATGAAAAATACTTGATCTGGTCCAAGTATCGATGCTATGTTATCTACATACTGCTGAACTTGCTATCTAAGTCGCTCTTGTGGTGATTAGTTTGAGCCCGAATGAGCTTTACAGGGACTGTCGATAAATATCTTCGTCCCTCTGCAGAATTAGATTTTCTTGGAATCAAACGTAGATATGTCCCACTGCAACTAATGTCAAATCCTATTTTACGTAATTCTTTTGAGATTTCATTAAGAGTTTTTACGCTGCAAATAGATTCCGTTAGTCTTTAATCATCTGCTGCACTCCCAAATAAAGCTATATCTGCAATTGTTTTTAATAGTGATGGTTGATTGCTTTCAAGATTAGGACGTCCCACTGAATCCCTCAAAGATAGTCTTTTTTATTTCTGGATTTTCATGACAAATATCTTCTAACTTTCTTTTCATACCATCCCTGTGTTTCTTCTGGGCAACTGCGTTTTAAACCTTCCTTCCAGAGATGATTTGATTAAACCATGCAATGTTTCTAAATGAAACAAAGTTTTCCCAGAATAATACGGAATATGTGGATAAAGTCATGTTTCCGTAAAACCAATAACGTCAGAATCTTGATCCATACCATTTATTGTAGGTTCTACTTCTGCAGTTCATATGATATCCAAATGACAGATTGCTTCCTTTCAAACATTGTTATTTAAACCAATAATTTTTAAAGCATTTGTGATACAATTTATATGTTCCAAACTATATTTCTTCCATCAATTTAAATGTAACATATGATAAAGGGTTGCAACCAATATACAAATCTGTTGTACATATGTAGGTATATAAATAATAAGATAAACTATGATGCATGTACGTAATAAAATTATAAGGTTGCATCGAACCTTATTCGCTCCCAATTCATTGTGTTATTATTCAATTCAATGGTTTTTATTGCGCGCGGTTAACCTTTTTATAGAGTTTACTACTACTTTCTCCATGTGTCAGTCTGTCCTTCTGTCTGTCTGTCTGTCTGTCGTACTTTATATTGCTTGTTCGAATGTCAACTTCGAGAAGGGAAAGCACAAAAACGACATTCAAATTTTTATTGAAATTTACGAGCAAAAGTGATTTTCACATTTATTTGCGTGTATGTTGCATGCTTCGTCCTTCTGTTGTTTTTTTTTTTTGTTTGTTTCGTTCGCCTAAATATGCAACATGCTGGTGGCACAATAAGTTTCAAGAGGGAAGAAGGCGGTCGGTCGAAGGAAGGTAGCAATGTTGTGATGAACGATTTTTCACCCACTTTTCCAAATGCATAGAGAAAGGACGATCTGAAAGAGGGTGGGGGTCGAAGACCACTGCAACAAACAAGGATCTGCGTCGCCGCGTAATTGGCAATTGTTTTTCTATTTTCTGAAATCGTTATTCGTTTTTTATTGTGGTTCTACTTTGAAATGTGGCTTTGGTTGGGTGCTTGTTGTTGAGGTTAGATACTACGGGTGACAAAAGTTTTTACTGATTTATTTTTTGCACCATATGTGTAAGTTGCTTCGGCGAATCTGTTAAATTTGAATATACGTTAAATGCATGGCACTGATTTTAGTAAATTGATTTTGTGCACAAAAAAAAAAAAAATAATCAATAAAAGTTTTAGAAAAACGTAAATTTTTAACAAATTGAAAATTAAATCATTTAATCGAAAATCAAATTGTCATATTATCTTTTGTTGTAGCACAAGGCAAACTGTGATAGTAGCAACCATTCAGCCAACTACCTACAACCATACCATACCACCACCCCGCTGTTTTCTAAGGGACTCTGTTTCTACAGCAGTCGATTTAATAGCTTTGCAGGCAAATGATGAATCCTTCATCTGCATAGCATAGAGCACAAACACATGTGGTTTTGATTGTCACCCATTTGTGTATGCTGAACGCAATCACTGTTTAATGATGCATAGAGAAATTGGATTAGTAGTGCCACAGACGAATAGACATATAGACAGACATAGAGATTGCATAGAAACGAGACGTCGACTAATGCGATAAATGCTAAATTACTTTGAATTTACATTAGCGTTATGTCTCTACTATTTAAGAGTAATGCAAATCGATTAATGAACATATGTAAATATTCTAAAATCTTCTCAGGATTTTAAGTTTGATAGAGGAAGGGGAAACATGCTGCGAAATGAGTATCATTAACGAAAATTTTGATTATATCGTTTTATCACTTTGATAGAAGTTCTCTTAATTAATGTCAAGGCGATTCAAAATAAGTCTCCATTTTGATATTGGGTATGGATTGGTTCATTGTTTCGCATACTATGTGATGTATTTCACATGGTGACTTCTGTAAGTAAAATGATTTTAAGCAAATCGAACACAAAGGATGTGTGACAATTCTCTTCTAAATGAGTCTCAGTGCTAAGAACCGACTTTCAATGTAGCTAACATGATGTTTCAAAGGCCATCTGATGGTCATTATGAAGTTCAAATTACTTTGACTATACTGTTTCGTCTAAGAAGCTTTTGAGCAGTGCCATGACTATAGCACTGATCCTTATTAACAACTAACTTCACACTTATTGCATTATATAAATTATGACATGACATTTTTAATACACAAAATAAGCTGAGACACTCTCTGAAAGTACAAATCTTCTTAAACTCTACGTCAGTATTCCTTACTTCCTTAGTTGGTCGTCAACCGTCGTTCGGTCATGACCGCATTTAGGTCGGCGCACAGGCTGCTGTGATCCTGTGCGCGCAAGTTGTTGTCAATGCCAAGTACGCAGAGATCTGTCCGGTCGTTCTCTATTACGTTGTCGACCAATCAAGTTTGGTGCCGGAGCTCTTCACCCATTCCAATGAGGTGACCAGCCAGTGAAGCCGCTGGAATTTTATGCGCTTGGCTATGTCAACCTCTTCGAATAGCTCGTACAGCTCGCGTTTCATCCGGTACCTGAACTCGTCGCTGACTCCAATAGAAACAAAAATCCTGCGGAGAATCTACCACTCAAAGACTTCCAACGCTGTTCTATTACGGTCCATGCCTCTGCGCAATTCAGTAGAACCTATAGTATCAGCTTCTTATAGATCTTGATTTCGTCTTTTGACAGAGGGCTTTACTTTTAGTTTGCTTGCTCAGTCCAAAATAGCATCTATTTACATGCTTGATTTTTCTTCTTAGATAGACGCAGTTTTCTACAACATTGAAGTTGAAATTATCCATTGTCGCCGACGATCCAAAACGCGACGATGGCGTGCTACAAGTCAGCAATAACTTTGTCACCGCCCATTAGCCGAGACTATTTTTTAATCTATGTGAACGCCTAACTGACTCGCAGTTCTTAGGAGCAGCATCACTTCCTTTTGTAAGATGGTGCCCGACATATTCTAGATGAACGGGCGAAAAACTTCGTTTGTAACGGCGTGTCAAAAGTTGCTTTATAATCGACAAATAGTTGTGAGTGTCTTTGTTGAACTCACGGCTCTTTTCCAAGATTTGGCGTAATGTGAATATTTGGCTATTGGTCGACCTTTTTGGTGTGAAGCCACACTGATATTGTCCTATCAGTGAATCCGTATATGGTTTCAGCCTATTACACAATACGTGCGACAAAAACTTATATTCGATGGAATGAAGACTCATTCCGTGATAGTTGGCGCAAACAACGGGGGTCTGTTTTCCTAAAGATAGGACAAAGAACACTGCGCATCCAGTCATTGGGTATGTGTTCATCGCACCACATCTTGTGCGACTTCGTCACATTTTTTCGCCGCCGGTCTTGAATAACTCAGCTGGCAGCCTATCAGAGCTAGCCGCTTTGTTAATTTTTTATACAATTTTCGAGCTTCATTTCTGTAACAAAACCTCTCTTTTCCTACACCTTGCTCCTTTTCCTTGCGTCTGAAAATGCGTTTCTCCTCTCTCCGTTTCAAACGTAATCACTCTCTAATAGATCGCTTTTCTCCCGAATGAAGAGTTCGTTGGCGAGGTTTACCGGAGTAGTGATTGCAGCACGCTGAGTCTAGCGCGTAACTCGGCTGCGACAAGATAGTGCTCCGAGTCGATATGGGGAGCACGTATCGTTTGCCTTCCCGCAATCAAAGCATGATCCATTTGGTTGCGTTTAATTTGACCTGGACTCAGCCATGTAGCCTTGTGGATGTTGAGGTGTTTGTTATATGTTCTTTTTTTACATATCACGATCACGACGTAAAAAGAACTAAACTTTATACCTTTATATATGTACATATGTATGTATATGTCATATAATATTCAAATGTTGCCACTTAATCTAATGTTAGTAGTTTACATTTCATGCATGTAACAGTGTTGAAATTTCGTGCTACTAACTATGATATATATTCTTGAACAGTGTCAAATTTCGATATAGCTCTGTCCGTCTCTCCTTCCGTCAGTCGTTCGTATCAGAAGCAATATAAGCTAAAGGGTTCGAGTGTACGAATGTATATTCTTTTTAAGCGGTGTTAAAATTTGTTGCGTTTCATGATCTTTTGCGATATTTTTTAAGGTTTTAAATTGGAATTACAAAATTCTATAAACTCAATAATTCTATTTAGAATATAATGTAATTAAATTTCAAAATTCAAGTCTTGAATTTGCGCCCAACATGCTTCCAAATGTCAAATGTCTTCAATATGCAGCATAAATTAACAAATTTACACAGCCTGCGCAAACTTTGACGTGTCTAAGGAAAATCAATGCTCCATATTGACATCCTTGCGTTCCACTTATATGCCCTTTGCTCGCTCACCAACTGTGAAGTCCAAAATTTATGCAAATTGAAATACATTGCATTGTAGTACTGCTTAGAAGTGTATCGTTGACGTTGCATTTCCGTGTCATCAGGCAATGCTGCCGGCCCGGTCACACGAAAGCACACAAGAGGACATTAACCTTTCCCATCTGCAATATATGAATTTGTGCACAGGATAATTTTCGTTTTCATGCATAATGCCGCAATCTGTACGAAAACAATATAAAACTCCGAGACCCTCACAGAGGGGTTAGCAAATACCTAAAAGGCCAACTCAAATCAAGTGCGCGGAAAAGGAAAATTTGCATTTGCCAATTATATGCAGCCACAGATTTGCAAGCACACTCATATCCAAATCATAATTTTTTTTTTTTTTTTTTTTTGCAATATGCAATTCGTCCTTGCGGTTTTCATATGCAAATTTTATTAAGTTCTCTTTTTATTTATGCGCATCTAATGCGTTTTTTGTACTTCACGCCTGCCGCGTGGCAATTTGCTTTTTTACGATTTGTTATTATTGATTTTACCGCCATTGACATGATCTCATAATCATCTTTAGAGCCAACTGGGTTGGAAGAAATGCAGGGCATATGCCCATCGATTTTTTATTTTTGCATGTCTGCCTTTGGTTTGCAAAAACAATGTTGGGCGAAATGTGATGTATGATGCGTGAAAATTCGTGGAAAATTATTCAATTGAGTTGTTTGTTTCCACACCCGGAAAATAGGACATTTGCTTATTTGCATATTTGATTAATATGTTTGCTTTTTGGGCGTTTTTTATAGGAAAATAATAAGCAGTTTATGAAGCACAAAAGTAGATCAATTTAGGGTGAAGTGGCATTAGTGGTTATTCTGTATCTAAGCAAGAGCTGTGTGGTATCGATGTGCATTGTTTGGGTTTGATGCAGTAGCATCCTGAGCTCGATGCAATATTATAAAAAATTATATATGTCTTCTCTAAGTTTTCTCTCTTGGTCAGATAAAATGTATCTTCTTTCTGTTCATATTAGACTTTTAGCTAAGGTTCGATAACATCTTGTTACAGCTAAAAGTAAGATGTGTTCAGCTGTTCCTTTTTATCAGTTCTTTCAGAAGTCCTCTATCGTTGGACTTGTCTGCTGACTTCATAGAGACATATCGCTTCACTATAAGTTTTTATATGTTTTATATAATAAGTTTCTTATATTTGTTTAAGGAGAAAATATACTCATTCAACAATAGGGATAAGGTCGCTTTAAAAAAAAAAAACGTTCTACGACATTTACTGTATCGGATTTGAGATTAAGCACGAATTTGAATGCGGTTTCGTGGTAAGTAGGAAACCGCAGTAATATAAGCATGATGTAGGCACACGCCCCGCCGCAAGAGAAAGAAGGCTATGCTAATGATGTACTTTACGAGCGCTATCCCAAAAACGATGTCAAAATCGTGCTAGCCTTCACGACACAATCTCTAACAATGTCTAATCGATTTCACCGCAGGTCAGAACATGGTATTACCAGCACCAGATATCAACACCTTAACCTTCAGAGGGCTACATGGCTTAGTTGCAATAACACTACATGCATACGTTGAGATTGACGGTAGGCGCGTGCCGAGAATGTTATGTGGTCCCAATATCGACTCGGACTACTATCTTGTCGCAGCCAAGGTACGCACTATGATAAGAACAAAAGCTAGACGTCGGCAAGCTGCAATCACAGCAGACCGCTAAAGACTATTTAGATACTCTCCGTCTCCTTCTTCTCAAGATGTATGAGAGTAGTGGAAACATATCAGATCAGAGATCATTGGTTATACAAAACATGTGACTAATTCTTGTCGCAAAGCTATTGCAGAGAAGAACGTCATCTATCATCGAATTCTGCAGTCGGGAGCAACGCGAGCTGTTACAGAGCGATATCGAGAGAAACGGAGAGAGGAGAAATGCCTTTTCAGAAGCAAGAAAATGGAGCAAGATAGGAGTGATATTTTATCAAAAGTTCAAGCGTCTGACCGAAGTTTTTAAACTCGTAGTAACTTTCTGCAAAGTAAAAAGTGGAAATATACACAGGAATCACTGATATTATGGAGGACTCATTTTTCTAACCTGAGATGAGAAATAACACCGGAACCACCAGTAAATTATGACACTATTGTAGAGCCACAAAACTATAACGCGGTCAATTCGTGAAGAGTGAGGATTATGCACCAACTTTTATGCAAGACATGGCCGAATGAACGCATACCCAATGACTGGAATATTAGTGTAATATTTTAAATCTTTAGAATAAATCTGTTTATTGTGCAATACGCCGAATCCATATACGGATTCACTGATGTGGCAATCTCAGTGTGGCTTCAGACCAAAAAGGTCGACCAATGACCAAATTTTCACATTAAGACAAATCCTAGAAACCATCCGTCATCTATAAAGGTAGATGGTTCTCAATCTTCCGATGGAACACATATGACGCCAGTGCTCACTGAGACGTATAGAACATGTCGAGCATGATCTTCCAAATGAAAGTAATGCTGTTCGCGGATGATATTGGTATTATTGGTACACAGGAACGGCGAGTCAGCCAGGAGTTTTCAGTGATTGAAAAACAGTCTCGTCAAATAAAAGCATAAATACAAGACAAAAAACTAGGTATCTTCTGACAAGCCGTCATCGCGACTTGGACGGTCTATAACGATGGAGAATTTAAACTTTAACAGGAACAAAAACGTTAACCTGACGATCAGGCGAAGAATCACGCTTGCAAATATATGCTATTTTAGGCTGAGCAAGCATATTAGCACTAAGGCGAAAATCAAGATCTACAAGACACTGATACTTCCGAGCTTAGTTGGATCAGATGTAATGGCGTTGGAAGTGTTCGAGAGAAAGATTCTCCGAATCTAATTTTGTGCTTATTAGATTCGGCAACGAGTTTGGGTCCAGTATGAACCGCGAGCTGTTTGAGCTATTCGATTCGTATGAAAGTCCAGCCGCAGCATTGGACTATAGTGCTCCAGTACACAACTATGTATTCCATTTTCAAAGGAAAATATAAAAACATTTGCTATAAAAACAAGTACCCAAACTGTATTAAAGCGCACCCAGATGACACAGATTGTATTATAAAATTTTTTATCAAAAAAATAAATCTTTAAAACATGCCAAGCAAAAACAATTATACAACTGTTCTCAAACCGACGGTCAATCTAATAAAATTTTCTGGTATAGAAAACAATTAGCCAAGACTGTCTCGAGAAACACATGTTATGATAATTCGCCAGAGACCACAATCAGACAACCAATCTCCAATATAAACGCGACAAGTGAAGCGATTATTTTCAAACTCAAGTGTCTGGGAGTAATGCGATATTTAAATTCGAAAAACAGAAAAAAACAGAACTTTAAAATAAACCACAAAAGTCGGTGGTTGAACCTGTCACAGCTAACAATGGAAACGTTTATGTTGAACATAGCTACTTGAAAAATCTGTACGCCCCTGCCCACCCCTCGAACTTGAAAATGATACAAAGATCATTTAATCACGCCGAGAAAAGATTGCCATTTGTTGTTGTTGGTAAAAAAAAAAAAAAATCCACCCTATAGGATGACGTGACTTACAATTAATCAAATTAACACGCACAGCGATTTTTTAACAATTATCGTATGGGATGCGAACTGTGCTTGAATAGGGCAGGCGGGGTGGAATCCAGTAAAAAAAAAAAAAAAAACAACTTGAAAATTTGAAAAATTGAAATGCATCGCCACCACTTTTAAAGCAAATGAAAACCGCCGCCGTGCTACCATTTGTCCACTTTTCAACTGCGGTCAGGTCGAGACAGCACAGTTGTGCGCTGGAGGCGTGAAGTGTTCTTATTTTCACCCTCTGTGTGTGTCATCGTACTTTGAACGAAACTGTTTGCAATTTGTGCACAATTCGCGCTCGAGTCTGTCAAAAGGTCAAATATTTTTGTTGATTTTTCGATTTGTGTTTGATTTTTTTTTGAGCACGGCAATCAAAGCGAATCAATAAATTGTCAAAAAGAAACTGTCAAAATTTTTAATGACTGCTACGAGTAATAACCGAAAATCGATTGGTTCAAGTTGGCAAATGAAGTTTTTCGCAAATAAAAGAAAATTTAAAAAAAATACAATTGAAATTCCCCTATGTCGCGTGTACAAATGTCCAACATGTAAAATTTAATGGTTATTAACTCATTTTGTATGGTGTTGCACTTAATTAAAATTGTTGGTGAGAGACCTCAAATGTGTGGAATGCATTAATAGGAAAAATTTAAAAGAATTAGAAATGTAGATAAATTTGTATAATTATCTGTTACAAGCCAAAATAGTTTTTAGTTTGAGGAGTTGGCGAATTTACTCAGGTGGCCTTCAGCCGTCGTTCGGTCATGGTCGTCCTATATTACATACGTCGTAAGCCATGCATGCTCGAGCTCGGTCCTAAACTCTAATAGGAACAAAAACCCTGCGGAGCATCTGTCTCTTAAAGACTCCCAATGTGGTTTCGTCTGACTCAATCAGGCCTCTGCGCTATACAGTTGGAAAATCTTGCTTTACCTCACATTTGCGGCTGACGTTGTTCTTGCTGTTTATTTCTGGAAACGGTATGAAGTTTAGTTAGTTAGTTATATGGCTGTCAACCGTCTACCGGTCTAGTCCTCCATAATCTTGTGCCTGCTGGCGCCAGTCGTTTTGAATGCCAAGTACGGAGAGATCTCTCCATACCTAGTCATTCCATCGAGTGCCCGGTCGTCCTTTATGACGGCGTCCACCAATCAAGTTTGGGCCCCCATATAAACCATGCGTGCTGGAGCTCTTTCATCCATTCGAATGAGGTGCCCAGCCCAGTGCAGCCGCTGGAATTATATGCGCTGGACTATGTCAACCTCATCGAATAGCTCGTGCCGCTCGCGGTTCATAGGTGACCTAAACTCGTCGCTGACTCTAATACGACCAAAGATCCTGCGAAGAATCTTCCTCTCGAAGACTTCCAACGCTGTCTCGTCCGATTCAATCACGGTCCATGCCTCTGCGCCATACAATAAGACCGGGAGTATCAGCGTCTTATAGATCTTTATTTTCGTCTGTCGAGAGAGGGCTTTACTTCTCATTTGCTTGCTCAGCCCAAAAAAGCTTACGTTTGCAAGCGTGGTTCTTCGCCTGATCTCCAGGCTGACGTTGTTGTTGCAGGTTATCTCTGTTGCAAGATAGACGAAGTTTTCTACAACACTGAAGTTTAAATTCTTCATCGTCACTGACCGTTCAAGACGCGATGACGAAGTGCGAGAAGACACCAAGTACTTCGTCTTGTTCTCATTCACTGCTAGACTGTTTTTCAATCTCCGAGAACGCCTTGCTGACTCGCCGTTTCTGCGTACCGATGATATCGATGTCATCGGCGTAAGCGAGCAGCATCACTTCCTTTTGGAAGATCGAGCCCGACATACTCTGTATGTACGGGCATTGGCGTAGGATGTATTCCATCAGGAGATTGAATAAATCGCACGACAGAGCATCGCCCTGCCTGAAACCTCTTTTAGTATGAAAAGGGTCGGAGAGGTTTTTCCCACCCTAACAATGCTTTGTGTATTAGATAGCGTCGCCATGCAAAGACGGACAATCTTTGCCGGGATACCTAGTGCAGACAGGGCGTCGAAGAACTTCGTTCTTTTCGGCGTGTTGAAAGCGGCTTTGTAATCGACAAATAGGTGGTGAATGTCTTTGTTGAACTCACGGGTCTTTTCCAAGATTTGGCGTAATGTGAATATTTGGTCACTGGTCGACCTTTTTGGTCGTTCTATCAGTGAGTCGGTATACGGCTTCAGCCTATTACACAATACGCGCGAAGAATCTTATATCCAATGGAAAGGAGACTTATTCCGCGGTAGTTGGCGCAAACAGCGGGATCTCCTTTCTTAAGACAGAGAACACTGAAATTCCAGTCATTGGGTATGCGTTCATCGGACCATATCTTGAATAAAAGTTGGTGCATACTCCTAACCAACTCTTCGCCGCCGGTCTTTAATAACTCAGCTGGCAGCCCATCAGAGTCTGCCGCTTTGTTATTTTTCAGTTTTTTAATAACTGAATCGACCTCGTTATAGTCCGGTGGCTCTACAATAGTGCCATCGGCGGTATTGTGCGCTTCATCGCCTCCAAGTAGGTTGGAGAAATGACTCCTCCATAATCTCAGTGATTCATGGTTCATCAGTTACCAGATTTTCATTGTCATCCTTACAGAAATTTACTCCGGGTTTAAAACCTTCAGTCAGACGCTTGACCTTTTGATAGAATTTTCGAGCTTCATTTCTGTCACGTAACATCTCAACATCTGGTACTACTATATAAATATTTATATAAAAATATTTCTTACTCGCATGGCAGCTGTAGTAGATGAATGGCAGTCAACAACTTTTCTCATAATGTGAACTTGAGCAAACGATCCCAAGCTCCCAACGGATTAAAAATTTGCAATGGACTCAAGAACAACGAACTAAGAATGGTCTCAGGCTTGCTGACTGGACACTGCAGACGTAGAAGACATTTGTGTAAAATTGATGTTAAGAATACGACGAAACGACTGAGCATATTCAATACATTGGTGCCTTTCTCAAAAGAAACTTAGAAATGTGCCGAATCGACTGTCATTGATTTTCTTTCTTGGAAAAATAAAAAATTATTACTATACCAAATCCATATTCAAAAACTTTACATATGTATCATGACCGACAGTTTTTGGTAAAAGCATAAAATGCATTAAACCGATCATTCATATCGTCCTTCAACTCTAGCAATTTCATGGCATCCAACACCTGCTGCTCTGCGTTAGAACTAACCCTTGCCATCATGCTAAGCCCAAAACTTATCCCACTATGATATCATAAAAAAAAATCAGCTATGATAATATAAAATACATTGCACAAACATGCATAAATCATATCGTAACTTCGTAACCCTTTCGTTAATTGTCGGCCAAAAAAATCTCCCTTAATTCTCCTCCTCCTACTCATCAATGATTGCAGAACACGCATAAATTAAGTGTAACAGTCGACTTGTCTATACCGTCTGAATATCCTTTCGCGCGTTCAACCTAAACATCGTCAATTATGGGATATGCAAAGAATTTAACCCTTTCCGTGTTTAACGTATTCGTAGTCGTTTTTTGCGTTTGTGTCAGGTCAACATATGCAAATAATGCAACATCATTAGTGCGCGACATTGTCGAGTGGAAACTGGATTTGATTTGATACGAATTTGTAGAGCACGTGTCGTCATATGGCGGCGCACTTGATGCAGCAGGATGGCCGCAGTAACTATTGCGCATACCAAATGGTAAAGTGGGCCGTGTCTGGAAACGTACAAAGCTGTGATCCTGTTTGTGGCCATGAGTGGTGAACATTTTTCAATGTTTAAAGTTTTGCATGTGCACGAATTCACATGAGAACAGTCTAAAGTTGGAACTTACGGTAGAGTTTATATAAAAATCATTTAAAATTTGAATGCAGAAAAAGGAGAGTATGTCAATAGTCTATGAATTATAAATTGATTATTAGTAAAATTTATACATACTGTAGTCTAGTGCCGTAACAAAAGATCTTCTGGGTGGAGACTCTTGAGGCGGCTTTTGCTATTATTCGTAGCGAGAGCTGCAGTCAGTGGAATTATGTTAGCGCGGAGGCGATTATTTGTACACGTTGAAGGTTTGTTTTTAAAGCAGCATCCTTAAGCTGAATGAAGTAAATTTACTTATACAGGCATTGTATAAAGGGGTATCTAAAATAAATCCTCGATTACAAACACATCCGGTATAATGTTTTCTATAAATGCATCTTCCATTAAGTGGACCACTATAGTGACAACATTTATGTGACCAATGCGTATTTGCTCCGCAAATTTCTTTTGCTTCGATTGATTAACTTTGACTATAAAGAAGATTTGTGTCATGGCGAATGTCGACGTTGGCAGATCAAACAAAGTATATAATCTAGATGTGCAACAAAAATCGAGTCAAAATAGAAATGTCTGGCTTTCTGAAGCATTCGTCAAGTTCTTAAAATAAAGTTCTTCTATACTGAAGACGGAACTTCATGTGGGAGAATAACAATTACCATACAAAGTTACCACACACTCTGAGTATTTGTAGAGAACAAATTCATATTTTTAGGCCCTGTACCGAAAGTACAAGAGCCTATTGCTGGAAATAGTGGTCAGAGACCCCCCAAAGTTACCACCATTATGGTCAGTAGTGATAGAGGAGTCGATATTTAATTTTCCCTCCCCCTTCTTCCCCAATAAAATCACCGCCAAGCCTAAAAATTTCTTCGGCATAAAAAATAACGATTTTATAAGCAATTGAATTTGAACAACCTATGAAAGTTCCGTCCTCCCTTTTTCTTTTCATACATAAAAAAATGTTTTATAATGCACTTATTCGTGCAGTGAGAAGTGGACATAAGCTTGGTCATAAAATAGGGAAACATTTAATGTGCTTCTTTCGAGGACACCAACCAGCTGGATATTTGCAACATCCCAATTAAGTGTGCGGACATTCCAGGTGCATATCCGTAAATCGTGGTCCTTATATCGTTTGCGGGGGTCGTCATCATAGGATTCCTTCCTAGGCTTCTTTGTTGTTTTTATTGGAGATTAATTTTTTAAGTAGGCGGGTTCAAAGTCCAGCACACCAACACCTAATTAAGGGGGGGGTTTTTTCGCCTTTCTCACGTTAGTCATCTCTGAACGGGTGTTTGTGAGCTGCTTGGACCGTTTGCAAAAGAATTATAGTTGGTCAACAACTTTCGACACAATGTGAACTTCTGCAAACGAATTCCATCTCCCATTATGCTATAATAAGGAACCAAAATGGTACATTTTAGAGACTATACCGTTTACTTATCGAAAAATATGGCGGAGCTCAATTTCCAAAGAAGATAAGTTAGACTCCTCCACCAAAAATCAGCATTTTTGCAATCAACGCCCTACAACAAAAGCGTAAACACAAACCATAATCCTTTGAATTCATGCGAAAATCAAAGCTATACAAAATGTTTTTTTTTTCCCACAGCAAATTAAGCAACGACAACAAAAAACTTGACCTTGTTGAGAATTAAAAAAAAAAAAAATAATAAAAAAATAAAACCTCATACAAAAATGTTAACTAAATCACACGCAGCGAGCAGACGACGATGATCTTGGATATGCGAAAAAACTTAAAGTTGAACAGCAGATGGAGCGGTGTGTGGAGGAGACTAGTATCACGGCTACAGCGGACAGTTGGACGCTACTTAAGCTAAAATGTATGAGGTATCAAATATTGTTGTAGCGCAGCGCATAAGTCACGAAGCAACTAAAAGCCAACCAGCTTAAATTCCAAAAGGAAGAGAAGTTTAGATTCGACAAAAGCAAATCTTTCTGCTTCTCTGCAGCGGTCATTTATGAAACGTGTGGTCGTTTGGGCCAATGCCTACAACTGGCACATCATGACACCATCTGAGCGAAGACTATATGCAGCATCACAACAAACACACAACAGGAACAGCAAGAAGAAACTCCTACATCGACAACGACGACGACGACGACGAGGACGACGTTATCAAAAAGCCAGCACAGAATGGAAGAAACACAGAAAATAAAAGCTAAGAAGGGAACTCTAACTCATTACCTCCACGAAATGTTCAGAAACTGCAAGAAACTGAGAAGTAAGTAAAATTCCCACGATCATAACGAACACTCCAATAAGAAAGGATGCCGGTCAGCCAGCCAGTCAGCCAGCCAGCCAACCCACAGCATTGATTGATTTCACTTTACTGTTTATGTATAGATCGGATACCAACATTTTTAAACTTTTAATTTTTTTTTTCTCTTTTCCGATCCAAAACTTTCACGGCTCATTGAGCTCTGATATCGTAACTCTATGCTGTCATCTTCCGCCTGATTGTCATGGCATATCAAGTGTAGCACATAATTACAGAGTGCAATATTAGCCGACAACAAGTATTCCATATGAAGAACAGCCTATCAAATTGTCTGCTGCTCTTGGTTTTCAACAAGTCATCAGCATCATCAGCATCAGCCATAATCGTTTGATTGAATCTGATCATACAGACTACCATAATATAATAACAGGATAATTGAAAACAGAAAAAAAATAAAAATAAAATAAAAACATATTTCTTGAACGAAATATGCGAAAAACATTCGAGCTGTTGAGTATGTACTTAAAGTGTTCCATCAGACATCTGCAACTCAGTTGTCGTTTGTGGGAAAAATAAGAAAAGATATTTTATGTGCATTGTTTTTCAAATTGCTGTCATTGATTTTGAATGCGCTTTAAGCTTATTACAAAGAGATGTTCGGATTGCACAATCGAATCTTCAAAGAAATAGTTTTATGGAAATTGGAAAATTTTCGTTTCATCTAAAAGCCAGAAGCAAGAAGTTGTGTAAGAGGACTAATAGAGTGGCTGAAGACGGCAGCAAGGAAGTCTCGTTTATGGTTTTTATACAGGAAACAAAAAAAAAAAAAAACGAAAAGTGAAAAAAACGTAGAGAAACTAAAATCATAGAAAATATCTAAGGAATGAATCGTTGGTCAAACCGCTGAAAAATTTAGCCTTCACAACACTGCCTCCAACAATGGAGAGTGAACATGGTAGTTAGCAGCACCAGATTTCAACAACTCAACATCCACAAGTCTACATGGCTGAGTCTAAATCAAATTACACGCAACCAAATGGATTATATTTTGATATGACATAAGGCGATATTGACTCGGATCACTATCTTGTCACAAACAATCTATGCACGTTCGAACATCCAACGAAAGCTAGACGTAGGCAAGCTGCAATCAGAACAGACCGCCGAAGCCTTATCAAACACGCTCTCCCGACTGCTCCGTAAAACCTCTCTGTCTCATCAAAATATTTGTGAGCAGTGTAAACATATCACCCGCTCAATTGATAGTGCTGCCAAGGAGATCATTGGTTATACAAAACCTGTGAAGAATTATTAGTACGACGAGGAATGTCGCAATGATACTGCAAAGAACTCTACCAAGCTCTGTAGTCGGAAGCAACGCAAGCTGTTGGAGAGCGATATCGAGATAAAAGTAGAAAGGAGAAACGTATTCGCAGATGCAAGAAATAAGAAGCACAAAAGGCTTGATTTTGAGGATGTTGAGAGGTTATGTGACAGAAATAAAGTTTGAAAATTTTATCAAAAGGATTGTGAGGACAAAAGTGGAAATCTGGTTACAGATGCACAGGAATGACTGAGTTTGTAGGAGAAGTCATTTTTCTAACCTACTTGTAGGCGATGAAGCGCATGATACCGCCGATAGAGAAATTAAACCTGAGCCACCAGTTAATGATGGCACTATTGTAGAGCCACCGGAGCAAGTGGCAGGCTCAGATGGATTGCCAGCTGAGTTATTCAAGACCGGCAGCGAAGAATTAGTTGGAGTATGCACTAAATTTTATGCAAGATATGGTCCGATGAACGTACACCCAATGACTGGAATCTCAGTGTGCTCTGTGCTATCTTTAAGAAGGGAGAACCCGCTGTTTTCGGCAACCATCGCGGAATTAGGTTTCTTTTCATTATTGTGTAATAGGATGAAGTAATTTACGGATTCACTGTTAGGACAATATTAGTGTGGCTTCAGACCAAAAAGGTTGACTAGTGACCAAATATTCACATTTCGAATAATCGTGGAAAAGATCCTCGTCGATTATAAAGCCGCTTTCGAACGGTGAGTCAGCAAGGCGTTTTCAGAGTTTGAAAAACTGTCTCGGCTCATGGGTGAATGAGAACAAGACGAAGTACTTGGTGCCTTCTTGCAAGCCATCATCGCGTCTTGGACGGCATTTGACGATGGAGATCTTCAACTCCCACCAATCTTCAAAACCACACATTTTTTTATTCGATTCGTTTTTTTCTAAAATTTTAATTGTAGGTTAACGATGCATATGATTTGTCGAAAGCTGATTCAATTTTGGATTCGACTACCAAGCATACTGAAAATCTTCGCATCTTCTAATCTGAATCATGCGTATCAGCCCTTGCCGCAACAACAAACAGTTATTTTGTTTGGTGGTGAGTTTATTTTATATTCTACAAAATATTAAAGTAGTAAATGTTTGTGCTTAAGCATTCACTTGCCGTTGAGAGCTCTTTTTGTGATTCTATTACATACATTGTATTATTCTAACAAATTGTACTAACCACCCTCGCCGCAAAACACAACAGGTTGTTTCTCTATTCTCTCTCTTTCTCGTTCTTTCTTGCTGAGAACATGTTCGACGATGGCTCCGATGGCACACGTGTTCGACAGTGCAAACACCATGTTTTATGGCACCATGAAATGCGAACCGGTTATCTTCTGTAAAAATGAGAGCAATAGCGAGTATGCAGCGGAGAGCAATAACATATAAACAGTATCCTGAATTCGAATAAATTTTATGAATATATAAATTTTTAAGATTTTAAATAAATAACATTTATTTATTATTTCGTCTCCACTTTTCACCGAATCTTACCCGGTGCTGCGATACGCGAAATATGTGTTTAATTGTTGTATTTCTTAGAGCATACAAACCGATTTTAAAGACGATCATATGAAAGAAAAATGTATTCTTTTTATACAATCGACGAAATGCTTATTTTATTATTTCTTGTCTAGAATATATAAGTTTGTATTGTGTCCTATATAATTTTTTACAACCCTTGGAGGCTTTGTACCATACAAAATGTGATCCCCTTTTGCATCACTTGGTGTAAAATTTTATAAAATAGATGAAATGAATAGAAAGATGATCGCATGCAAAAGAAATTATGTATTATATGAAATTTCACTTCGAAGAGGGAGCTGACTCAATTTTTTTGGCGTTGCTTAACTATTTAAAAAACAATTGAAAAATTTCTGACGAAAGAGAGAAAAAAGGTAAATATTTTGGTAAAATAAAATGGTTCATTTTAAAAGCAAGAAAACATCCGTAGAAAAAAACGTCTTCGTATCTATTGTTTCGCACACAAACGTAATTCCAAAGTACGTATGGCTTGGTCTAGTGTGTTTAGAACCCTTAGGACCCATCTACTTATAATAACCTCTTATACAATATTTAAGTCCCTTTAATCCCAAGAATGGAAAAAAGAGTATAAAAATCGAGTTTGAAGAAGATTGGTTGAAGAAAAATTTTGAAACATTCTTTTCTGGTCCTTTCTGGCATTTAGCCATTCGATTATCTATTCGAATATAGAATTGCGGGTTTTATTTGATGGGATGGTTAAAATTTCAACTTAGAAGACGTCGTAGTAGTCGTCTAGAAGTCTGAATGATGCTTGAGTATAAACTTATCCAAAATCATCAAAATACATCAATTAGAAAAAGACGCTTAATTTAAATGAATAAATAAATTATATTCAAATCTAGCTACGAGCTAACATTTATTGTAATAATTGAAAATCATCCCTAAATATATTTTCCAACGAAGTTTCACTTGTCGCCCTGTTGCTCGCAAGCAGATATTTTGTTGTTGTGCAGATGTAAATATAAAAATTTCTTTTGAGGGAGGTTTGCTCGCTTTCAGAATCAGTTTGTGTCGCAGCAGGTTTCAATCGTTCGCAGTTCGTGGTTGGGTACGGTCGTGGTTTATTTTGCTGCTCTTCGAAACAGTTTAGCTAGCAAAAAGCAGAAGTTTCTTCTTTCTGTTTAATACGCGCAAAATTTAACGGTCGGCTGCAATTGATTCAAATATTAAAAAAAAAAAAACTAATAATAATTTGTTTATATTTTATATTTTTTTCTAAACGTGCAAAAAGAAAAATGTTTAATTAAAATCAATTTAATTCAATTTGTGCGCTGCAGGCGATATTCTTGTTGATGACAATAAATAAATCAGCTTTGCTGATACGATAAAATCTTAACTTTCCTCTGTGTGTAGTGTGTGTCTCCGAGTGCATAAAGTAAAATAACAAAAAGAAAGAATAGCAATTGTATTTTTAAGCTATTTTAATTAGTTTTGTAACAGAAACTCGACTCTTAAATAACAATAAAAAACTTCGAAAACAAAAACATTATCATGGCTGATGAAAGTTTACACACAATACCGCTCGAGCACAATATCGACTATCATATTGTAACGCTCTTCGAACGTTTGGAGGCAATGCGCAAGGATACAAATGTGAATCGTTTGTCTAGCACGCTGCAACCGCAGAAGCGTACAATGCAAGCTGAGATACGCACGCTGGAGTTTTGGCGGTAAGTTTGCTTAAAGATTAAGCTGTGAAGGTGGAGCAGCAGTGGAGTTGCTGAAGATGGTGAAGATTTTTGTAAAAGTTATTATGATTGGATATTGAGTTTCAACAACTTAACTAGCTGGCGTAGTTAGTTAGTAGTAGCATAGAATTTCATTAAAAGCTTTGAAAGCAATTTGCTTTTGAAAATAAATGGCTACACAAATTTTGTTTGCCTGAAGAAAAAAAAAAAAAGATAAAACATCATTTTAGGTAGCAGACCAAAATTTATTTAATAAAACTAAACTAAACTACTAATTTTATGGTATTTAATATATATATATATATATAATATAGTTGAAAAGGAAAATTGAGAATATTTGGTTGAAAGTCCTTAGATAAGTATAGAAGTTAGAATTAAATATTATTTCTTATTTAAAAAAAAACAATGTGAAAAGCCGTAAAATAAATATCACAGTGTGAAATAGCATGTAGCAGTAAGAATAATACAGCTATTAAGTGTTAAATAATTCAAATAAACAGTGATTTAACAGCGAAGAGCAGTGCTTTAACAGTAGTGGGCTGTGATTTAATAGAAAGTAGTGGAAACATAAAATAACAGAATTTTTTTTTGTAATTTAGAAATAGCAGTCATATAATATATATTAAAACATTTTAACAACGAATAACAGTGATATTACATATTATTTTTCTTAGAAACAGATAGTGACATAATATATTTACAAGCCGAAAATAGCAGTGATATAATATATCAATTTCTTTAAAACAGAAAATAGCAGAAATATAAAATGCCAGAGTTTTTTTTTAAAGATATTGGAACATATTAGTATTTTCTTCTTTAGACTACTATATATATGCATTACATAATGCTAACGAACCCAGCATCTGCTGCTTCACTCCTTCTAGATAGATATATAGATAGATAGATGATAGATAGATAGATAGATAGATAGATAGCTAGATAGCTAGATAGCTAGATAGTTAGATAGTTAGATAGATAGATAGATAGATAGATAGATAGATAGATAGATAGATAGCTAGATAGCTAGATAGCTAGATAGTTAGATAGTTAGATAGATAGATAGATAGATAGATAGATAGATAGATAGATAGATAACTAGATAGCTAGATAGCTAGATAGTTAGATAGATAGCTAGATAGCTAGATAGCTAGATAGTTAGATAGATAGATAGATAGATAGATAGATAGATAGATAGATAGATAGATAGATGATAGATAGATAGATAGATAGATAGATAGGTAATTGGAAAGCAAGAAAGTTTCATTCGAAATATGGACATTACCAAGTTATAAGAAAGTTCCATTAGAAATATGTGCATTACAAAGAAACAATATAAGAGAAAAATAAACAGAGATATTGCCACATACGCAGGGACTGCTAAATATGTTGTTCATAATTTTTAAGAAGTTGAAACATATCTCATATCAATGGAGACATTGATTATAGACATTTATTAAAGAAAGATGTTCACATTTTTCCATTATATACAAGTCTATCCTATAAAAATTTCTTTAAGCTTCTCGTCTTTTGTTGTATGTTATTATTTTGGTTTCAAATAGTTAAATTTTTTTTTTTTTCATTATTAAAAGCTGAATTTAAAATTAAACTCAATAATGCTGTTGAGCTAAAGCCGGATAACCGAAAATTTCATTCACAATTTTTTAAAGAATTTACAAAGCAATTAAGACTCAACAATGCGGCAAAGCGATATAAATGGAAACTAATGAAATATATAGACTTAAAATATAAGCTGCAATATAACAGAAGCTTTTATACGCTTTATATAAACTATTAAAGTATAAGTTTCTAGGGTAATATGCAATATAAATATATATACATATATATGTATATGCTTAGACTGCTATTTCCATCTATTTTCCATCTATGTTTCATGTATCTTCAATCTATGTTCCAACCAACATCCATTTATCTTCTTAATACCTTCCAACTATTTTGAATCTAAATTCTAATTATCTTCCATCTATGTTCCAACTATATTCAATCAATGGTCCATCTATGTTCCAACCAACTTCCATTTAACTTCTAACTATCTTCCATCTATGTTCCATAGATCTTCCAACTATCTTCCATTTATTTTCAATGATGATACAAACTTTGGGTTTAAACGGTGTCAACTATTATTTTATTTTTTTTCTTTAACATAATGAAAATGGCGTAGATTATTTATCAAAGCTGGAGATGCCCAACCTAGGTCTAGTAAGCAATACAGAAATATATTTTCAATCAAAAAGAATCGAAAATTGATCATTGCCTGTTCCTTCATTCCGTTCATATAGCCTTCACCGGCTGTTATACTACCTTACAAAAAAATGACAACCAATATTTATACACCATGTGAAGTGTATAAAAGAAAATCACCGCATTTCAGCATATTTTTCGTCATTAAAATATTTTAAAGGTTTATGAAGCAATTAAATATTATTTTTTTTTCGTTTTTTTTTTTTTTTTTATTTTCAATTTATTCTTTTAACATTGTAATATAATAAAAAATAAAACAATTATTTGCAAACCAGCTATCAGCACATACAATGTAGTCAGTCTATAGATTAAAAAGTCCTTCAACATGATTGCAACAACATGCAACATGATTTTAATGAATACCTGCTCGGTGCGAAAAGGTGAACTGTCGACAAATTGTTATACAGTGTGCCATAGTAAGTAGGCGTACAAGTATGGCTAAAAAAAAAATCAAAATAAAATAAAATAAAATAAAAGTTTTATTTTTTAAATCAGAAAGGAATATTTGTATTTCGTTTCATAAATAGTTCTAAGAACAGGAACTATTGATCCAAAAATTAAAAAAAAAATTCAAATTAATTATGAACTAATTATTTATTTAATTAGAGAAGATATTTTGTATATGTTTTTGTCCTTAAATAGTTCGAATTTAAGAACTACGTTTGAAAAACAGCTTCCATTTTTATTTTGGCTGAGAGAAAAATTTTATAAAATAATTTTGTTTTAAATAGTTCCATAAATATTTCATTGCAAATAAAAGCTGCAGAAGATATTTACATATAATCTTTTTTTTTATTTAGTAACATACTTATGCTACGCAGTGTATTTGAGGATGTGAATGTTGTGTGATAAAACAAAATAAAAAAATAACTATTCAGCGACACTTTATTTAATTGTACCAACTCGCTTGCAATTAAGTAGGAAAATACGTTGATAAATTTTCAAAGTCCAATGTATGAAGTAAAAGCCGCAAGTATAATTGAAACAAAAAAAAAAAAAAAAATAAGATAGTCCATCAGAGTGAAAATATGATACACTGCAATTCAGAATTAATGATGTAATTCTTTAGAGATTTTTTTTTGTTGCATTTATTCCAAAATTTATTATGGCTAAAGCTTCAAAAACTTCGTGGAACTAAAATCTCAAGCGCACAACTATATTCTTTTATATATTGGTAGATACATCACTAGGCTTGTGATTGACTACCATGTTTTGTGCAGAAGTTTTGTGAATATTGAAGAGTAAGAAACGGTTGAAGATTTTTATTACATAATACAGCATAAGAAGACTATTTTTACTTCACAGTTCCTAGTCTTACTGGGATAACTGAAAAAGAATTTAAAGAAGTATGCAAACTTTTGATGCGGAACTGTGAAATTAATGAATTAATTAATTTAAGCTAACCTTAATTAAAATTATTTTGTTTGATCTAGAAATTAATAAACATGAAATAGTTTAGGTACTAGCAAGAAGAAGAAGGAGTGGAACACTGTCTAAAATATATATTTTTTTAACCTTAAATAATCCAGCCACTAAGTCCGTCAATCTGTTCGTCTCTTGCTTGAATGAACACCAAGACTTATGAGTGTAAGCAAAATAAAGGCACAAAACAGACTGTTTAAATTTCATAGCAGAAATCGAAACATGTGTCAATGTTGTTATACAATTCTAAGTTGCAATTGTGTCATTGGAAAATAACTGTGTATATATTTCTCAATTTATATATGATATAATCCAAAGAGATAAAACTTTAGACGTTCCTTACACTTAGGTCGATAATTGTATGAGTCATTCTTATTAAAAGATAAAGCCCTAAGGTTACACACATTTTTTTATACTAGCAAGACCTTTTATATTGTAGATAATTCTCACTTTAAACTCGATTAAGTTTAATATTATAACGGTACTAACGTAAGAACCATCTACAAAATTCATTTTCATACAAAATAGTGGTTAGCTTTGTAGGTAGACCCATATAGTAAGTTTGTGTATGCACATCGAACAACTAATACTGTAAAATGATTTGGAGCCCGAGCAGGGACACACAAATCTTGTTACACTTGAGTTCGCACAATATGGATAAGCGTTATGCGAGACTCTAGATATAAAAAATGTATAAATGATTTGGCGCCCGAGCAGGGACTCACGAATCTTGTTACACTTGAGTTCGCACATTATAGCTAAGGGTTTTCAAAAATATGTAAAAAATCAGTACACTTACATAAGAATTATAAATATATATATATATATATATATAAAGAAGATTAGTTTTTCAATGTATTCATTAACTTTAAAAAACTTGACATGTTAATTTTTCCATATGTGATGTCTCCAGTTGAAGCAACTTGCCAAATAAAAGCTTACAATTTATATCTCAAAAAAAAAGATACCAGTCTTGCAGTAGGACATAGCTAAAACCATTTATTTTCTCGAGTTGATCAATGAAATGAAGATGTTTGAGTGTGACGCTAGATGATTAATATAGATGTCAATAGTTAGTGGTGTAAATATTGACATCTATTGAAAATTGGTCGAACTTTTAACCTTTTATATGTATAGATTTATGTACAATAGTTTAAGGGCATGCAGTTTGAGTAGCACATATAGGTTTGAAAAGCGCTAGCAAAACAGTTTGAATAGCATTACATATTTGTATAAATTTCAGCATTAATTTGAGCTTCAACATTTCTTAGTAGCTATAAATCATAACAATTTATTATATAAAATATACCCTCTCATATATACACGATTGCAGGGTATAATAAAGCTGAAGCATAAAAGTACAACAAAGCATAAAAAAGTCAAAGAATCGAAAATTTATATTGACAAGCGCGCCGCTAACTATATACACGCCGACACATTTGTACATACATATAGATATATAGTCACATACAGTCAGATATGAAGATACAACGATTATGTTGCTTCTTTTGCGTTCCGACAACAACTCGCTTCGACAATCAGTTGCAGCTGCCACTTGCAGTTACAGCATACAATATACTCGCAGTTGAAGTGTATTTGTGGGAGCAGATTGCAAAACAAAAAATAGCAGAAAAGTTTTCAGAAGTCAGTTGAATCGGATCAAAAGAAGACTTTTGATGTTTTTTTCTGTTGTTGTCGCCGCCAACGCCAAAATGGCGCAAGAGTAGCAACAGAACACACAGTCACTAATTGTTCGTTTCTAGTGAAATTAAAATCAGCAAAAAAGCGCGCGCAAATATTTATTTATTATTTTTTTTTTTTTTTTAATATGCAACGTTTATGCTTCCCTTTTTTTTTTTTTTTTTTTTTTGAAACAACAACTTATTCCTTATTTTATTTAGTTTTTTTTTTTGTCTTTTTTTCTTGCAGCTCCATCATTAGCGAATGCTTGGCTTCTTTCTTCTACGTTTTCATCGTTTGTGGCGCAGCAGCGGGCGCCGGTGTGGGTGCAAGTGTCTCCTCGGTGTTACTTGCAACAGCATTGGCCTCTGGCCTGGCCATGGCCACACTGACGCAGTGTTTTCTGCATATATCGGGTAAGCTAAAGTTGAAGTTGAAGTCAGAGAGAGAGTCAGTCCCAAGTGAAGTTCATGTCAGAATCAGAAACGGGGGTTGTCTTAAGGCATTCCACATGCGTGGGAATTTGGGTGCACAAGTATTTCGATTTACTTTGCATTGGGGTGTACACACGCGCTCCCTTTTGGATTTATATATTCTTTTGTTTTTTGTATCTTGTAGATACTTTTCTTGTGCTGTTTGTTTCTACATACATTTATTTGCGTTGACATGCAAGTCAATTAAAATTTCTTTATTTTATTTCTTGTTTTTATTCACTTTAGCTTAACACTTGAGTTAAGCAGCAAACAAACGACTTATAGCTGAAGTAGCAAAAGTTATTTGTATCTTTTATACACATTGCATATGTATCTTTGCTTTTTTTTTTAAGTACTGACACTTTAGTTAAAACATGTGTTCTTGCTTTTCTATGAATTTTGTGTGTGTTTTTTTTTTTTTGTATTTAATTTGTCTTAAGCGGATTTTCACAGATAATTGAGCTTGTATTTATGTTCAGACATATTCAAGTGCTGCAAAACAAATTTATTTTTATATAAAAGCTTTACACTTAAAATAGCAGCATTTGCTCACAAATAATACTTCACATATTATATAGTATCTATTTTCAATAAGAGGATCAAAATGTTTACTAAATTATTTATATAAAATGTTTGAAATGAATCTATGGAGCAGCCTACACGTTGAAATTTGTGTGTAAAGATTTTATTTATTTTTATCAATGAGCCATGCATTTTAGGGGAGGTGAATAAAGATCCAAAAATTAATGCAGTAGAGATCACCAAAAATTGGAAAAAATATTTCGACAGCGGTGTTACTTCTAACCTTCCAACTTCCAAAATGCAAACCCGTATCAAACCTATCAGAAAAAAACGAGAAAGAACGCTGCAGTCGTTTGGCTCGACTACGAGATATCGTGTTCCTAACAATTAATATGAGGGCTATCCTTTTTACTGGTCCGTTCTTAACCTTCATGAAATATTTTCTTAGGAATCATGCAGAATACACCAAATTGAGTGTTTTTAGCTGAATAAACAAATACATTAAAGCATTTTTCATACAAAAACTGAGAAAGTTTGGACAAATTTGTGGTCCAGTAAATGGAATATTCGATAAAGATTAACGTGAGCTAAGCCAAATTTGGGTGCTTCTAACAAAATTTGTTCACACCAAAACTCAGAACGAGTAGTAGCTTTCGATGGTGAGTGCCCATTTGAATACAAGTTGTCTGAAGAATAAATAAGAGAATCTAAAAATGTACAGACGGACAGGCGGACATGTCTATACCGATTCGTCTTTGGTTGTTGATCAAGAAAATATATACTTTATGGTGTATGTTTCACCTTCTTCTACCTATTACATTTATTTGCAACTATGCGAAAAAAGGATATTAAAAAAGGGGACCTATCAATCATTGCTGTTGAGTCCAAGCTTAACTTGTTTGGATGCAATGGTCCGATTTTGGAGTATAGGAAATTAAATACAGAGGTAGTAGAACGCTACATGGTAGCTAGAGTAAGGCATGGCAGTGGAGAATTCATGGCTTGGTGGTGTATGGTATCCGCTGATATTGGGAATGCGTTAATAAGTTTTTATAGACAAACTTGGCCTGAAAAACATATTTAGACTGTTTCAATAAAATCATCCAATAATAAGAAAAACTAAGTTCAAGGATTTCCGAGCTTTTATACATATATAAAAAATAATTATATTTAGCAACTTATTAAATCTGATATACGACCACACAAATTTCTAGAGTTTCAGGCTGGATAAGACATTAATTGACGGCAAGATATTAATGAAAAATCATTCATGCGAAAATGACTTGCTGATGTTTATTTGCTGAGACAACTAATCTAATAATAAATTATAGTAGGGATAAAATAACAAACGCTAATCTTAAAACATTTCTTATTTGCAGGCGCACACATTAATCCTGCAGTAACCTTGGCCGCGTGTGTGGTGCGCGCCATTTCGCCAATTCGTGCTGCCATGTATATCACGGCACAGTGCGGCGGTGGTATAGCTGGAGCAGCATTACTCTATGGGTAAGTTTTTTTCTATTTGAAAACTTTAAAATTTGAACTATAAACCGAAACACTAAAAACACCTTTTGCTATTGCTGTACTTGTGTGCAGGAAATCACAAACTGCACAGGAAGTTTGTTTATGCGAAAAAAAAAAATAAAATAAAAGAAAAATACCAGAACACAACAGAAATAGAGAAAATCCGTAGCAGGTAAACATTTCAACTGTACGCTGTTGATGACAAATCATACACCAAAATGGCAGCAGCAGCATCCTTACAGGCATACAGTTGTATGTATATGTATTACAGCCATCGCTCAACACACAGCTACAACAAACCAAACACACCTGCATGCTACGTAGGCACTACTATTCTAGCTATTTACGCATTTAAAACTAGCTACAGAACAATATATCTGACAAAAAACATCTGCCACCATCGTTTCGTGTTCGTTTTCGTTTTCTTCTGTGATTTCCCATTTGGCTAGATGTCCTTCTTTGTATTGCGATTGCGATTGCGACGGACCGTGTGTCGGTGGTGGTGCGTTGGTGTTGCTGTTCTATTATATTTGAGCATGTGCAACGGCAACTATGCTGCCGGAGCTATGCTTTAGGTTTAACTGCCTATCTTACTGCCTGTGTTGTTTGCCTGTGCAACGCTCATTAGTGCTACAATTGTTCCTGCAAGGAAGAAGGAAAAAAGTAGAAAAAACCAAATCTCTTACCTATCTTATATGTACATGCACACATAAAGTAGATAGATAGCACTTTATTTGTTTGTGTAGGTGCTACAGGCGTAGAAAGTGTGTCCTTTTTTATTTTCTTTGCTTTACAGATACTTTGAGTTTAGTTGCAATTGTTTGCCTCACTGCCTGCCTGCCTGCCTGTCTGTTTGTTATAAGGAAATGCTGACACAGATACTTATTTCAAGTTCTTTCATTCTATGTATCTGCTACACTTTACTGTATCTGCACGCATGCGTAGCGCAGCATTGCTAAAATATCTTTTGTACAATTTTCGTCTTTCTTTGTGTATCTCCAAAAAAAAAAAACCCAACGATTTTTTCTTCCTGCACATTGAACTCCTTTTTTCGATCTTTGTTTTATGCGTAGAGGGATCAGTGGCTCTTTGGAATTGTCTGTTCAACATCTGTTGAGTAGATACATACTTCTTTTTTTTTAAGATTATTTTTTTCGATTTTTTGGAGCGACAGGCTTCAGCTGCTGTTTCTTCTTTACTTTCTGTCTGAACTCATTTTTTATTTTCGACATTTTTTTTTTCAAAAATTTATATAAGTATTTCTTGCGTGAAAGTTGTGCATCTCTTTTTAGGGTAGCAGAACATATGTTTCTTCTTCTAAAAAGAAAAGAAAAATAATTTCGTGTTGATTAATTGGTTTAGATTTTGTGGTTTTCAGGATTTTTACGCCCTAGAGCTGTATGAATACTTTTCGAACAGTTTTGTTGAAAGGTTGTCATAAGCGAAAATAAATCTGTCTTATGTCTTATGGAGCATATTAAAATCTTCTAAAGAAAATTTATATAGGGAAAATTTGTATACAAGTTTAAATATTTTGGGCTTGAACCCTATATCTATTAAGGAAATTTGGCATAATTTATAATATGCTGAATTGACTAAACGAAATTTAACAATTTGCAAAATTAGGTGCCTTCATAAAGCTTCATTTCAAGCCAATAGTCATACTAATCACATACTAACTGTTTTTCCCATTTCGACCCATATAAATCATTGCAGGTCCTTAACGCTATATCTGTTTTGGAGTCAGCATACAGCTGAGTACTAAGCTAGATGAAAAATTTAAACTAAACTCTTCTTAAACGATGGACTAAAATTTCATAGCTCAAAACTATTTCATATAGATGCATAGTAGAGCTGGGAAAACATAGATTCTTAGACCGATGCATCAATGTTTTCATATGAAAAACATCGATGTATCGGTCCAAGCTCTAATGCATAGGCTTTGTTATACGTAAAGAATACTAGGAAATAGATGTTCCACTATAAAATGGCAACAATGCTAGTACCTAAATAAAAGTTACACCAAATAGATACTTCATTTGTATACACTTTCAATTACGTACTGGCACGAAGGACAAAAGTTTCTATTGCAATTAGAATCATTTACTGTGCTGAATAAATCTACCCATTACTGCCGTCTAAATCAAATAGGATTAAAAAAAAAAAACCTTGAACAGTTCACTCATTACGTTCTAAATGCTTTCGATTGAAATATTTGTAAAGAATTGCAGCACATACTAGATAAACACTTGTTCAAGCATTACAACAACACAAGAACACTTAAAATTAAATTTCAACAGCCCCTACTTAGTTGTTGCTCACACTGCAATGCAATGCTGTCAATTAAGTTTGAAATTCCTTTTTGGCTGCATGCATGAAATTTAATAGTTCAATGCGCATACTATACAAGTACGTATAGGTTTTTGAGATACTTTACATTCCCACATGTGTCACATGCTGCAGATACTTAAGCATTTAGTGTGTTTATTTTTTTTTTTTAGTAGATCCAGCATAAAATGTATGCACTTCTAGTTGATGTATGTGTTTTTTAGAGTTTTGAGAAGGAAACAAGCTGTTTACTCCAGCGCAGTATGACGTTTTAAGTGTTAAAAATTCAGATACCAGAGTACCAGCAGCTTTGCGGCGGATGTTGTACGAGCGTTTTAAAAATTAATATAAAACCAAATTGTAAAATCTTTTCAATCTTTTTTTTTTTTTTTTGATTTGTTTAAAAAACTGGACACGCGCGTTCTGCGCACGTTCCAAAATTTCAAATCTTCTTCGATATTCTACAAACGCCGAATTCAGAAAGCCAAGAAACACACACAAAAAACAGCAGCAGCAGATGTAATTAAGAATGATATGCGTTGACTGCTTTGGGGTTTGCAGCAGACAAAAGTCGGCGACGGCATTGGCGACTCGGCACGGCTGCGTATGCGCAACAGGATCGTTGATTATTCTACTCAGCTCAGCGTTGAATGTTTGCCTGCCTGGGTCGAAATCAAACACGTGGCGTCGTCGTCGTCGTCGTTGGTTCTTTTTTTGGTTGGTTCTTTTTTTGGTTTTTTTTTTTTTTTGTGAATCGCTGGTCAAGGCAGCGCCAACTTGATGAGCAGCTGGAATTGAAGTGGCATGTTTCGTATCGCATCTCTTGTAGCACCTGCTGTCGAAATTAGTCATTATACAAACATGTATCCGCGAGGGTTGTCTGATAAGTCGAAAATTACAATATACTTTGTGTTTCTTGTGTATTGACTAACTGTTAAATTTTAACCAGACATTGAAAAACTCGACCTAAGTATTTACTTTAAACGTTTATTAGTTCTAAATAAATATGTCTGCACTCAATTCATAGTTGCTAATCAACTCGAATTAATTTTTTTGGGAACTAAATAAGTATAACAAACTTTACATAATTTTGAAACTGAAGGCTTAAAACAGACAAATTATAAATATATAATAATATTAGCTCGCATACATTCAATGCCCGAGTGTCGACCATTCCAGTTAAACCATTTTCGGAGCGCTTCTAAAAATGAAAGGATTTTTTGAAAAGATTCACCTTTCTCTCAATTCAGAGCGTACAATGCCCGATATCGACCATTCGATCATTACAAATACTCACTTCACTATATTTTGATACTTTTCAAAGCAATCATAAATATGTTTAAAAAAAAAGGTTTTCTAAGCGTTCATCGTAAATACTTTCAAACACTCTGAATTAGTATTAAATTCTTCAAATAAGACTCTTAAATGCATTCAAAAGAAGTGCCTTTAAAGATATATATGTTTGATCAGCATACAGAGGATATGTCGGACATGTTTATATCGGCTCTGCTTAGACCTTTTGTTATACTACTTTTAGATTCTCCTTATTCATACGTAATGCAAGCGTATGCTACCTTGTGGGTGTCACGCCCCATGGATCTTACACATCTCGGTCCCACCAACAAATATACCAAACATCCCTCTTCCTCATGCAAAGATATGATGCATTTTGTTTATAGCTTCTATGAGGTGTGTGGCATAGTCCCCTCCGATTTTGACCAAAATTAACACGATTACTTTCCCCAATCCCAACAACATGTTTACTAAATTTCGTGCCTATACCTCAAATGGATGCAAAGATTTGTTGGTGGGGTATAGCCCTACCGATTTTGGCCAAACTAAACCGGATTACTGACCTGTCTTGTGAATTTCGGTTGTGCATTTCGGAGTCTATAGGGAATATACATATATTCTTGTTTCTTTTATAGACATTTTTACTAAGCTCTATTCCTATGGACAAATACCAGATATTTCTTAAGACTGTGTGGAAAAATAATTTAAAATAATTTGAAGATCTCCAGCTTTTCTAATACATACATACAGATGCATAAATCTAAATATGAAATACTTTCAGAAGCAAGAACTGAGTCGATAAAAAAAGGCCGGCAATGCTCTACTTCACTTCTATAGTTTCTTATTTGATGTCTTCCCTGCTCTGCCGATTCAAAGTAAAGAACAATTTTCTTATGAAATCAGTTTAATTAGCTTTTTTGCCTGGAAAGACATAAACAAAACGTTCATCGGTGTTTGTAAATACTTTCGAAAACTGCTTCATACAATTAATACCAACCCATCATGCCTCCCTCGTATTACTTCGATCTTTCTTCTCTGCTTTTTACTGTTGTTGTTTTGACTTTATACCTTAACAAAAAAAAAAAACAGGATTTCTCTTCATGCATATTAAGCGGAATTTAAGCATAATTGTTTCAAAAATTACGGTTCGGAGCGGCTTAAGCACGACTTAAAAAGAAAGCGGCACTTTGTGAGACCACCATTAACAACTCATTTTCATGCGCCGTGCATAAAAGTAGTATTCAAAAATTTTACATTCTTTTTTTTTTAACTGAAAATTTCATTTTCAGTTTTCCATTACAGCACTTTATAAGCTATGCGTGCCACAAAGATTTCAATCTTTTTAAGCGCTACTTCCTGCACTGAGATGCACTACGCTTCCTGTTGTTATTATTGTTGTAGCACATCTTACTGCGCTTGAATTGCACTTCAGCCAACTGAAATCAACTGCAAACGAATTGAATTTCGGAATTTTTAACTGCACGAATGCACAGTCAAACAAACAAAACTATTTGCGTGTGTGTGTGTGCATGGAGTATGAATGTATCTGCACTTATACTGTTTGGCACTGAAGCGCATAGTTGTCCTGTACAAGTGTCTGCCGCCGTGCACACTTTACGCGCTCTCCTTCACATACTATGTATCTAGGCTGCTGTATGCTCATCCGGTTACAGTTGCCAATATTTAGTATTGGGATGTGTATGTATATGTGTAAAACACATTTAAACAGGTGCCGTTCCAGCTTTTTTGCAAAATCGGAACACACATGTGTTGTTGACGGTATCAGGGGAATCCAGTCCAGCGTACCGTGTAGACCAACATTTGGAAAAACAATTTATGCCGTCGCGCTGCTGTTCACTCCGTGAGTTTGCAATTTTAAGTTCAGTACTTTGCTTGATATACATATATATATATATATATAGTCGTTCATACCATTTGCCCATTATGATGTTATGTGAACCACTTGTTCTGTACTAACACGTTGTCGAGTAATTTAATTACGCATACTAAATCGTTTTATACTGTTCACACATACTCGTACAAATGTACGGAATTCATTCCTGATGGTTTTTATTTATGATTTATGCGTTGATTGTTTCAAAATTTTTGAGTGCACAATTACGTAAAATTTGTTATGGTTTTTTTAATGTGTTTTAGATTTTGCATTATTAACAATTTTTGGTAAAAATAAATTGCAAACCTCAAAAATTAGTACAATTTGTGGTGCAAATATGCTCTTAGTGTTGCATCATATTGTATTAAAGGAATATTACTCTTTTGAAGTACCTAATCTTTCCGGCAGGCAGATTTTTAAGCATAACATTTTAGTTTTATAAAATAATTCTCCCAACTTTCGAACAAAGTTTCCAAAAACATTTTTAATTTTAAATTCTAACATTTACACAAATAAAATCTTTAAATAATGCACACATAACCTCATTGTTTATGCAACATTTACATTTACTTGTGCCTTTGGCATGCAATAGTCATATTTTAGGCAATTTATATATGCATTTACTATAAACCAAAAAAGAAAAAAATAATAAAAATTGTTACTGCAACTTGTCGCCTTAAGTTTGTGCCTTAACGCCTTTGAAAATTCTGTCGAACGACATACATAAACTTTGGCAACAGTTTGCCAAGAAATTTGCTACTACACTTTCGAAACTTGAACACACTTCTAATCATACTTCTATAAAATTTATGAGTTTCTTCCGTTTGCTTACAAGCGCACCAATTCACCAACTCCCAAATGCGCACGAGTTATAAGAAAATATTACTCTTGACTTAGTCGACGACATAACCTCAAACTCACAAAACTTATTAAAAAAAAAAATAAATAAAAAAAACACCCCCCATTTTCTTTCTGTCCATTCAGCAGCTTAGTAAGTAGGAAATTGAAATATGTTTTGCTCAAATGCAATATCGAGAAAATAGATATTTCAAGTACTTACTAACGACTTCGACAAGTAATGATTATTGCAAGGATTATAAAGTCATATCCGGCTTAGCATGTTTTCAACTCAAACCATACAATTCATACACGTGTAATGATTAAGTGTGAATGAAGTAAAATAGCTACTACTTCATTTTGTCTGAATAGACACTTAAAAACTTCTTTTATCCTAGAAATGTTAAGTACACCGTGTAAGAATTTATTTCCGGATTTTCGCATTCATTGCTATACAGCAGCTAAGTAAATATTAAAATAGAAGTATGACTGCTGTCGCTTATAGAAACATTGCAAAATGTATGCTAGTCCCACTCACGTTGTTTTTTGCCTCCTGCTGCTACCGCTCTGTCAAGTCAAAACTTTTAATTATGCCAATTTTGTATGTGGCATGAGGCGTCGCATGGCCCAATTGTGCACTTTGCTGGAAGTTGTTCGTATAAAATTTAATAATTTAAATTACGCTAATAACTTTTTACATGATATTTTCTAAAGGGACTTCTTGAACTCAATTCGAAACTTGTCTTCAACGATGTCGCCCATTACCAGTCACCTAACTTAATTGTTCATAAATCATAAACCGAAAATGTCTGTAGCTGTCTATCTATACGGTTCGTCTACCACTCTTCAGTTAATTTTTTCGACACTCATAAAAATGTCAGACGTTGTTGAAAAGTTTGTCGTTTCATAATTGAGCCTGTGCGTCACACAGTTTCTAATGTGTAAGGTTGTGCTTTTGTATGCAGGCAGGACATAAAAACTTGTCAATATAAGGGTGGCAAACGAAAGATTCAAAAGGTCGACTACGTGCAATGTAACGGTTGGCTCAATAGTAAGCAAATTGTGTTAGGTTGTAGGAAATTGTAATATCATTGATGATGATGATGAATGTTTGATTTGTTAGGTTATGTTGAATGCGTTACACTTTGGGCATGATTGACTGCACTCTAATATCATAAAATCGTAAATTTAACTTCGGAGTTCGTTACTTTTTATGAATTTTTATATACCTCTGGTTTGCAATAAATTATTAACCAATATGGTATTAAAATAGTAGTTGGAACTAGTTTATCTGGTGGATGTCGGGAGCACTACTTATAATTTTGAATTTCAAGCAAGGAATATTATTATATAAAGTAACGAGGAGACTTTCTACTTGAATAATGTTGTAGTGATCTAGCAGCTTAAAATAAAGGTTAAGATTGTGTTCTTTAAAATAGACACATGATCAATTGGGTAAAAGTTTAACATTGGCATTAAAATCATAAATATTCGAAAAATTTGGCCAATTTTACAAATAATTTTCTGAAAACGTTCCCATAAAGTACATAAATGTATATCCGATCCGTATCGAGTGCTGAGTCGTTATAGTAATCTGTCCGTCCATTCCATCTTTGATCGCGTAGTATGAAACAAAAGAAAAAAGCTAGAAATATCAAACTTGTATATATAAATAAAATAAAATATATACATAAATAACATACCTGATGCGCAATACCTCAATAAATACCTGATTCGAAAAGGTAGTCAATATAGCCATGCCCTATTATCCGCCCATCCCATTCTGGTTTCAGCAGTACGAATCTCCAAAATGCTTAGAGCTAGAAACAAAAAAAAACTTTTATTGAGTTCATCTAAACCGCATCGGTAATCGATATAGTCATACATCCACCTTGCCGTACATTCCATGATAGGTCCCGTAGTATGAAATTAAACAACTTCAAGATGCTAAGACCTAGAAACAAGAAACTTGTATGAAAGTTCAATAAAATATATACATGTATACATACATGCATTTGCACAAAATTAAAGTTTTAATATAAATAAATTTTCCGTAAAATCGTAAACTAATAATTTAATACAATTCTTTCTTTCTTACAGTGTCACCGTACCCGGCTATCAGGGTAATCTACAAGCGGCTATCTCACATAGTGCTGCACTTGCGGCCTGGGAACGTTTCGGCGTTGAATTTATATTGACATTCGTTGTGGTGCTCTGCTATTTCGTATCAACCGATTCCATGAAGAAGTTCATGGGCAATTCCGCCATTTCCATTGGTGCCGCATACAGCGCATGCAGTTTTGTTTCGGTGAGTTGAAAAATCTTAAAGATATTAAAAAAAAATCAGCGGGCGGGAAAAGTAAAACAGTTGGCGGGCAACGACTAGCACAGGCTATTACAATAATTGACATTGATATATGTAGCAGTTCAGAAGAGTGCGACGACAGTGCACGAACGACAAAATGCCGGTTGAAATTATAATTGTTAAAATATTTTGCAAAGTGAGCTGCCGCCGCCGTCGCCGTCGAATGTGTTCGTGGTCATCATTGCAAGCGATGCGCATGCGCGGCAGCAGAAACACCTGCCCTTTTGGAATTTTTACATTTTGAGCGGTGTCGAGTAACGAAAACAAATCAAAGACAAAAGGAACTGTAAAATCAGAGAGAAGCCGACACAGAATGCTGCGGCATGCAGGTAGCGATATAAAGTTGGAAATTCTTGTATATATCAAGAAGTAGGTAGAATTGCAGTAGTAGGTCGCCGCAGTGCAGATTAAATTTCTGTTTAAATAAAAATTCTTTTTAAAAGACTTTTGTCGAGTTTAACCGTTACTAATATAAATTTTCTGCCTGTTCTCGCTCTTTTCAATCTACAGATGCCTTATTTAAATCCTGCACGTTCGCTTGGTCCTTCATTTGTGCTGAATAAATGGGATAATCATTGGGTTTACTGGTTTGGCCCACTCGTCGGCGGCATTGCCTCTGGTTTGGTTTACGAATACATCTTTAATTCACGTCGTAATATGCGTCATGCAAAGAGCAGCATTGATAATGATTCTTCATCCATACATTCCGAAGATGAACTCAATTATGATTTGGATATTGAGAAACCGAACAAGTATCAACAGGGCGGCACTTATCCACGTGTGCAAACGAATCCGAATGTACAAAATGCCGGCAATATGCAAGCATTAAATGGCGGCATGGGTGCTAATTATTGTCAGAATTTGTATACGGCACCACCACTCTCGAGCGGCAGCGGCGCAGGTGGCAAATATGAACAACAAGAACCACTATACGGCGGTACACGCTCACTCTACTGCCGTTCGCCTACATTAACTCGTACCAATCTCAATCGTTCACAATCAGTTTATACCAAGAGTAATACAGCTATTAATCGTGATATTGTACCACGTCCAGGACCACTAGTACCAGCGCAAAGTCTCTATCCCATGCGTGTCAATCAGCAGCAGCAACAACAACAACAGCAGCAACAACAACAGTCGGCACAATCCTCGCATCTACAAAATCAGAATGTACAAAACCAATTGCAACAACGTGGTTCGATACGTGGACAACAACAGCCAATGACAGCACATCAGGCACAACAGTCGCAGCAGCATCAACAACATCAGCAGCAGACACACATGCAACAACAGCAACAAATGCAAGTAGCAGCACCAACAGCACAATTACCAGACTCGCAACAAGGTTTCCAACCGGTCTATGGCACACGTACAAATCCCACACCTGTCGATGGCAATCTTAAGTATGATAGACGCAACGAACCACTCTATGGCATGACTACTGTACCACGTAATCGCGGTCAATCTGCACAATCTGATGATAGTTCGTATAGCTCATGGCATGGTTCAGCTATAACACCGCCAGCACGTCATACCAGCGTTGAGCCAACACCGCCGCCACCACAAATATTGATGTATGCACCACCACCACAGGCCACACTTCAACAACAACAGCAGCAGCAGCAACAGCAACAACAGCATCAAGTGCAACAAATGCAACCCATACGTACACAATCAGAACGTAAGGTAACCGCACCAGTTGTGGTCTCACAGCCATCCTCATGTGCAGTTACATATACTACGACACAAGGACCATTGCAAGCAGCCACCGCAGCAGCAGGCGCTGCAACAGCGGCACAGGTGCAATCGCAACAGCAGCAACATCAACAAATGTTGGTGCAACAACAGCAGCAGCAGCAGCAGCAGCAACAACATTATGGCATGCTACAACACCGACCCAACTGAAAGCGTCTCACCTGGCATCCGCGCATGTAGTTTAGCCGTGATTTTGTTGTTGTGCTAACACGTTTAAATGAGTAGTACGTACACATACATACGCTACAAATTATATTAGCTACTCTGCTGTAGTCTTTAGTTGCATCCAAAGGAATTATACATTCAAACAAGTTAGCAGCTCTATGTGCATTCATTTAATTTTAATTTTGTACTGTTGGACTGTGTTTCGGTTTTCACTTTCGACTTTATTTTAACAAAGTGAAATAAGTAAAATGTTATTAAATGGTATATATTACTAAATACAAAAATCTCTAGAATTGTCTAAAAAAAATATTTTTTAATGAATTCACTTACTGCAAAATAAAGCCGAAAGTGTAAAGCAAAACAGTCCATTTACTTTTAATGCTAGTTCATTAGAGTTTATTACAAATCGTTTGTAGAACTATATCTACATATATGCATAGCTCAATAAATAAATATTTACTAAATATTATTTAGCTAGTCTAATTGTTGTATTGTATTTTTACATAGTGTTTTGCTAACGGAATTGTCATTCTTATATAGAATAATGGATTGAATTAACAATGAGATATTACGCTAAAGCAGTATTCTTCTCTTCTTTTTTTTTTTGTGCAGTATGTCTATATAGCTTTGTTTCGTATAATTAAGCCAAAAATATTAAACGAAGCTAAATTCTCTGGAACTGCTGGCACATTTTTTTAGAAAATTTCTTCAGACAAACACAATTGCAGCCAAATATAAAACTTTGTTTTCGCGCTATAACTTCCATACTATGATAAATGACATTTTACCGTTAGCTTAACACTATTTATACATACTCGTATAGCTTGTAGGTGTTTATAAACTACAGTCTTCAGCTGTTCTATTGTATCTGCACTATATATAATATTATTAGATGCTTCAATTAATTTAAGGAACTCAAACCTAGCAGTTTTGTAAAGGCAAAGTATTTGGTTAGCAACATAAATGCTTTGCACTTATAACCAAACAAATAAGCGTTTAATAAACATATTCTATAATAAATATTAAGTGTCCAATGTGGAAAAAAATATTAACATAGCGTTTAATAAATAAAACCGAAATTTGCAGGCAATTTTTCAATGCAAATTTAAATGTTAACTTGTTAAACTTCCAATAAGCATTTCATATCTTTTGTAATCCAAAATATATAGCGCTTGATATGTGTTTAATATAAAACTAAGATAATATTATGTATAAACTTAAATATTAGAAATGTGTAACCAAAATTTGTAAACTAATTAATTTTTAAATTCATATACATTGTAAAGTATATAGATTTCAAAAAATTGTTTAGCACTCTGGACTGACTATTCTACTTATGCTATCGAACTGATTTTATATACATACAATACCCAACTGTATTGTCTAAGTTTTATATATCTTCTTTAACCACTTTTACTTTTAATGTTTTTTGTATTTGTTTGCACTTATAAATTTGTTTATGATTTGTAAATAGTTTAATCCAAAAAAAAAAAATATTTTTTTTATTGAATTTTAGTTTGAAAAAATATATATATATAGCAAAATAAGTGTACACCTTAATAAGTTCTATAAACATCTTTAAAATGTATTAGTGCGCACTAATAATGCGAATTTATTGTAAGCTTAAATATTACATGTATTCAAAACAAAAACAAAATATACAAGAAATGTTCTTTTGAAAAAGAATTTAAAAATTTTGCGTTTTTTTTTTTTCATTTATACCCTTTTTGACTTTACGCATTTGCAATTAAACGCGTATATTTTGATAATAAATCAAATTCAAACTCTTTACGCGTAGGTAATCAACGCAGCATCTCAGCATCCCTCTCTATATGCACAAAAAAAAAAAAAAAAAAATAATAAATAAATAAAAAGGGTTAAGCTCTAACGAGCTACAACCCACAAAACCGACATACTTAACCTCACTTTTAATTGTGCAACAAAGTGAAACATTATTTATAATGAAAACAAAAGTGGCAAAAATCTTCTGTTTTTTTTTTTTGCCTGAAAAAAAAACGCACATTTTCACCCTTTTTTCACTCAGTTTTTATTGTATGATCCTACTTTCTTTTATACGTTGTCGCATGTTTGTCTGTCACTGTATGTGTAGTAACAGCATTGCTTCACCTCCTCACTATTTCCTTACAAATTGTTTATGATAACATCATGGACCACCGGAGGCTGGATTATACAAGGCTTGATAGAAATATTCTCGTAAATTTTAAGAGTAATATTAACATTTTTTGTTTTTGTTATATGAAATGGGGAATAAGATATAAGATGTTAATGGGGTCACTATTTAGAAAAAAATGAGTTTGAATTGCAATAAGTGCGGGGCTATCTTGTAGTATGTGTGTTTATTGATATAGGAGAGAAATGGTTACGGATCATACGTTGGTCACGATTTTATTTATACTTAGATGGCCTTAACCGTCGTTCGGTCATGGGCGCATTCAGGAATGCGCATCAGGTGCTGTAGTCATGTGCGTGCTGGCGTCAGTTGTTTTGAATGCCAAGTACGCTGAGATTTCTCCATATTCCAACGCGTGCTCGATCGTCCTCTCTTAAGTTCTCCACCAATCAAGTTTTGGGCCCGCCATTTAAACCATGCGTGCTGCAGGTCTTTCATACGCTGGAATTTTATGCACTGGACTATGTTAACTTTAAAAGCTCATACAGCTCGCGACTCTAATAGGACCTAAAATCCTGCGAACAATCTTTCTCTCAAAGACTTCCAAAGCCGTTTCTTCTGACTCCATACAGTAGGACTGCGCCATCCAGTAGAACCGGGAGTATCGACGTCTTCTAGTTGTAGTTGATTTTCGTCTTTTGAGAGAAGACTTTACTTCTAATTTTTATAAATAAAATTGCATAAAAGTTGGTGCATACTCCTAACAAATTCTTCGCAGCCGGTCTTGAACAACTCAGCTGGCAATTCATCGGAGTCTGTTGTTCTTTTCAGTTTTTTTATAACCGAATCGACCTGGTTATAGTCTGGTGGCTCTACAATACAATAGTGCCATCATTAACTGGTGGCTCAGATATAATTTCTCTATCAGCGGTATAGTGCTCTTCATCGCCTCCTATTAGGTTAGAAAAATGACTCCTCCAGTAACCACATTTCAACTTTCGTCTTTACAGAAAAACACTCCGGGTTTAAAACCTTCGCTCAGACGCTTGACCTTTTGACAAAATTTTCTTGCTTCATTTCTGTGCCACAACCTCTCAAGATCTTCAAGCTCACACCTTTCTTGCTCCTTTTACTTGCGTTTGAAAAGGCGTTTCTCCACCCTCCGTTTCTCTCGATATCGCTCTCTAACAGCGCGCGTTGCTTCCGACTGCGGCTTTCGCTGATAGAAGGCGTTCTTATATGCAGTAGCATTGCGACACTCCTCGTCGTACCAATATTGGCACAAGGTAACGTTCGCACGTCGAACACGCTCGATAAGTGCCTTCCGTCAATCACAAAAAGATCAATTTGGTTGCCTGTACTTCAACGAAACTTAAATTGTTGCAGGATGAGGACGTAAAAAGAGGAAGGCCCATAGAGCAGCGTGGAAACGTCGGTGCAGACGAACGTCCTTTTTGCCGATAATTCTATTTTCGAGGAGTTTTGTCAATAAAAGTGTAGTTGAGACGCTTAAGGCAAGGAGACCGAATATCAGGAGGACATGCTGGTGCGGTTGGCAGGTGACACAGTACGGTACGTGGACAGAGGTGTGTGGATCGCAGTGTTACTGGAAAGCAAGACATATACGGTAAACTTCCTAGTCATGCCGGAGGTAGCGCACGAAAACTTTTAAGATATGGACTTTCTGGCAATTACGTTGCGAGAAAAGATCGAATAAAACGGAGTTAATGCACAGGTTGTGCAGTAAATTTCAACTGCGAGAATGCAGGGTCATTCTAATCTTCAAAATATATCGAAAAATCATCGGGTAACACAACACAGCATTGCGGAGCGAATCCGGCTGGAGGACTGCTTAAGAACAACGTCATTCGTTATTTTCACCAGCTAAATAAAAACTCTGAAACAGACGACTTTATTATGGATTAGTTTCCTAGGTAAGATTGATTTTAAATACTATATAAGTTAGTAGACCTATAATTGAACAGGATATAAAGAAACTGAGCTCTAGATAATACAAGTTTAAAAATAAAACATACTATAAGTTCATTAACCGATTTTCTTACATTATTAATTTGCTATTTCTTAATAAGCCAGAAACTTTTATATCATGCCTTAAATAAGGCACTTGGCTTTTTACATTGTAATAAAACCTTTTTTTTATACAGTTTTATTTCATTTTTACTGCTTTTTCATTTGATTGTTTCATATTTATAAGGATTATAGTATCTAAGTATGTGTCTATGTATGTATGTGTGTGTGCCGCATGCGTGCCGTTTGAGGTTATGTGCGTCAATTTATTTTAAGGTTATATATGACTGCTACTGGCTTAAGTGAAAGTTTTTATATTATATATGGCATACATTTTTTTAGTTTTTTGTGCCAAAAATAGAATGAAAGAAGTTTACGGCAGCATAAAGCAGATCACACACACCAGATAAATAGCACGCGTACATGGCGCATATGGAGTTGAGGGTTGAAGTGCACGGGTGACCAAGTCATGCGCAACATTTGTGATGAATAAACTAAACCAGGCGGAGGCATAAGTGTATGTATGTATATACATATGATCTTTCTATCAGTTATACCAATTCAATTTGAGCGGGTTAAGGCCGCGAAGGAATAACATAACCCTAGATGATGACATTTCGCAACTCGCTTTTTCTCGAATCCGTTTTTTAAGCGTACAACGTCGACAGGACACGACATACTTGGCACACGACACGTTACAATATTTATTTTGCGTATTTTTGCAAATGTGCGAATATTTCGAGTTCCTTGCTTGCCATTTTTTTTTTTTTTTTTTTGTTGGCAACTATTGCACTTTGTATTTGGAAATAATATTTATTTTTGACAAGTGTGCATTTTGTGTGACAAGGGGTTAAATGTATTAACATATTTGGGCTGTGATATGCACATACAGCGAACTAGTAAATCAATAGATTCAAGACATCTGGGGTGGATGTTTTTAAATTGTTTGCATCGATAAGTTTGCCAACGAAAAATATTTTGGGATGTCTTAAAAAAATATATCTTCAAATTTTCATTTCGCAATGTTTCAAACTTTGAAGTATCGCTTTGGATGGAGCGGTGGAGTGCAATCCAGAAAATACGATGGATAGGATGATGAATACTACAGCTGTTAACAAAATAAACATAAAATTGAAGTACTCTCCTGACTGCTCCGAAAAACCTCTTCGTCTTCTAAATATATAAGTGAGAATTGGAAAAATACCACCCACTCAATGGATAGGGCTGCCAAAGAGGTCATTGGTAATAAAAAAAAACCTGTAACCAAGTCTTGGTGTGACGAGCAGTGTCGCAATGCAAATGCAGAGAAATATTAATCCTATAATTTGATAGGAGGCATTGAGCTCTGCAGTCGAGAGGAACGCGAGCTGTTAAAGAACGATTTTAAAAGAAACGGAGACGCAAGAATGGTGTGAGTTTAAGTGTGTTGAAAGGTTATGTGACAGAAATGAAGCTGGAAAATTTTATCATAAGGTCAAGCGTTTGACCGAAGGTTTTAAACCCGGAGTAACTTTCTGTAAAGACGAAAGTAGAAATCTGGTTACATATGCACAGGAATCACTGTAATTATGGAATAGTAATTTTTCTAACCTAATAAGAGGCGATGATATGCACAATGTCGCCGACAGAGAAATGACACCGGAACTTCCAGTTAATAGCAATAAAGAAGAGCCACCAGACTATATTCGGTTATCAAAAAGCTAAAAAAAAAAAACAAATTGGCAGGCTCTTATTGGCTGCCAGCTGAGTTATTCAAGAACAGCGGCGAAGAGTTGGTTAAGTGTATGCGTCAACTTTTATGCAAGATATGTTCCGACGAAACCCATTGACTGGAATCTCAATGTTCTTTGTCCCAGTCTCCTTTCCATCAAATATAAGATTCTTTCGCGAGTATTGTGTAATAGGCTGAAGTTATATACGGATTCACTCATATCACCATATCAGTGTGGCTTTAGACCAAAAATGTCGACCAGTGACCAAATATGCACATTACGACAAATCTTGGAAAAGACCCGTCAGTTTAACAAAGACACACACACCACCTATTTGTCGATTAAAAAGCCGCTTTCGATATGTCGATACGAGCGAAATATTTCGACGCCCTAGATATCAGGGCGCCTGGGAAACCTGCCTGCACTAGGTATTCGGCTAAAATCGTTCGTCTATGCATGATGTCGCTATTACACCCAAAGTTTTGTCGAGGTAGGATAGAACCTCTCCAACCTCTTTGATACCAAGAGAGGTTTCAGATATAACTTACGGTAATGCAAATACATACAGAATATGTAGGGCTCGAACGTCCAAAAGGAAATAATGCTGCTCGCGTCCGCGGATGGTATTGATATAACAGTATCGGCTCATGAGTCTAGCGGTGAATGAAGACAAGATGAAGTACTTGGTGTCTTCTGGCACGCCGTCATCGCTTCTTGGACCGTTAATGACGATGCAGAATTTCCACTTCAATGTTGTAGAAAACTTCATCTATCTTGGATCCGAAATAACCAGCAACAACAACGTCATCCTGGAGATCAGGCCAAGAACCTGTTTGCAAATACATGCTATTTTGGGCTGAGCAAGCAAATTAGAAGTAAAGCCCTCTCTCGGAAGACAAAAATCAAGATCTATAAGACGCTGGTACTCCTGGTCCTACTGTATGGCGAAACGGAGTGATTCATGATTGAGTGAGACGAAACGGCGTTGGCAGTGTTCGAGAGAAAGATTCTCCGCAGGATTTTTGAGCCTATAAGAGTCGGCGACGAGTTTAGGTCCCGTATGATGCGCGAGCTGTATGAGCTATTCGAGGAGGTTGACATATTTCAGCGACTGCACTGGGCTGGTCACCTCTTTTGAATGGATGGAAGCGCTTCAGCATGCATATTTGACATGGGAGGCTCAAACTTGATTAGAGGACGACGAAATAGAGGACAGCCGGGCACGCTTTGGAATGACCAGGTATGGAGAGATCTGTGTGTACTTGGTATAAAAAACAACTGGCACCAGTGCGCACAAGACCACATGACCGATCGGCGGTTGAATACCATCTGAGTAAGTAAGTACGTGGAGTGTACAAATTATTCATTAGCAGATATTTGTTCTGATGCTAGGTTTAAAAGGAAAAAATACTTACGTCTTAAAATATCGGAGTTTTGAATTTAAATGCTACATTTCTCTGCTACATATCATCTGTTTATAGCCTACTCATTTTTGTACATCCTGTTCCCATATATGAATAATGTTCGTCTCTCCGACCGTAAGATAATCGAGAACCTGGAGACTATAATAGATAGATCATTCATATTTGGATATTTAGATCCTTCTGCTTGTTCAAATTTGTGCAGTTTAAGTGCTTTACACAATTTTTTCTTCAAATTAACGAAATAGCATACGATACTTGATTTATCATTATATTATTAATATACAACCTTTTATCCAAAATTAATAGATAAAAGTAATTTCTTTGCATGTAACTTTAAAAGTAGATAAAACAACATTACCCCTTTTAAATTCAAATTTTTAACGGCCTTACAGTTTTAACAACACAGTAATTTTTTATAACAGTTTTAGCGTCATAATGATCAAGCAAAGTTTACAACAAGGTGAATAAAAAATTATTTGTATTTGCTTCTTAGACACCCTGTAAAACATATGTCGCCTGCATATTTTTTTTTAAGTTCAAATCATTGCAGAGTGCGTCGTAGTTTTTTGTTTATGTCGTTTTATATTGTGTGCTTATTGTGCATTTAATTGTCTGCAATATTTGTCAAAAAATGTGTTAACGAAGTGATGAAATGTGTTAGAACTTGCAGATTAACGGCATTGTTTATTTACCGGTTTGTGCCGAACTACAAAAGATTTGTGTGCCAATTTGCTTTGCAGATTTATTTGTAAGTGGTATTGCGCAGTGCACGATATTCAACTCTTTACGAGGACTGATTTTGTTAATAATAATTGTGCTTGCTTATAAATATTTTGGCAAATATGTATTTTGCGCGGAAAATCATTTTTTTTTTTTGTTGCTTGTTTGTTTTTGTATTGTGACGGATGTGTGCTCATACGACGCATGCGTATTTAAAACACAATCATTTTCTCGCGCTGCGCGTTATAAAAGCGCGGGCGTGGAATTATGCTTAAAATAATTATTTATTTGATTATACCTGATTTTAACACGAATATCGTTATCCGATATGTACTCAAAACCTTTCTTAAAGTACCAATTTGCATCATATTTTATCATATAAAATATTTCATTAGAAATTTTATCGACTTTAAAACAGAACTTCATATCCGACCGATGCCGCAAACACACTGTCACTATGAGCGCTATTAAGGAAGATCTTCAGAATTTTAAGAAGTTTAGTCTGAAGTTAGTAAAGGGTCGAACGGATAAAGTCGCATTGCACAGGGTTTATATTTAAAGGAACTGTACTCTGTTGGGGCACACCATGTTGTAAACTGCTCCAGGGCTTGGTTTTGCAGTGTATAAAGCAACTGCTTGAGCCCGTACCGGCTCTGTTGAGTGCTACTTTGTGAAGAGGATTACGCGTGCAATGCCAGATTCTGTACAAAAGCGTAAACCTTCTATTGCCTCCACCAGCTATAGTTTGAAGTTTTAAAACTAAAAATATTTTTATAAAAGCGTATTGAGTCAATTTGGTGTGGAAATAATCGAATATAAGGCAATAAATTGGAATTTGATTTGTATAACCTTACAGTAGCAAGTCATTTTTGAGACTTCTTTAAATCGCACATAAGTTGAATGGCTTTTTGACCATCAAAAAGGCTCGAAAAAGACTCAGCAAGTTTATTCATGTTAAAAACAGTCTTCTAAATGCTGGCGACGATGTAGAGGTGGGAAATAATCGATATTAGTATCCATATATCGATACTAGGGAAATTTATCGATTTAGTGAACTTACAAAAATGTATGTCAAATAGAATTAAAAATTGAATGTTTTACTAAATTTAATGTAGTATAATGTTTATAGATATAAGGACGAATATATATGCTTCATATGACTTCATAATTGTGTTAAAGCTAATTTTTAGTAGCACTGCAATGTAAATCGAACAATTCTAAAAAAACATTAATCTGGCAACACTGCAACGAACCTACTTTGATGAAGCTGTGCTCGTTCGTTTCGTTTTTCATTTCTAGTCTTTGTCTTATCACCACTTCAAGAAGTTTCTTTTCTATTCCGCATATTGTTTTCTTATTCAATTGTTATTAAATAATATTTAATAATATTGTGTGCTTCCGTTTACATTTTTAATGCAGTGTGCAACTTTCCTACACTTTTTACTACAATTATCGGAATTTTGGTTATAAACGACCGGCAAAAAAGTAAGTTTTTGTTAATGCATGACAGAAATTTTAATTTTTTTAACTAATATTTGTATCTTTAGATAGTTCAGCGAAAAAATTGTTTATATGATTTCAACATTCATTGTATTTTGTAAACAAACATTAAAGAACAATTAGTGATAACCCCACTTACATATATGTAAACACTTTTTAGAATGCTTTATGTCAGTGTGTTAGTATTTCTCGCCGGCCGGCGCTTAGAAGCTGGACAAACCGAATATAAGAAGAATAACAAAACGAAAAACCAATCTGAATTCTTTTAAATCATTTTAAAATGTAAACAAAAAATTAATGCTAGCAATATGTTTGACTAAGTAATTCGTATTTAAAACTTTTATTTTAAAGAAAAAACTTTAAGGCTAGTTTTCAACAACGAAAAATTTGCTTGTTGTGCGAAACGTTTCTAAAAGAGGACAAAAAGAAACTAGATATCAAATTTCTTTGTTGTCTGTCACAAGAGTAATTTGTACTATTTAATACAATTACAATCGGGAGCTGAATATCAGCTATATGACCGTTCAAAAACATTTGAAGAAGCTTGGGCACACAAAAAAAATTTATATTTCACGAATTGACACCAATAGATATTTCATCATTCCTGAAAATTTGGTAGGATAGAAGCAGATGCACTTTTTTTTTCTGGGAAATACGCTTCCAGTTCTAACTTCATTCTGTATTCCTCATTTTTCGTAAAGGTGTTAGCTGGTCTACGGAGTGAGATGTTTGCATCTTTGCCATGGCATGTGAAGCGATGGCTGTTCTACCTTCTAAAATTCCTGCTGATAAATTTCCTTATCTTTTTATTATAGGTATTCTTTATTTGGTTTTAAAGGCACCTCCAGTGCTCCGTGCACGGAAAACGATAATACCCTGCACAAATACTCCGGAACCACGGTATAGACTGACAATACCGTTACATTTGTAAATTTTAGTCAAGCAGTGGTCCAGATAGGTGAATTCGCGAGTACAAGCCAAGTCCAATAGTAGCAACGCGATGTAGCACCAGCGACACCGCCGGAAGCCAAGTTACCCTTGAAGTAACGCCAGAATTGGGTTATCTTGTCAACACCTCGCAAGAAGACCTTGTTCTTGTTCTTTTCGAATGCGAACAAAGCAATCAGCCATACCCTTGTATTGCTTAGCGGGACAAATTTGATTCGAGATGTGCTACAGCTTTACATAACACTCTTTAATAGAGCTGCGGAGATACCTCAAGCAGCTAAATTTTTGCCAAATCCAATAACATCTAAATCGTTGCCCAGTTTGCTTTAGGTTCTTCTTCTTCTTCTTACAAAATTTTCACTAAGACATGTTGTTCCATGATTCATTGTGCACGTTTGCATCGCAATCTACTATGATAGGTAGACCACAAGTCTTTCTATCTTTTCTAGGACAAAGTGATGCTCGCTCACAAGTAAAATAAGTTGATGCAATTACTATTTGATTATGCTGTATTGGCTCTATGTTTATTATCCCAGTTTATCTTAGTGTTTCCGGTATACAGGCACTCGTGACACCATGCCTTATCATTGAGCGCATGAAGCTAAAGTCTGAAGATTTCTATTGATATAAAGTTTCCTTTAATTTTATTGTCCATAAAGCAATTTCAACATAAAATTCTTTTCAAAAAGTAACATTAACTAAATGGCTAACAGAGTCTACCCACATTATACACAAAGTGCTTCGGTAAAACTTTTGATAAACTTCATACAGAATTAAGAAAATAAGTGAATTGAATTCGCAGAAGCAATGAACGCAGACCTCAAAGCGAAATCATTCATGTGAAAATTTTACAATTTCCACGCACGAAAAGTTTTTAACAAAACTGCACAATTTTCTTTTTTTGCGTCTTTAATTGAAAGATGTTACCATTAATCGAAGATGTACAAAAAAATAAGAAACATGAACACAACATTGGTCCTATTTTTAATTTAATGTTTTAAATAAATATATGAACTAATCTAATTAAAGTAGCGCGTGCCATTTGCTAATTAAAGCTTTAAATAAGTGGTATTAAAAAAAACTTCTCGTTATCCTTTGGCACATTTCACACTGAATCTGTGAATTACTTTTAGCACACATAGTTTTGCTTTAAATTCTAAGCAAAATGAGAAAGTGGAGGAGTATGGAGTGAGTGGCTTTACTGATTTTATTTTAGTGAAAGTAACGAAGCAGCGCATGAAGCCCATTTGCCACATCCTGCTTGTGCTAGTTTTATTTGTATATTAAAAAAAAATGAAGAGGGAAAGCAAAAGCGAAAATAAGGACTCGCTCGGCACACATAAATCAACACTTGAGATTGTTGAATTAACACATTTGCTATACAGAGCAGCTACAGTCACTTCTGTTCACTTTGTGCAGCGGGTACGTTTGTCGTTCTCAGTCGCAGTCCTTGTCGCAGTTGAGCGCACATACATATTTGTTAAACGCACAAAGTTTACTGCTGCTGCTCTTAGTAAAGTGGCTGGCTGCTGCGTACTGGTGGCCTGGCGGCTATTGGGTCAACTATATTTCGAAATTTAAAATGCTAAGAGTATGTCCGGAAGGAATATAGAGTGTTTTACAATAGGATGCTTTGATTAGTTTTAAATGCAATACAATTTGAATTGAGAAAATGCACTAAGGAATGTTTGTAATTGACTACTTGTGCAAGTTAATAGTAAAATTTTAGCCTAGCTCTACAGCTTAAAAGATTGTGGATTTGGTTAATTGATTATTGATCGATTCGACTCTAATATAGGATAATGTCGAAATATTGTTAGCTATATTCATTTTAAATACTCGACTACTTTCTCAAACTTCACTACGTTCTAGATGTCTTCTCTACGTTACAAATGTTCAGAGAAACTAATATTATCACCCTTCTTTGTTATTCTTTAATTGGGGTGTTTTGCATGCTAATAAACCGCTTTCACGCTTTGGCAATCAATCAGTTGTCTGATGAAGATTATTTAATATTACACAATGTAAATACATAATAGCATCAACGATTATTTACGATTCATCGCTCACATTTTTCAGGCATTTAATGAACGATTTTTTACAAGTAAAAAATAATGCAATAAGCTTTGCTACACAAAAAATTAATTATATAATATATTCCATTTTTTTTAGGTCTTACTATGGAGAAGAAGCCGTACGAAATAGCTAGTCAATGTAAGTACAAAATTTTTAATTAAATTTAAAATATCCAGCTTAATTTCCATTTGCGAATTGCTTTTGACAATATACAAATTTATTAACACGTATAAAGTTAACCGGATTGATTTTGTTCAGTGAACTCAACCAATACAATTTACTTATAATTAGTTAGTTTTATGCTATTTAGTTTTTTATTTGTAATAAGTGAAGGAGGTCCACCACGTCAAACCCTAACGTCTATCGTCTCTCCTATTATCTGAGAGGTCTAATGTTATCATTGTGTTTAAGCAATCTGCTTATTTTATTCTTAGAGCATCTACTTATTTCGTCTCTAACAAAGTGGATGTCCAGTTCTTTGTGAATATCGAAATTGCTCATGAACCAAGCATCCCCTGTTATGGTACGTAGTGTTATAGACTGATATCTTTGCATGATTACAATGTTTGAATTCCTTGCCGTTTCTTACAATTGCATGGCATATCTCCATAAAGGTTTCAGAATTGCTTTATAGAGTCGAATTTTATTTTCCAAGCAAATTTGAGAGTTTGTCTTCATAGCCAGTGCATCTTTCTGTTTATTTTAATGTGAGCCTTGGTAGTAAGTCTCCGGTCTAAGTGCGCTCCCAAATATATTACAGTCTCTTTCATTTAAACTTATTTTCTTAAAGAAGAAGAAGTTTTGGAAGCATAATTACTTCGGCCCAATTTCATTGACTTGGGAAGTAATCTAGTCTAAGCATAGCATTGAGTATGTACGTGAGCAATCTGATACATATTCCAGGCAAGCTCTTAATAGTGATTCCATCAATTTTACCATATCCTGTAGATTTTTCGAGGCTTAAAGTCTTTATCAGCATGTACTTCTGGTAAAGTGGTGAAACGTGTGGGTAAACTCATCTGGAATGGCGAGTCTTAAAAGTTGTGCACCTCAGAAACTTGTCCCTGCATCGAATTCTGAATTTGGTTTAAACGTTGCCCATTTTTGTTAACTATTGTCTTACAAAAATTGTTTATAATAGCTTTGAATCCATTGAGTATGCTTTTGTGATAGATCATTCAACTAAATGTGGAATGCAATTTTTTTTCGTACGAAGATTTTGATACGAACTTCTCTAAATTGTGCAAATCTACTACGTTATTCCATATTCTGTAAAACAAAAAGTATTTTCTGTGCACTACGACCAAGTTATGGTCGACATACGAATATTAAGACTGTTTAGATGCGGAAAAATTTATTATTTGGTGTGGATTGTAGGCAAGTCGAATCGGTTTGTCTTTCAAAGGTGAGGAAGATTCAAACTATGTGTTTCGTGCAGACTTACTGCTACTGTGATATTTTATACTAAAGCGCAAGATGCAATGGCTTTACTTAAGATATTGTTTAGCGATTACCGGAGGTTTGTTCTGAACACTCACTTAGATCGTGAAAGTCAAATCAGCTTCAATTGAGACCTTGTAAGGTTATATTACTCGTGTTATTAGAACGATTTAGTTTGTTATACTCAAAACTGGTATTCAAATTTGGGTTACCTTACATCATTCTTTATCAAATATTCGATTTAGGTTTAGATCGTGCTATTAAAAATGGAAAATAGCAACACTGTCCACATGGGAGAAAGCAGAGAGAGAATATTCATTTTGCTTGGTCGATTACTTTATCTGGAATTTGACTACCTTAGACCCAACATTAAAAAAAAAAAGATGATGTCGATAATGCCAAGTTATCAAGTAAATTCCAGGCACCACTGAAACCTTTTCTTTAACTCTTTTCCAACTTTTATCGTAGTGTGAATATTTGGTTACTGTTCGAGCTTTTTAATCTGAAGCCACACGATTCTTTATTCTTCTCTATTCCTCACCTATATAATGTATAAATAAATCGGGGAAAGTAGTCCTATTAAGTACGGTCAAAGTTGCAGAGCGCAATGCCCCATCCCACTCTCCATATAAACGATTTACAAAGTTTATTGTATATTTACATTCATTTGAAGCAGAGCGTTGGGGATTGGGAGAAGTAAGTTCTATTGAACAAGTGTGAAAGTTTGGCGCGGGCGGGGCTCAGCTGATTAATAAATAAATTTGAAATGGTATTCTAAATGTTATTTACAAATTTGTAACGCATTAAAGAAAGTATCGTAGGAGTCTTCTTAGAAATTATATGCTTGATAAGCTTCATGAGACGCATTGAACCATCGATTTCCATTTGACTGTCGCGAGTTTGTTTGATTTAAATACGCGACATGTCCTGCCTTTAACTTAGAGAATTAATTTTTTTTTAAAAGCTTTCCCTTTATTTTTACATATTTTTTGATATTTTTGAATATTAATTTATTAATTTAAACTATCTAACGCTTTCTCTTAATATTTTATTATTATTTTTTAGCTACCATGGAAAACAATGGAAAAGAAGAATCTGATGCGTTGAACAAAATCATAATTACACACTTTGTCAATCCTCAGCTCTTTTGGTATTTTAAAGTAAATGGCATCGAGAAAAACGCTACAAAAGTGCAGCAAATTGAAAATGAACTCAAGAAGTTCTTTAAACCACACAATAATGATACAAAACCATGCAATTATGAAGATCAAGCCAAAGTAATTGTAGAGTATTTGCCATATCAAAAACTTATACGAGCATTAGTTTTACAACGCAAGGTTGCAGTGGAAAGCGAAACTACTTCCTCGTATATAGTTTGGGCTATGGACTATGGATTTCCCATAGAAACAAACGATACTTACATGGCACCACTGCCACAGCACTTGAGACTATATATTGGACATATTAGACGTGGTGGTGTTGGATTTATTTTGCCTGAAAAAAGTACTAACTGGAGTACAGATGCTAGCGGGTATTTCAATAAAATGTTGGTCGAGTCCAAAGAAATACGTTTTGACACAATATTTCAAACCCCCGTTGGACAAGATTTTGGACATTTATACATCTTTAGCAATGAGAAAGTAACTACTGCTGCAGAATTTCTAATTGCACGCAAATATGCTACAGTCTGCCATTCGAATTTCATAGCCATATGCAATGAGTTGTTGCCGACCAAGATTTGTGCTTGGCAGGATACTTCAAAAATTATGCTTAACAATTGTACTAACGCAGATGCTCAAGCGCAGTTTTTATGCAAGTTAGTTGCTGAATGTGCCATGCAGAATTTAACACTAGATACAAACCATAGTCAACAAGAGTTAACGTATATCGAGCGATATAGTAATTCAAAGAATGATATTCTTCCAAGTTGTGCTGCAGAAGAAGTTGATGATATTACGCGCGAGAAAACACAAAAACCCAAACAACAGGTAATTAACTGTTTTCTTTTTTTGATGTGTTAGTTATAGTTCTATTGAATTTTTAACTTTGTTCTCCTGTTTTAGTATGGCCGTCATAAAGATTATCCAGTTGAAAATTGTTACACTAAACTGCGTCGTAAGATTAAAAACTTACAAGATCCTGCCGAACAATTGGATAGGCTAGACAAAATCCTGCAACTACAAGAGCAGGAGATATTGTTACATGAATATAAGATGCCGTTTCCAAATGTTGATGGCAGCAAATCCTCAACGCATAATAACGCCAAATTATGCACTTCTAATATAAGTGCACTTAAAACAGACAAGAATATGTCAAGCTATGAGCAACAAGATATTGAAGAAAAAAATAAAACTTTGAATAACGTTGAGATAAGAGGCGAAAAAGTACAAAGCAATGAACCGGTGAAACAGCCTGTAACTACGGAGAAAAAGGAATATTTTTTTGGCAATCAATCGTTGAGAGGTGCTTCCAAGCTTATAAAATTATTGTCGGACTTCCAGAACTCTGAAACGACTGTTATGGGTTCACGCCAATTGTCAAATGACTTTAAACCACCCAAGACTTTACCTACTAAAGAAGATTATAATAATGGAAAAACTACTGGTTGGCAAAGGCAAAATTTTGACGGCACAATATCAAGTGTACAAGATCATATTAAAAATGCTGCAAATACTAATGATGATGTAGGCTTGCATAAAGATAAAAACCAAGAGCCTGTTCCAAATACTACTAGTGTAGGCTTGAATACAGAAAAATCTCATGATGAGGACTTAGTAAGCTTAAGTGACAAACTACTGAAGGCTGCAAATATTGGTGAAACTATGAGCTTTCGTAACGTGAAGAATCCTATTTCTGCTGGAGCTGTAGAAAGTTTACAGCACAAATCTAGTGGTATAAATACAAATGTAACTAAGTACGAAGCCTTGTTCAATGGAAAAAGACCAAATTCAGATAAAATACCAAAGGATTTAAATACAACTAGTAATACCAATGAAATATGCTCCAATAAAGAGAACAAACAAAAAACTACATTAAATTTTTCAAGTTTATATAACAAAGTACGTACGAGTATTACTAATGATGCATCCGTGTTTAAAGATGATAAAATAACAAATTCTTCAATTAGCATAACACAAAAGCTTGTTGATGATGAAAAAAGAGATGCTATAAATATGTGCATTGCCAATGGCATTTACTTACCTGAAGAAAAGACGCAAAATTTAGCGCCCAATAATTTATTGATACAAGAAGAGAAAAGTAAAAGTCCTGCTATGGATTTAGTTGGTAAAATTGATATGATAAAAATTTCTGATGTAGCATCTTCGAGACCAGGAGCTGCTTTAAAGACGTCCAATTTCAGTGCTCTATCTTCGAAGAAAAACAAAAAACCAATCATCGAAAAACATGCCTCTTTGCCATTATCTAAAGACGATAAGTCGCAGCTTGAAACAACCTTGTCTGACAAAAAGGTAGTAAAGGTAGGCAAACCAATTGTTTTAGAAAACAAAAATTCAATGCCATCAACAACAACATTGTTGAAAAAACCAATGAAAAGTCTGGTAGTAAAATCAGAAGTGCCACAGCACCAAACTAATTTCTGCGATCACACTGTCTTGGCGCATTCGAAAGTCGCACAAGCGCCGATTACGCGTATAAATGAAGTTGACTTTGCGCCTTGTGTTATTAGTGCAATGTTGAATAAGAATATGCAAAGCATCTATGCCACACAAAGCTATGCCTGGCCGCATACAATGCACAAACGTAATTCGCTGTTTGTTATCAACAGTCCGATGTCAGGCCGCACATGGTCTTATCTACCCACGCTGTGCACTCATGTCCACAGAGCGTTGGTGTTACGAGTGATGGAAGTGCCTAAAGGTGGGCCTATTGCTATTGTGCTGGTGCCAGATGAGCGTCAGGCAGAATATGTGACTAAATCCTGTATGCTGCTGCTGGGCGACAGTACAGACCACGGTATAGAGCTTGTAGTGTGCGCTTCCCCAGGCATAAATAACAGCGATGTGCGTATTCGATTGCACAATGGATGCGGTATATTGGTTGCTACGCCACCGCAACTCAAGCAGCTATTAAAACAAAATAAGTTGGAGCAAATGATCACGCTTCAGACTTTGGAACACATTGTTATCGATGATATCGACTTGATACAAGCGCACAATGGAACTGAATGTGATGAATTGGTACAAGCACTGCTTAAGCTTTGCGGTTTCAAGAAGGGCCAAAAACTACCCACTCAACTTGTGGTAACATCTCAATGCTGGGACAGAACAAACATGCACTTACTAATGCGTTGTGCTTATGAGCCGTTGTTACTTTTTGGCGATTTCTTGGAGGCTGCGACATATGCGCGTGTAGACTTCTGTATAAGCCGTATAAATTCTGAATTTAAGATAAAGCGAGTATGCGAATTTCTTGAGCAGCGTGAATATGGTGAGCGCACTGTAATATTTTGCTATGGAGATGGTGATATATTATATGTTAATGCTGCACTCCAAAACGCGGGCTATGAGTGTTTGACATTCCTACAAAATGCAAACAGAGCGGAAAAGGAAAGTTTTGTGCAATGGAGGACTACGGTACGTTTGATATTTTAATGAATGTAAATATTTATAATAATATTGTTTTATTTAAATTATGCTAGAACTCTACGAAAATACTTATCTGCAGCGATATGGGGGCAAAGCTACAAGTTTACAATACACAACATCTTATACACTACAGCATGCCGGATTCATGGCCTCAATTCACCAAGCGTCACGCTACAATGGGCCAAAACTTTCCAAATGCAACTGCGGGCAATGTTGGCACAACAAACAAACAAACAAAACTAAGAGCTTTAGTTCTACTCGATGAATACAACAATTCGCAATTGTCACGTCTTATAACCTTTCTGCAAATACACAAACAGACTGTGAGTCCACAAATAATTGAATTGGCCAGGGAGAGCAATCGTAAAGGCGATTATAATGGCGGCATGGTTTGCTCCGAATTGGTTTCTTATGGCAATTGTAACAATTCGAGATGCACTGCGCGTCATGTGTTCAACGATCTGGATGTAGTGCCGGAGGAGCAACGTACTGAGATACCAGTTTATGGTGACGTTTGCATGAGCTTACTAAAGGTTCGTATAAAATATATGTAAGAGACAACATTCAAGCTCATGCTTTGATAGACAGCAGCGATACGATACTCCTCCTCGTACCAAGTATTTTTCGCATGTTTCATATATCTTGAGCTGCACAATTAAAACACGGCTTTCAATTGACACTTTCGCCTAAAGGTAGATTCAAGCGGGGTCACATATCTGACATATCTACCGGATTTCACATTTTCTCACATATATTTAATATAATATTTTTTATTTCAACAGGTCTATACGCCTTGTCACTTTGCAGTACGCCTACTTTCATACAGAACAGGCAACACATTGAAGTGGCAAAATTTACCCCATGAAGCAAACTTTGTGCGCATGACATTTAAGCTTGCTATGTTTTTCGCAAATGCCGCCAACAATCGCCGCATAAACTGGCCACCAAAGTTGCATGATATATGTATACTGAAAGTTGGCGATCATTATAATCGTGTGCGTATCATAAATGTGCCGCAAGAGCTTAAAGAAAAGCATAAATTGCAACATAAAATAGATGTTAAGTTCCTAGACGTGCATACCGAGACACGTGAATGTAAAGCGGCAGATCTGCTACAATGTCCGCCAGAGTTTAAAGATTTACCGCCATTGGCTATCGATGTGCGAGTAATAGGCGTTGTGCCTTATGATAGAGAACGTACTTGGCAATCGAGTGTCACGAAGGAAGTTGAATCGAATTTGCAAGCAACTGCTAAGGGAAAAAAGATATTTGGCATTATTGACTTTTCGCTAGTACATACAATCTTTATTAAGAATCTGATTGTGTTGGAACATTTGCCGGCATTGAATATGGATAATTATAAAATTAATCTTAAACTTCTACTGGCTAATAAAAAATTTGGAATTGTCGACAAAACTGTAATAGAAAAAGTACACGCATTGGTGCATGGCATCATTCAAACCAAAGATGTAGATAAAGATGATGATTCGTTTGTATCACTTTCGACGCATGTTGATGATAATGTTGATGTGGATAATACGTCGGAATGCAGCAGTATTTATTCCTTTGCATCAGACGTAGACGATGTTTGGCATGACCCTAACTGGGATAATGAGGTGGACGATGTGGTAGTTAATGTACCGCTGCCAAATGATATGCGTCAAAAGCGTTCTAACTCAGTCACAACTATCAAGACAGATATTGATGACGAATTGAAGCAAGTATCTCCATACAGAGCGGAAAGTTGCAAAGTACAAAATATAGAAGAAAATATTGATTCGTGGAGGAATAAAATTGTGCTTGGAGGCAAACATCAAGTTGTCACAAGCGTTAAGATAGATTTTGATAACGAATTGAAGCAAGTATCTCCATGCAGAGCTGAAAGTTGCGAAGTGCCAAATATAGAAGAAAATAGAGAATCGTGGAGCAATTTAGTATTGGGCGAATCCCTTAAAATTGAGCTTGGAGGCCAACACCAACTTGGCGACTGGGATGGCTTTTGCATTATAGGCATGTCTCAGAAACACATACTAGAATACGCGCAGTTACAGAAACTCATAAATGCACATGTACAGAAGCAGCAACCAATCGCTGTTACTAATTTAGCAGACGCTACATACGGCGCCAATTTTGTACTTGAACACAAGTCGGATTTTGTGCGTGCAAAATTTTTACTTTCTACAGAGAACTTTTACCGCTTTTTACTCGTTGACCATGGTTACTCGTATGATGTAGCTCCCAAAGATCTTAAACTTTTTGAGTGTTCCGCAGAAATAACGAAAGCGTTGCCCTACCAGACGATATATTGTAAATTGGCCAACATAAAACTACTGAATGGTACTGTCTGTGTTCAAACAGATGCATTGCATTTGTATGCAGTTGCAAACCACGAATTGTCAAGCTCATTGAAAAAATCATTTAATAATTTAGCAATGCGATACTATGATATAATTCTCTATGAATCTGATTGTGAACTTGATCATCCGGAAACAGATAGTATTTCTGTAAATGAACGTCTAGTACGCATGGGCGCTGCCAGCTGCACTGCTGATGAAAGTCTGCATATCTTTTTTAACTCATTTGAACGAAGTCTCTTCGACAGGGACGAAGATTTTAGTACATTTTTACAGCAAATCTATCACCCGATAATGGAAACAACAGAAAAACAGAATAACACCAAAAAAGCAAACAACAACGATAAACTCGAGACATCATCCGAATCAAAGCCGCCGGTACAAAACAGCAAATATGTAAATGCTTTATTGAAGTTCACGCCACAGCCACAGGTTACCTGGTATCAAGACGTTAAATTTATTTATCTGAAAATTGCTGCTGCTGAAACAACTAATTATGAGGTATCCTGCAATAAAGATTCCTTCTTTTATGCTTCGACAGAAACCACTGACGAACCATATGAATCATTCCATTTAGCATTACGTCATCAAATAAAATTTATGGAACACTTGAAACGCGGACTGAATGTTCACATTAAGCTAAGAAAAACTATAACTCAATTTTGGAAATGTCTGTTGAAATCATCGGGTTTTGGAAGTAAACGTGCTGCTGTTTATAAACTGCCCTGGCTAAAATATAATCTTGATCATCTTGAGCCACCCAAAATGAATTCAATAAAAAATCCAAGTAGAGTTCCAGTGTTCGAAGGCTATGATAAAGAAACGATTAATTATACGGAAAACAATGCTACAATAGATGATCAAGATGATGGAGAGAACGAATATCCGGTCTTCTACTAAAAATGATTTATGAAGCAATTTGGACTTCACATAATGAACCGAAATGGATTGAATACCTGCTATTTAACTTAAAAATCGTTGATTAGAAAATTTTCTTACGAAATTTTTGTTATTTTCAACTCAGGGTTTAAACTGTATAAGGAGGAGCTTATCTTAATTTAAATATTCGAGAGTTACTTCATTACTGTTTTAGCGCGACAAGTTGAAATCGCAATTATTTCTCCTATAAAAACTTCTACATCTTCTATCTTTTACAACTTTAAACGAACTAAACAGATATCGAAAAAAACAGATATCGATTTAAATTTATAGTGCATTATTATTAAAAAAAATAAGAATGCTTCATATAGTAATACCTGAACTATACTAGTTGGTTTGTCAACTTGATTTTAAGATTCCAATCATCTTTTTAGAGTTGCATAAAAAGATACAACTAGCTGATCTAAATTATTTCTTATTTACATAAACGAAATGTATCAATAAAGTCTTATAACAGTCTAAACAAAAATCTTTAATATTGTGAAAGTACATAGGTTGTAGAGCTGTTGGTAATAATCAGATTTTGTGATTAGATTTTAAAGATATTTATATAACAATTTTTTTAAGGGTTCCGAGTTATATGTGCTTAAAATAAAACAAAAAAAAAAGGTATTTATTTACTGTTTTTTACTAGATATTTTCAAGGTCTGCAGTTTATAGCCCTACTGCGTATATAGCCTTACCGCGTGTATAGCCCTTCTGCGTATACAGGCCCACCGCGAATATAGCTCTGCCACGTATATGGCCCTACCGCGTATATGGCCCTACCACGTATATGGCCCTACCGCGTATATGGCCCTACCGCGTATATGGCCCTACCGCGTATATGGCTCTACCGCATCAATCTCCAAACGGGAGATTCCCCAAGCGGAGGAATCTCCAGACGGAGGAATCCCGAGACATGCGATACCTTACACGGATAAATTTCCAGATGGAGTAATTCCCAAACAGAGACATGCCCAGGTAGAGGTATCCCCTGATAGAAAAATGCCCAGATGAATGCGAGAGACTGGGAAATCTCCTGGCAGAGGAATTCCTAGGCGAGGTATTCCCAAGGCAGAGGAATCCCCAAACAGGGAATTTCACAGACGCCCAAGGTCGTCGTCGTCCGCCCAATGACTTCGGTCTGGCCAAGCAGATGATTGCTTAGACGGGCAATTAGCCTCGGTCATATTCTATATATATAGAGCAACCCTGCCCTATCCATTGTATTTCCTCAATTGCAGATACAAGGCTGACATCTTTCGAGGACATCAACCAGCTGTATATTTACATCATCCCTATTAAGGATGCGGACATTTCAGGTGCATATCCGTAAATCGTTTTCGGGGGTTTTATCCGAAGCTTCTTTTTTGTTTTCATTGGGCGGACTATTTTTATGTGGAGGGACCCAAGCCCAGCGCACGAACTTATAGTCACTTCACCTCCGAGGGGCTGTTCAGAGGCTACCTAAGAGATACGTGCCCTAACGAACGTTGTGAGCTGCTTGGGCCATTTGCAAGAAGAATTATTGTTATATATGAAGATTGTGGCTGTGATGTCATAAAAAAGTAACTCGGGAATGTAATTTGCTGTTGCTAAGTGTAACGATGTGCCTTGGGATGTCTGCCTGTGCGCCTCCCCTTGAAGTGGTGCCTGGTCTTCTTGCCACCGGTTGGTTTGCCTGGTTTTTTGGTTGTTGGCGTACCAAAAGTCACCGAAGGCGTACGACGAGTAGTAGCAGGTGGAGTTGCAGGCGTCGACGCAGGCGGAGATGCCGGCGTAGTAGCACCTGGAGTAGCAGGTGTAGTAGCACCTGGAGTAGCAGGCGTAGTAGCACCTGGAGAAGCAGGCGTTGTAGCTGGTTGTGCAAAGCTCTGAGCAACGAATGCCACCAGAATAACAAAAATTAAAAGACCAAAATATTTCATTTTGCAAAACAGTTTCTTTTTTACCAATACGCTGTGAATATGCTTCTCAAAGATTTTGATTCTACTTTTATATCATTTTCTGATGATGATTTTGCAAAACTAACTAAATAAACATTGCTCTTGTTGTATTACAAAACAAAAGGATAAGTCGTCTGGCCTAGTTTCAAAAGTTATTGTTTCTTATATTATTTGGTAAAGTTCTTTTCATTTGACACTTGTTGACTTTAGGTGTGAAAGTCAAATTAATGTATAAAATCTATAAAAAAGTTGATAGTCTCTACTTAGTTCATTTAAAATTGGAAAAGTCTACAAACAAATATAGACACACACAAAAGCTACATATTTTTATTATAAAGAGATGTTAATAACTACTTGAAAGAATTATTTCAAGTTCATTTGTTTTAATAGTTATTTGCTTTGAAGACAAATAATAATTTTACACTAGTATTAAGTCAGAAAGAGCGACGGAGAGGCAGACAGACACATTACAACAATTGGCCATGTTTTATTTTTTAGGCAATCGAAAGATTTTTATTTAATAATTCATCTTGTTATATGCGGGGTTCCAATATATATTCGGTTATCCATATTACGAAAATTTTTAAAACACTTGTTAGCATTATCAATTGTTTAAATGTTGGAAATGTAAATAAAAAACTATGACAATTTTTATTTTAATTATTTTTTTAATACTTTAATAAAGTAACAAATTTTAATATATGAAAAGGACGAATGTCAATTAATTCAATTTACTGTTATATGAGAAAATGTTAAACAGGTTTCAATTTAATTTTAAATACACTTCATATGTATTTATTAAGTATTATTTTAAATAGTATTTTAATCTGAAATATCAGGAGCAGTGTCAAAGTTAAAAGAACTGTCCTCATTGGACGACTCCTGCTTTTCTTCTATGCCAAAATCACGCTCCAAAGCTATTTTAGTCTCCGCATCGTAGCTGGCCAGATTCAGTTTTAAGAAAGTTTTATTGAGCATATTGCCGCACAGCGGATCTTCCCAATAATTATATAAAATTTGATTGTGATCGCATTCGAAAAGTGCCACCATATACGAATTGATGTTCAGATTAGCAACAGATTTACCACGACTATAACATGAGTAAGCATAAAATTTGGCATCCGCTTCAACTTGGTAATCGATTGGCATCTTGTTATTGTTAAGCCGTATGCCAACAAGTGTGCAATGTATTGCTTGAAATGGCATATATTCAATTATTTGACGTGTGGACTTAAAAATCGCATTTAAATGTATGTCCTCATCAACAATGTCATGATAACAAGCTAGGTCCACTAGGAAAAAACGATACGAACGCATTTCATGCATATTCCTGTTTATGCTGTGTAGTTGAGCTCGATAGTAGTTGTTGTTGTATTTGCAAATGTAGTTTTGACGCAATTCAAGATCTGTTGCTTCGACAGGCAGAAGCAAGTGCAATTCATCCTTAATAAATTGCTGTAGTTCTTTAAATATTTTAACATCCTCAAGACGTGAAATTTGTACAAAAATATTATCCCAATCAATGTTAGTGGTGCCAAATTTTACTGCAGTTAGCTGCGAGGGAAAAGAAAACTCAGCCCATAGTTCATTTGAAGTTTTGACGATTTTGTTTTGCTTAACAATTTCAACAGTTTTTAATGGTGCATCAATAGCATCATTAGTTATCTTCATGGAAAATTTATTGTGCGCTGTGTGGTTTTGGTTAATTAAACCAATGGGATTTTTCAAATCATTAGCATTCCAAGTTTCTTCGTCACTTTCCTTTGCTTGTTTCACTTTTTTGTTCCAAGATTCTACGACATCCATATTTGGTTGATTGTCTTTTACGTCCCATGATTCGTCGTCCTCTTCTGCCGTTCGGTTGTCGTTTTCATTCAAAGATACTTTAAAACCTCTCCGTTTATTGAACTGAGATGAACCGTCACGTGTAGACGATACGATCTCTCCATTTAGAATTTTATCGCCGCGTTTAACATCAATGTGACGCGTGGTTTTAGCGCGATGCCAATGATTTGAATTGCGATATTCTACCAATTGAGTGACATCAAATCCAGCCGGTATCATACGCAAATTTTTATTTTCTTCACTCTTTAAACCATTCTGCGGTCTAAGATATTTATCTTCAAATGGCGAAACGTATGGTTCATCATTTTTGTCAGAGATATCAGTTGCATCTTTGTACATGCCCAGATTTTCCTAAAAGTTATAATAAGTTTTTATAGGTATCAATGAAAAATAAGTAGTTGCATTTTACTTACAATGAACGTCATGGTTTTCATTTTAGGCTGCTTAGAATCATCGACAGGATCGGCGGCATTTGGTTGCTGCACTGTAGTAAACTGTAAGAAATTAAAATATTTAATTTTGCGCATTAAATTAAACAAGAAGTCAGAATTTAGATGGAAACACATTGAGTATTTTCGAGATATACTTGATCGTAACGCACATAGACAGTAACTTCTTTCTTATTTTATATCTTTAAAACCTTTGCCAGTAGATTGCATTATAAAACAATTGCAAAATTGTGAAGCGTGAGTTAGAGCATGTTGAGAGGTTATGTGACAGAAATGAAGCTCGAAAAAATTATCAAAGGTTCAAGCGTTTGAACGAAAGTTTTAAACCCGGAGTTACTTTCTGTAAAGACGAAAATGGAAAGCTGGTAACAGATGAACAGGAATCACTGAGAATATGGAGGAGTCATTTTTCTAACCTACTTGGAGGCGATGAAGCGCACAATTCAGCCGATAGAGAAATGACACCGGAACCAACAGTTCATGACTATCGATTCGGTTATTAAAAAGCTGAAACATTATATAACATAGCGGCAGGCTCTGATGGGCTGCCAGCTGAGTTATTCAAGACTGGCGACGAAGATGCAAACTTTTATGCAAGATATGGTACGATGAACGTATACTATTGTGACTGCAGACCAATAAGGTCCAAATATTCAAATTACGACAAATCATGGAAAAGACCCATGAGTTTAACAAAGACACAGACCACATATTGGACGATTGTAAAGCAGTTTTCGACACGACGATGAAAAACAGTCTCAGCTCAGGGGTCTAGCGGTGAGTGGGAATAAGACGAAGTACTTGGTATCTTGGGCTAAGCAAACAAAAGAAGTGAAGCCCGGAAGACGAACATTGGTAAGCATGGTTATAACCCTCAGCTTAAACTTAATTCTTTTGGGGCAACCAATTATACTCCAATAGAGAGTAGTCTTAATATACAAACAATATAGTTACTATCTCTTATAAATTCTGGACTTTTTGTTCACACAAGTACTTAGGCATAAATGTTTGGCACAATCTTAACACAACAGATTACACAAAAACTTATCTATTTCAATTGATACTTACAGGTGTTGAAGGGTTCTTCTTCAACGCTTCAATGTTCGTTTGTCCAAATTGATCATAGCGCAATTGGAGCTGCTGTTAAAATATAAGTAAATTAATACACGTGTTTTAATTTATGGCATAATGATCTAACTTACATCTGTCGAATCAAGTTCGTTATGCTTGTCTTGAATCTTCTTCTTTGTATACGATATACCTGCTGCACCCATTTCAAAATCAATTTCGGCAGGACACGGTGGTATATCACGTGGGCATGTAGTATTAGCAATCATTTTCAATGCAGTAGGATTTTCATCGGCAATGCTGCCACATGCACCTTCCTCAAATTTGTCATCTTGTGTCAGTTCGCTAGCGGCATAGTCAGCTGCATGCAGTGGAAAATTTCGTCTCAGCCAATCACCAACCTTGAATTTTACCGGCTGTATTGAGTCATTCCACATGACCGAAAAATGTGATATGCGTTTGGGCTGAACAGTCTCATTCCGATAATAATTCGATGTGCCATCCATGTTAATCCATGGTTTTTGCTCTAGAGTCTTAAGACTGCCACAGGCACGCATAAAATTAACTGAGTTCACAGTTTCGCATGCGTTCAATTCGCGCAAGATTTCATTGGCGCATCCACGTTCTCCAGTCATAGTTTCAATCTTCAGCTCACACCATACATGTGCATTGCTTTTTTTCATGAAAAGCATTTTCATGTGCACACTATGCGCTTCGGTTAGCAAATTTTTAAGCAGTTTACTTGCACACTCCGACCACTTTTCGGAACTTTTGCAAATTGGCTTCATAAACACATTAATTTTTTTTTCCAACGGTAGTACATGCGCCAAGCCACCACGTTGTACAAGTTTTGTAGGTGTATGAAGTTCAACAGGTAGGAATTTGAGCTGCTGTCCGTGTGTATGCACCGGAATGCCATGATCAGGTAGCCACACAATGTAGTCCGACTCCGTTGTAATTTCAATCACCTTCACAACAACACCGCGCACATTCTTTGACCACGGAATATAATAGATGGAAACAAAATCTCCAACTTTGAAGAATCGGTTATCTGTTTGAGGATAGGTTTTAAGATACTCGACTATTTTTTGCTCCAAGATTTGCACTTTTTCGACTTCCTCGTGTGCCGGCAAAACTTTAAACCAAAATAGATGTGGATTAACGAAATGCGTTATTTCTACTTTCTCCATGTTGTTAGCAGCACAACTTAATAATTTTAGAGGTTCAACAGATCTCGCAACTTGCACTAATCTAATCTAAGCTGAAAGAACGCTAGAAAAATTTTGTTTTTGGCAACTGCGCGTCTGCACGCTCTATGCATATGCATTAACCGTTATTGTTCGAGCTGCCAACTGTCCGAATATAAAGAACAATATTGATTTGTTTTGGCGGCAATTTTGAACATAAAAAACTTATTGTAGTACACTTCTGTACCGTGTGTGCGACTAAGCGTGCAATAAAAACGGAGCAAATCGCGTAAAATAAGTAAATAGATTTTTGATACATCAGAGAGTTTGCGACAACTTTAATTTTAGTCCATGCAAATAAATAGTTACTATTTACAGTGTTATGAGATGAAACACTTTATAGAATGTCGAGACATAAACTAAAAAGAAAATTGCGAATAAATGAAAACACTTTATGCGTACATTTCGGTTCAAAGAAGGTTACAAATTAAAAAAGTTCAATCACATCTGATAAGTATTTATCTATTCCGCTGCGATATTCGAGTTCCGTTAAATGCCGTAATTCGTTTCCATAAAAAAAAAAATTATAAATATTCATTATTGAAAAACTTAATTAAGCCTCAATTTGCGTCTAGGTTTTCCAATATATTTCAGTCATAATTTATTCTTCTCTTAGTGGTATTGGTACTCATGCAATCCATTTCAAAATCTGATTTATAACTTGTTGCACAAGAAATGAAACCTATTTCGTAAAATCAAATTTTCCAGTGCTGAACAACTATACGCTTCATTTAGTGCTACCATGTTGGCATGTCATGCATAACTGCAACATCTTACCTGGCTTGCATAAGTGGGAAAGAGATAAAACCATACTTTGCTTCGGTTCAAAAATTGAAAAAAATAAGCTAATGTTCGTTCTGTCTCCATTGGTTATAAAATGCTAAAAATATATTGTATCTTAGCACATTTTGGCGTTTTATAGTGAAATGTTCGGCATTTCAAATAAAACGTTTATTTTACAAATTGCTGTTCAATGTTGATATGTTGATAAATCCGGGTTTGAGTACCCAAAACTCTCTTGTGTGAGTCGGTGATTCGACTTTGGTTGTTAGTTTTGCAAATTTCTCTGAAGGCTTAAGGCAAACAAATGGTCGTGTACAACTCAGAATTGAGCGTCCTACGTTGCTCAAGCAGAACTTCGGTCACTGAGCGAACTACAACTACGATTGAATTCATTATAACAGCGATACACTGTGGTTTAGGATGATGCTTCATCGCTATACAAAGAACTGAGTTCATCGACACACTCTTGTTGAGATAATCCATATCGAAACTTGGGAAAAATAATGCAACGAAAACCATCTCCATAAAGCTCCAATGTGAAACTGGCTCTAGATCTATAAGATGTCTTATGAAGCAGTTCCACTATCTGTATTAATATCCGGCCTAATCACGCTGCAACGTATTGTTTTGCAAGTTTTTAGGCATTATTAATCTTTTTACTAAACTAAATTTCCACTACGTTTCATATAAAACTTAAAACAAAATTATAAATTAGTGCACTGCCTAAATAAAATAAGCATTAATTTGTTATAAAAAAAAAATGTATTACGATATACCGCTTTACAATTATTTTTTCATATCAAATAAAATAGAACTGCAGAACACACGTCTCATTACAAGCATACATGTGCACTTTCGCACACTGCATACCAGACGCCATTTTTGTTTTCTACCTTTCTCGCTTGCGCTTGTGCACACTTAAGACTGAATGTAGCTGCTGTACAGACATTTTGTACAGCTTCATTACTCTTGATTTGGTGACAATTTGAAACGCTTGTGTGCGAGCAGTACATATATATTAATTTTCGTGCTGTCGTGCGACCGCTGTACGCGTCAAAACTGATAGAAAATAAGAATTAAAAGTGGCAGTGCAACACAGTCTGATTTCTCGCCTATTTGTCGCAAAATAATAATATTGAAAGTGCAAATGTTAAAACTATCGCGCGATTCGCGTTGCATATAAGTGAAAAGTTCCAATACAGTGCGTGTACGTAATCGTACAGCAATAAATAAATCAAAATAAAATTTAATATACGCCTTGATAAAATACTGGAAATGTCTAAAGCAAAAAAATTATCATTGTCCGGTAGTGACCCGACGGAAAAGTTTATTTACAAGCCTAAAGATTTAATATGGTAAGTGCATCTGCACAGTTGTTAATACATAACTAACATGCGCGTATTGTGTTTTTTCTATAGTGCAATAGGAAAACAAAATATGTACAAAAATAAGCGAAAAAATCAAAATACTTTTAGTTGAGCGATAATGGTGGCACACATACCTACATAACCTCAAACCCAATAGCAACAGCAGCGAAAAACAAATGAAATAAAAGCGGCGCGGTGCATAGTGATAGCAATCTTATTGTACATTTAACATGGAAAAAGTGTTATAATGGCAATTATATTTATCAGTCGCATTGAAGCAATATGCGTTAAATAGAAAGCAATGTAAAATTAGTAATATGTACATCTTCCATTGTCATACGCTGTCGACGTTGGCGTCGCAGCAATACGCATACATATACACAACAGCAAACGTACACATAGAAATGTGGGCAGCGTTGGCGCCGCTACTGCTGCGTCTGGGTAGATTTTTTCCCGCGCGTTTTCATTTCAACCATATAATTTTAATTTAAATGCATTTAATTTATTTTTTAAATGAATTTAACTAAAATGCAATGTTTCAACTATTTTATTTGTTATTTTCAGGGCCAAAATGAAAGGATTTACGCCGTGGCCGGCAATGGTAAGTAAAATATGTAAAAAAATCTAAATATATATATATTTTTAATATATTAAATATACATATATTCACAGCATAAGTCCAACTGCCATAAAATCCATATCACAAGTGTTGTTGGTTCGTCAATGTAACACACATTGCCGCTTGCTGCCTGCCTGCCTGCAGTAATTGAGCTGCGGGCGCAGTGAGCGCATACAGTTCGGTTTAATATTTTGACTGTACTTTTTGTTGTGTGTGTGTGGCACATTGCGTTGTCAACAGCGTTGACAACGTAATGTGTCGGCGGCAACGGCAAGCATTGCTGTTTATGATTTTTTGTATGCTAGCAAACAATACTAACTGCTGCTGCCTATGGTCTAAAAAAACTGAGCACTTGTTTGTTACAACAACAAGAGTAGTGGACGCTGCTTCGCTTATTTACTCTGTAAATAGCTAGTGTGAACGCGCGTATTACAGCTTCTGCAGAACTTTTATAAACAAAATACTTTTTACTTTAATACTTTTTTTTAATATATATCTTTGCAAGTCACATGCAAATTTTGAAGTCATGTGCACAATATATTTTAAAATAGCAAAGATATACAAAATATAAGTTTTGAGATTCGTTTGAATGCTTTGCTTAATTCTGATTTTTTAGACAATACTCTTTATTACACAAAGTTTGAAATGTGTATTATAGAACTTAAAACTATATACATATATTTATTTTCACTTTTTGTTCTATCCAATACTCACGTCAACTATAACTATCGACCTATGAAGAATACTAAGATTCTACATGGAACTGTACTGATTTTTTTATTATACCCTGTTCCCATAAGAAAATAGTGCATAGTAAGTTTGTGGGAATGTATGTAGCAAACAGAAGAAGGCGAGAAAGACCCCATTAATTTGATATATTTTCCATCAGTTTCAAATGTACGTCAGTCTTTTCTTGGATTTAAAAAAAAATTGATTGGTTGTGTTTAGTTTAGTTTAAATATATCAATATTTGGTGTTTTTTGTACTAATGCAAATAAAATATGTCACATGAATCAAGAGAGGTATATATGTCTCATTCAATATTATGGTTCAAGAGGGAACAGGGTATCTCGAAGTCGTGCAAACTTGAGTGCAGCATTTTTTCATTTTATAGATAGCTTTAAGATCAAGTTTCTCATAGGATTGTTGAATTTTGGACACTGGAAAAATAAGATCAACTTGATTGGCCCGGTGGAACGAACTCTTGGATAATAATACCCTTCGAATCGTAGAAACAAATCAACATTGTTTTTACTTTTGACTTTTCCAACAGTTATTTTTTGGGTAGTGGGTCGGCACTTTGACGATTTGTTTCATGGTCGTATTGAAAACACCAGCAACAATGTTGAAAAAGAAGTCTTGATCCATTTTGGCATATTTAATGAGGTCTTTCGAATGTTGAATCCGAAGCCCCTTTTCCTCGTCTTTCAATTGATGCGGAACAAAGCGTTCACCCACGCATTGACGATTTTGCATCTCAGTTGCATTTCATATACTTGGCACCCATTGATTCTATCACGGACTATCATTCCGTAATACTTCTAGTTCTACAATTGGATTCAAATTTAAATAGAATAGAATCTAGGTCCGTTTTCAAATTGGTTGGACTATGTTGGTATAGCAGCTTCTATTTAATATTTTTATAATTATCTACCAACACTTTCAATAAAATTTAAATAAACCTGTTTCCATTCTTATACAGATTGTCGAGCCACCAATGGATCTTTTGAGTCAGGCACGCCGTACAAATAGCAGATGTGTATTCTTTTTTGGCACACGTAATTTGTAAGTATCATGGGTTGTTGATATTAGTAAACACACACACACACACACCATAACATGCTAATTCAATTTAAAAATAATATATATTTTTTTTCTTTAAAGTGCATGGATTGAAGAGAACAATATAAAACCATTTGAAGGCCCCTGGAAGGAAGAACTAGCTAAAGTTGCTAAACCAGCTTCATTTCGGCATGCCATGACCGATATTAATCAATACATTGCCGATCCCGATGAATTGAATACAGAAATCGATAAAAATTGTGGTATGCGTAGTCCACCCACAGAAGCAGATTTTGATAAAGTGCGCGATGGTGTAACTGGTGATGAGGATGAAGTAGATGAAACAGCTGAACAATTTGATGCAGATGGAGAAGCACGAGTAGCTGTCAATAATGGTGATGTAGCTAGTACATCTCGTGTACCTCATGTTGTTGGTAGTCCTGATGAATATGATATAGCCACGGGTGGTCTTACACCGCCGAAAGTCACCTCACCCGTAAAACGCACACCTAAGGCAAAGGCTAGCGCGGCAGCTGTGCCCAAATCAAAAGCTGGTTCTGCCAAATCGACCGCATCGAAAAGACGTACCTCACAGGCACCGGGCAGCAGTACATCAGCGGCAAAACGTAATAAACGTAACGGTTCTGCTGAAGTACATGCAGATTTTAATGATTTCGATGAATATTTGCCGAATGCAATGTCCCGCCGTAAAATTGAAGCGGCGCTGAATAGTGCCAGTGCAGCTGCAAGTTTGGCACGTCGTGCAAATAACTCTATTGCATTGCTCAATCGGCCGGTAGTAACACGTCCGGAACAGCACGCAATTGATATGAATGCACGCTCGCAAACATTAATTGATCGCGATATAACGCCGTCAAATCTAACATTTGGTTTTCTCGGTTTGGGCATGATGGGCTCGACCATTGTTAAAGATTTACTCTTCACGGGACATAAAGTTGTTGTCTGGAATCGCACAACAGAAAAATGCGAACCATTTGCAAATTTTGGTGCCGAAGTTAAAGAAACACCCATGGATGTAGTTGAAGTATCTGATATTATATTCTGTTGTGTCTCCGATCCAAGAGCTGCCAAGGAAGTAAGTCGTATTGTAGGTTCTTTATTGAAAACATTATTATATATGTATGCATATATTTTTGTTGTTTAGCTCGTATTTGGCAACTGCGGCGTACTGCAGTTACAAGATTTACGCAACAAAGCGTATGTAGAAATGTCAACCGTCGATCCAGAGACTTCATTGGATATAGGTGAGGGCATCAAGGCTTGCAATGGTCGCTATATGGAAGCACAGGTATGCTAGTCTATTGCAATGTTGTAAGTACACTTAATAGCCATATTTTTTTTTTCTACAGATACACGGCACACGTCAAGAAGCTGAAGACGGCATGTTAATCATTCTTGCTGGTGGCGATCGTACAGTTTTCGAAGAATGTCATTCCTGCTTCAAAACCATTGCAAAGAATACATTCTTCTTAGGGGGTAAGTGCTAGTGTGCTATCAGTAATTGATGGTATATAGTTTAGGTTGTTTAGTCTATTTAGGAGATGCGCTAAATTATAATAAGCGACTACCATTTTTGATTTTTATATGTTTTATTTTTGTTTGTGTGGTGTGCAAAGTCTTTTTATTTTTCACGGAAAGAAACAACGCGGTCTTGAACGATAACAGAAAAATTGTTCAAATACAAAAGAAATAAAGAAACGCGCAAACAGTAAAATAAATTGACACTGGTTCTCATATGACAGTCAGTGTAACTTGACACGACGCTGCATTGATTATTCATATTAATAATATGTATAAATAATAGCAAGTTTTGGTCACTCAATGAAATATAAGCCAATTGAAGTACAATACTTTTGCAAAAATTCTCAACACAAATTAAAAAATATAAAATAATAGTAATTATTCGATACATTGCTTAAATTCGTAAAATGCGAAACTATTTGTTTGTCTTCTGTTACGGAAATTCATTGATTGTGGCTATCGCGCAACCTGTCTGGTTGTTTCAGTTGCTAAAATTTACTCGAAAATTTGTTACGCATAGCAACCAACCATCTCATCCGAGCGGTTATATACAGTTTGAAGATTGTTTTCCTTTGTCTGCTATTACAGTTGGTTAAAAAAAAATCACATTCTTGACGTATTTCTATTGTTTTTTCAATCTAATTAAAATTAATTCAATATCCGTGACATCAGAAATGCAGTCAGATAAAAGGGAAGACTTTGTATGGACATTCCTAATTATTTTTTTCTTATTGTTTTTATTTTGTTCTTGCAAGAATATACTAAAATTTTCAATGTTTGTTCACTAGAAAATTGCTTAAACTTTTTTTTTTTTTTTAAGTTAAGATTTTTTTTTTTTCAATATTCGCTTGTTATCCGAGTACTGTGTTGTATTCCACTCCCGCCTTTTCACAAAACATCAATTCATGTCTCTGCATCGATCAACGTTGACAGTAACATTCGGGCCATCATCGTTCTTGAAGACATATGGACCAATGATTCCTTCGGCCTGTAAAGCGCATCAAACGGAAATTTTCTGTGGATGAAATTATGTGTTTCTACAAAAACTTGTGGATTATCTTCACTCCAAATGTGTCAATTTTGCTTATTTACGTACCACCCATTCAGTCCTGTTCGATTCAATCTCATCAATTCTGTTCAGTAGACATCCCTAGTAATGGTGGTGGCATGAATTTTCATCCAATAATGCATTCAATTCCTTTTTATATATTTTTAATTATTTTAAATTAACAAAACTAAAATCAAAGTTACATTATTGCAAAGAACACTTAATTTAGAAGGAAAATAATCCAATATACGGGCTAGTTAAGACAGAACACTAAATCATTTTCAATAATATTGGGAGAATACATTATTTCGTGCGGTTTTTTTTCGAAAATCAAGGCTTAATTGTGAAAAGTTGGTTATACATTCAATGTTCAAAATATTGTCCAACGGACGCTACAATGTTTGCCCATCTTTCTGGCAGTCTTAGCTTGAGGTTATCGTAATGAATCTATTTTTCATCACCAGTGGCAATCGGATGCAAAAATTACTATTTCTGGAGTTCAGGCAACATTTCCGACATGCAGAACTAGCGTTCGACCTCGCTAGGTATCAATTCAGACGGCACCCAATTTAAAAGATATTGTATAAATCGTCTGAAAATGGTTTGATCAAATCCCAAATCTTTTGCAAGTTCTTCAGGCATCTTCAACGATGTTTTTGTTTATGTTTCAACCAAATGACATATACTAAAAAAAAACTGCAATGACAGTAGCTTCCAAATGAATATAGTATCCCTCTCAAAAACCGCACAAATTAATGCAAACACCCAATAGAATTGCAAATTCTGCGAAGCCACCAACTAAAATAAAACAGTTAATCAAAAATAGTTTTTCTTTATACATATATAAAACTTTTTTTTTTCGTTTTTCTCAATATTCACTTTTTTAGCAGAGATGGGCAATGCATGTAAAGTGAATCTTATATTGCAAACCATAATGGGCGTGAGTATGGTTGGACTCGCCGAAGCATTAGCTTTGGGTAAGTTTAAAAATTGCAGCAACTGTTAAGTTACTTTATTTAAAATTTTTTTTTATTATAGCTGATCGATTCTCTATTTCATTAAATGATATCATTGACATATTCGAGTTGACCTCAATGAAATCGACGCTACTACTGGCGAAAGGCAAAGGTAAGTAGTCACTGCAAGCAGCAACTATTTTGTCAAAGCAAAAAATAAACGTATTTCTTTTTTTTATTTATAGAAATGGCCAAAGGCGACTTTAATCCACAACAGCCACTGAGTCACATGCAGCGCGATCTACGGCTTGTACTTAGTATGGCCGAAAATCTTGATCAGTCAATGCCTGTGACAGGCATTACAAATGAGGTCTTCAAGCATACTAAGCGTTTAGGTTATAGCGATCATGATTCAAGCGCGGTCTTTGTGAGATCAAGATTTTAACATTTAGTAAATATGACAACATTTTAATAGAAACGTTAAGCAGCAAGTTAATATTAATAGTAATACAAAAACAAAACAAAACAAAAAACCCAACAACGCAGCAAATACAACGGAATGAAAATCTATAAATCGAAACACAAACTCTACAATAGAACACAACACAAAAAGGAAACAACTACACATACCGCCTAGGATGTTATAAAAAGAAAAAAAATATATCATTGAATTTTATGAGCGGCTACTAGTGTTGAATTAAAAAAAAAAAAAAAATTAAATCAATGCAGGCAGAAAAAAGTGCATTCTCCTCTGGGTATGATAAGTTGAATGATTGTCAACACAAAAACACAAATTTTTTGAAAAAAAAAACTTCTAAAACAAAGAGTCAGCGCAGCAGCAGCACGTACCTTTTTTGAAAAATCTGTATGTACACGCAGTGTTGTTGTCTGTCTGTCTGGCTCCGTGTTTGAAAAACATTTAGTTTAATTTTAAGTAAAATATGTAACGGAACGCGGCGGCGAAACAATGCAAATTCTTATTAAATAGCAAAAACGGCAAATCCTTTCACCAAAATTAAACTAGTATTAAGAAACTATATTGTATACAAAGAAATGTATAAATTAATTGCAACTTATTTAAAATTCAAATTGTTTTTAATTTTTTTCAAAAATGTTTTATATACTGCTTATAACTAATTAAAAAAAATAAAATATCGCAACTATTATTAAATGCATTGAATAGTTTCTCGACGACGTCAACCGCTGCATGTTTTACATTTGACTTTATTTTTATTAAACCCTTTTTATTTAAATCTATTAATAAATCTTGTTTATTTTGTGCAACAGTTTATTAAATATTAATCATATGTATTTATAAGTTTAAAGAAAAAAAATACAATAAATGAAAAAAGTGAACAAAAAAATTAAATCTTTTTGCACGCAATTCGCTAATAAATAAGTAAAACAAAGTACATAAAAGGCTGGTTATAGCTAAACTTTAAATTATATTTTTAAATCTTTCGTATATACGTGACCACTGTGTTAATTGGCACAACAAGCATTTCGCACATAATTTAGCTTTGAATGGTTACCATTTACAATATATATATTTATGTTGTTTAATTAACTTTTATATTACATAGAAAAAGTTGAGCACTTATTGCAATAAATTATGCAAAATTAAATCATATCATTTTAATATTGTATTATATTAACTAAATTAAATATAATTGCTACATTTGACAATTTTGTTAATTAAAACTGTGTAACATAGCCAGGAATTTTTTCTTATTAGTACAGCTTTCAATAGACGGTTGCATTAGGGTTTTTAAAAATATTGCCAAATATTTTGGAATTTTTAGGCCCTGTATAGAAGTTATAAGAGCCTATTTGTTTTGTGCAAATGTATGTAACAGTTAGAAATAATGCTCGGATACCGCCAAAGTTACCCCCATTATGGTCAGGAGTGAGAGAGTAGTCGATATAGCCATGTCCGTCCGTATGAACGAAAGGATCTGAGGAACGGTAATAGATAGACACTTCGTTATTTTTGCATTCGACTAGGACTTCGACGGAATTTTATGAGTATATTTTAAAATCATTAATTTCGTGCTCTCGAAGCCAGTTTGGGTTTTCCTAGTGCGTATATACCACGTCCTTATTATTAGGTACCTTTGCAGAACTAGTTCTCCCCTTACCGTAGTCTTAACACACAGCACTAGTGGTGCTTTGGATTTAGTGTATGCTATGCTGTTGTGGAGGCCATCCAAAAGGCGTGCACCGATGTCGTAAAGGTCATACCGGCCAACGAGCTAAAACACTCATTTGAAATGTTATTGAATCGTATTCAGTCGGTGGGAGATTACTTTAAATAATAAGAAAGCAAGTTCTCAAAAATCGATTGTTGTTTTAATTTTATTCCAAAAGTTCGGGAAATTTTGATATATACCGCCCATCTTATCATTTGGTTATTGCTAAGTTGTTAGATCGGGAATCCTCTAGGTTTTATGCCGTGATTTCTTCATAATCTTTAATGTCAAGGTAATATAGTCTCCAGCCATTTAATTTGAGATTCTCTGCGCGTTTTACTTGACTTCATTACATACTTGAGATCATTTGTTATTGTAAGAGCTTAGCAGCTATTTTCCCTTGAACCTTCGTAGAACTCTCAGAACATGTCTCTGGCTTTGTTCTCTTTTACTAGAATCCTGAGTGTATGTCCTGTTGCCTTTTTTGCCAAATTGTCAGCTTATTCATTTCCTAGTATACTCGAGCCGTTACCCTGTTCAATCTTTGCTTAGTTAGTTTGAAAAAATGGATAAAAATGAATTTCGTTCGTGAGTTAATAAAAAAAATTTAATGAATTTGGCTTCGAATTGCTTACGAATCCACCGTATTCTCTAGATCCAGAAATTTATACACATACATTTTGAAGGTTAGGTAAAGATCGTATGGATAGAATATTATAATACGACACTAGTAGACTTTTTTTTACATCATAGTCTAACTTAGAAACGGAAGTTCTTTCACACAATTTGTCAACATTTTGTCAATTTACACAGTTTTAATTATAAGCCTTTGTTTTCTTTCTTATTACTCCATTTTCTGATACAAAGCAGATTATAAAAATATTAGCAATTAAAAACTTGGTCTGCCAATTAATAGTGGTGTTCATACTATGTATATCCTTATAAATATTATGCTTTTATAATTATTGTTATCAATTGGACAAGAAGATGTAATAAAATTTAGAAATCGTTTTATTAATAAAAATTATAATTTGTTTATTAAAATAAAAATTTATTATAACTCCAAACAATGAAAAGAAAAAAAGTACATAATACAAACATCTATTTTTTAGTTAATATTATTAATAATATATATGTGTATATCTGTATATGTTGTACAACAAGTAATAATTCTAAATATACAACTAACTATTCTAGTTATAAATCCTCCAAAAATAATTGAGTACGCACAATCTCCGTATTTTATTTAACATTTTGTATTTCGTTGCTTTTTTTATTCTTCGATAAACCAAATTAATTAATTATAATTGGTTAAAATTTTACATGTTTAAATTAAAATTTTTACGTGAAAAAAATTTATAATGCCTTAAAATAAATTATAGGATCAAAATTAATATTGATTTGATTGATTTTTGTTATTGGCTTTTAAAAATTCGGTAAAATTGGCTAAAAGAAGACTGTATAGAATTAAATCAAAGATGTGTGCGGGTCTAAATGGAAAGAGCTTATTGAATACATTTATTTTTTTGGTTACACACTCGCAATTTGCTAGGTTGTCCCCAAAAAAAGGCTCCTGTGGATTGGTGCAAAGAAATATTAAAAAAAATTACGATCACGGTGCTTCAAAAGATGTTTATAAGATCGTCACAGGAGCCAAATTATAGACATGTGCGTATGAGCCGGAAACAAAACAGCAATCGACTGTGTCCGTCCAAAACGAGCCAAATCAAACCAAAGTGAAGCAATTGGTCGCCTATTTCTTCGGCCGAATGGGTCATTGGGACACTGTTCCGCATGAATAACGTAGGACGGTCGATTCTGAATTTGTTTTCCTTCAAAGAAATTCGCAAAACCAACCGCCGTAGACGAATCACCCGCCACCTTGAGAATGCAAGCTCTCATACAAAAGTTTTTGAGCACTCAAAATATGGTATTGCTGGCTCATCCGCCGTACAGCACTGATTTATCACCTAATTATTTCTTTTCGAAGATGTTTTTGGTGCTTGCACAATCCATGGAAAAAGTGCATCGAAAATTGGTTTGAGCGAATGCAAAAAAAGCATAAATTTTCATAGAGAATATTTTGAAAAACATTAAAGCTATTACCGCTTTTAAAACTTCTATTCACCCATAATATTTCCTATCTCTTTGATCCTCTTTTTCACTTCCTTTGGATAAGCTTAAAAAATCGGCTAATTATGTGTTTGATTCTCCAATTTTCGAAGTTGTCATCGCCATAGTTATCTCGTACGTTGTATCTCTTAAATATATGTCAACTACATAAATTTTCAATAATTTCTATAACACATTTTTTTTATTTAAATTACAGCCGACGAACTTTTTGTCTGCTCAAACTTATCGAACATGATATCGACATCGATTACAAATAGTCTTGAACTATATCGATCGAGTTGGCATTCGCTCAATAGCAGCGATTGTACTCAGGGTTACTGCAATCGATTATTATCAGTTAACATTAAATGCGTTCGTAGGAATATTAATTAAATTTTTTTCTTAGAGACTAACAATAATAAATATTACAACTCTTAATCCTATATATAATATAGAACATTTTTCCCACCTATAGGCACCCTAAGGTCTTGAGGCCATAACTTTCATTTGAAACATAATTTCGCTAAGTTTAACAGCTTCCAAAATTTTAACAAAACTTCACAATTTCGAAATGCTCCGTTTGTAAATAATTTGGTAGTTTAAGAAACTCTTATCAAATCGTCGAATAGTTGAATGAAATAATTAATTCAAAAACACACCTATCGGGGGAGAGATTTTGAGAATACGTGTTAGACCTAGACCTACAAAACCTGATGCGGCACACTAGCTTTTCGATCCACCAACATCTGGAACGTATCGATATGTGGGTTTTTTTTTATATCAAAAGAAAAGAATTCTCAACTTTTGTGGGGTTGATAAGAATCACACGTGAGCTGAAGTATTTGAGAGCGGAGACTCAACAAACAAGGTCGAAAAGTCCAAAAGCGAGAAGAGGGAAAACTGTCAACGCTATGATCGATAATTCAGCAACGAAATGTTTTATTGGTAAACAATGTGCCCAAGGGCGTATCTAGGGGGTTAGGGGGGCCACCACCTAATTTTTGAAAAGTTGGTTAAAAAATGTATTTTACTACATATTTCGCACTTTTGCCTACTTAAAAAAAAAACAAAGTCGGCGCCCCCTTCGGAGACAGTGGGCCCCCCTTCGACGAAAGCTGGATACGCCCTTGAATATGCCAATAACTTCACAGGGCACTATTAGTTGTAGGATGATGCGGAATGTGATTATATTTTCCTTAAAACCTTTCAAATAACAACAAACTAGTCGAGGTTTAAAAAATAAATAAATACATAATTAAATTTGGCGCCAAAAAAATCAAAATTAAAGGATGGTAGTGACGAAAGAAATAAAAAAGATATTGTTTGCCGATTATTTTGCAATTTTATTTATAAAGCAACTTTCAATTAAATAAATATAAAAAAGAAATTCAATTTTCTGATAAACTACATTTCTTGTAATAGAGTTTATTAAAAAAATTGTTCAACTTATCGACCATGATCAACGCCAAGTAGCAGTATGGCAGCACCTTAAAGCAAAACAAAACCGTTATAGACACGTTACAGCGGTTATGTTATTTCAACAAAAAACAAGAATTTGGAACAATGCATAAAGCTAAAATGCCCATGAAACGCTCAACCAAAGCGCTTACTAACAAACACACCTAATATTAGCGTATTTTAAATTGTTTATGCTTTTCGCTTGTTTGCCTCAACTACGCATACTTAACAGTACTGCACAAAAACAATTACCTTACAGCACTAAAACGACAACCTGCTGTTCGTAGCAGCCCTACGAAATAAATATAGTGCTGCCACATATAATATGAAACGTTGCCATGCTTTAAGCTACTCACACGCATTATAGTTTTTAAAGCTGTACAATTTCTCTTGTACACTTACATTCGCACCTGTGCCGCTTAAAGCTTAGCTGTACAGATACGACTGCGCGGTTGCACTCATGCATTAGTGTAAACAGTATGAGGCTAGTGTGTGAATGAGAAACAATATCACAACTGGTGGCAAAAAGTAATTGAATTACTTTAAACGGTTTGCATGCAAAATTAAATATTATTAATTAGTACAATCGTAAATTTTGCATGCTAGTGGCGCGTGTGCATTTAATTCAAGCACTGCGGCGGCAAAATGTGTGAACATAAAGTGCTAAAAAAATATTCGTAAATTTACTTATACTAATTCTCAACATCATCATCATCATTATCGTCGTCTTCGACGTTGTTCATCATTATTGCCTTGCGTTTAGCCATTCGCCGCGAGAGTATGCGCGAGCATAAAAGAGTGTTATTGCCAGAGAGTGCGACGAGAGCCAAATACTAGTTGCTGTGTATGTGTGTGCGTGCGTGTTTTCTACTGCAATTTACTTGTTTTTTTAATTTTTTGACGTCTATTTTTTATTACTTTGCGCCACGGCGGTTTCTTTACTTGAAACATTTTTCAATACGAAATTGATAACAACGACAAACGTCAAAAACCATCTACCGCACCGCACAAAGACTAGTAGTATCAACGAGCTACTGTGGCGGTTACTAGCATCGGCGCCAAGAACAACAATAACAACAATAAATATGTAGCAGCTGTGTTCTTAGCTATTAAAACGCGCGTAAATTAACATGTTTAAAAGAAATTTAAATTTTAAAATCTACAAATCAATTTAGTTCAATTGTGGGCAAAATTTCAAAATGAAATGCCAAAGAATTTGATGAATTCTATATTTATATATATGTAAGTACATACATATGTATGCTGCGTATGTGCCTATGCGCCGTGTCGCGTATTGTGCGGTGCGGTGTTTTTATTTGCCTTTGGTGTCTGTAACATTTGGTTAACTTTTCTACAAAAAATATTTTAAGTAAAAGTTCTATCACACAGCATTGTTTGTTAATTACGAAAATACCATCAGCAACATCAACATCAACGCCAGCGATTTGTGTCACCAGTCAACATACACATTCACACACACACACTAAAAATCCGTTAAGCCTATCGAATTCAATAATAAACAAAACAAAGTAAGTTGCATATAATAAATATTTATTATTTACATATTTTGTTTATTTTCGCAAAGTATTCAAGAATTGTGTCAAATGCGTTTATAGATCAAGGGAAGTCATTGCTGTAAGCGGGCAACAAAGTCAACTTAAAGCAAAACAGTATACAATGTTGGAAAAAAAAAAACAAATAAAATATAGTTAAAGAAAAATAATAAAAAATAGCAACAAACAAGTGTGCAAGAGCGAGTTAGCGTATGAGCGTGTTCAAGCTTTTGCACTCTTGCGCAGCGAATGCTTGCTTGGTGCACACATAAAACATATGTATATGTTTTGGGGAGAGTAATAGGCGGAGAGCGAGCGAGAGCGAGTGCGTTATTTGGAGCGCAGCAGCAGTGTGTGAGCGGCGAAGAGCGCTAAACATAAATTACATGGTCGAATTGCAAATGATTGTCATTTATTTAGCCATCTTTCCATACGTTTTTTTATTTATGTGCTGTGTGGAAATTCATAAAACGGTCAATAGCCAGAAAACTGGCTTCTTATTAGGTTCTCAGACAGTATTATAGTGGCTAGTCTGTTGGTGAAATGTGAAAGGTCTTTTAGATGATGATGTATGCAATTAAGTTTGAAATCTTAAATAAATAAATTATTTCCACTAAATTAGATGCTGAGTTTTGTTTATTAAGCTATTAATTAGAAAACAAATGTTGAGTTCTTAATTTAGTTTTATAAATTAAGACTTAAGTGTGTTGAAAATGTCTCAAATTAATATTTGTGTATTTTATTTGTATTTGTGCAGCTAAATGCAATAAAAAAGAAAGAAGTAGATAAAAGCGATTTTGAGATACTTTGTATCTTTTTACAGCGGATCTTCCTATCCCATATGCAGAGACCACATGAATATATTGAATATATTCGCACCTGAAAATGATGCAATAAGCAGCAAACGGTCTTGAAAAATACCTGCAATGTTTTGAAGTTTGGGCTAAAAGATGGAACATCAAACTCAATAGTGACAAGTGTAAAAATGTATGATTAACCTCTAAAAGACTCAAGGCAAAACTTTTAGGTCTCTTACTACGAAGGGTAACCATTAAGGATTACTTAACTGCGTTGTTAGATACCTATCACTAAACAAAAAAAGCTACTCAACAAAAGAAGTAAACTTTCGGACTGTCTATGAGCAAAATATTGTACCAACTTGGAGTTACGGCATCCAAATCGCAATTGGAATCAAACCCTACAAACAAAGCTTTCCGACTAAGAAATGGTTGTGGGATTGGTATGTTCGAAATTCAACCTTAGATAAAGACCTGAATTTGGCTACCATCGAGGAACGAATATCCTTCTTTTCAAGCGGATACAATGAATGTTTGATGAAGTCACTTAGCCACCCCATTGGTCATGGCAATACGAAACAGGAAGTTAAAATGACGTCACTTTAGACATCTTCTCGTATAGATATAAGATCCTATTGGATAACAATTAGGACTTCATATAATTTAATCTTGTGTAAATGAAATTTGGTGATTTTGACGTCTCATAAGGCAACTTGTGTCCTGAATGTCGCTCTTATTAATAAACAAATAATTAAAAATTGTATGGTATGTACGAGGAGCACTATTTATATTTCGGGAATAGCAAATAATAAACATTTGTAAATAAAAATAGCTTTATTGTTTTTCAAAATATTCTCCATGAAAATTTATTCATTTGCATACGCTTTAATCACCAAAACATGTGATGTGAACGCATCAACAGCTTCTTCGGGCGTAGATTATTTAAAGTTCTCTTCAAAACTAAAACAGTTACTAGACTTTGTCTGAAAAAGCCAGAGAGAACATTCACGAAAGATAGGGAGGTGAAGGCACGCTTTCTACTCGAAACTGACTTTCCAGACTGTATCACTATACTGCAAAAAGAAGAGTGGTATCTGTACGGAAGATATGCTGAGGCAAACCTTACAAATCTCCCGGTGTCCATGAAATAAATCCAGCAAAATGGGAAAACTAGCGCTGAACTACGATAGCGAACCGGGGACAATCAGCTGGTTAATAGACGGCTGCCTAACAGGTGAAGGAACTGTCGCCGGTGTTTTCGAACTTCGCATTAAATATTTTGAAGCGTTAGGGAAATTCATCAGTATTTTACGGGCAGAAATATATGCGGTAGAAAGATGTGACCAATTCAACCTAGTTGGGATAGGTATTTAAAAGTCATTTATAGGTTGCTCTTATCATTGTTCATTTTAAATGACCATTAATGAACTATAACGATTTAAAGTTCATTAGGATGTTATAATTGTCATTTTGTTCTTGTTTACATCATTAGCAGTCGGGGTTTTGTATATTTTTTAGCAATTAATTATTTTATTATATCTATTTAATATTTAAATTTAATTTGACATTTGTAAAATTAGTAAACTTTCGGCATAAATTACATAGTTAAGGTTGTAGGGTATTTAATATTTGCAAAATATTACTTTTTACATTTTTCAGTTTGTCTTACTTGGATAAAAAATATTAATTTACAATTATTTGCACAAAAAGACAAATAATACAGAATATACTGATAAATTATATTATTTTGCATAAACTATGCAATTCTCCAACGTTGTTCGATTGAAACGTAATGCGATACTTATAAAGAATAAGCGAGGGCTTCCCCGCAATATTAGCCATAACATTCTTTTTTAAATTCTAATTTGAATTTGCATTTTGAAAAGAACGAAAATAAATAAATAAGCCAAACGTTCGCCTCCCAGAAACTTAAATATTTAAAACACTTAAACATTTAATAACAATTAATATTTTTATGTTTCCACTAATCTTTAATTATCTCTTACGAACGCTGCCTTCCCGCTACAATACTACTTAGTAACTCACTCCTCATTATTGTCACAAAATTCCATTGCAATGGCAACACTTAAATCAGAAAAAAAAAATTTGTCATTTTATTTTGTGTACATTTTCGCCGCTCATTCACAATTTTACACAACAAACACGGTACTCACATGCAAACAAACAGAAAACACACAAACACGATTGACAGTTGCAAACAGCAGAAAAACTACAAAAACATTCATTGTTTGATTGCGAGAGTGAGAGAGCATGCTAGAGAGTCATTACTTTGTGAGAGCATATGACAAAAACAATTGAGAAGATAAGAAAAAAATTATATGATTTTAAAGAAGAAGCAGCTGTAGAACAAGAGCGCGTTATTTAGTAAAAGAGTGCAAGAGCGACACGACAGAGCGGAAATAAAAGTCGTTTGTTTTCGTTTCTTTGCCGCTAGATTTGGCTTTATTTTAGAAATATGATAGCGTGATATAGCGAAAAATAGCTGTTGCTTAAGTTTATGTCATGTTATTTGCTAAATTTGTGAAATTACATCTGCATAATTTTTCGTATTCAGAAGTTGGTGTAGAAGGGTGGGTGGTGATGGTGTTCGTATATAGTCAATATATAATATTCATAACAGAGAGCATAATAAAGTGTCTTAAGCAGTTAAGCGGCGAAAAGGGTCTAAGATAAAAAAAAAAAATGTAAACAAAAAAAAAACATATTTGTGATTTTTTATACTTCAGAGTAAATTAATTACATATTAAAATTTTTAAAAATATTTATTGGGAGTATGCATTAATTTATTGTGAAAAAATGGTCATACATTCAATGTTTAAAACATTGTCCATCGGAAGCTATGAAGTTTGCCCATCTTTCTGGCAGTTTCTTAATTTCATCCCAAAGAATTTCTCCGGTTTGGAGGCTAAGAACGAATCGAGCTAATTTTTAATACCCTTTTCTGAAGTGAAGCGTCTTCCGGCGAGGGCATTTTGCATTGATCTGAACAAGTAGTAATCAGAAGGTTCCATGTCTGGTCTATAAGACGGGTGAGGTAAAACTTCCCAAAAAGTTTTTAACCGGTCCTGCAACATGTGGCCAAGTATTATCATTATGGAAAGTTATGGATTCGTGTCTGGTCGCATATTCTGGTAGTTTTTCCGCGATCGCTTTCTTCAAACGAATCAATTTTGTTCGGTAGAGGTCCTCTTTAATCGTCTAAACCGATTTCAAGAGTTCATAATACAACACACCCTTGTGATCTCACCAAATACAGAGCATTATCTTGGCGCCATGGATATTTGGCTTTGCCGTTGATGGTTGACCGGGCTTCACATACGATGTTTTGCGTTTGGGCTTATCGTATTGAATCAATTTTTCATAACCAGTGCCAATTCGATGCAAAAATTACTTCTTTTTATGGCGTTCAACCAACATTTCTGAAATGCAGAATAGGCATTCGACGTCTTTAGGTTTCAATTCATACGGCACCCAATTTTCAAGCTTTTGGTTGATAACCAATGCTTTTAAACATCTGGAAATGGCTGCTTGATCAACTCCCAATGCTTTTACAAGTTCTTCAGACATCTTCATTAAACAATGCCTCCAATTCTTCATCTTCAAACCTTTTTGGCTGTCGCTCTTCGTCGAAATTGCCACTTTTAAACCATGCAAATCACTTCTGACACGTTCTGTGCATGGTCACCATAAACTTCCACTAAAATACGATGACTTTCGGTAGCACTTTTCTTCATGTTACAGTAATGAAGAACTCCCCGCAAAAACACTTTATCTGCCACAAAGTTCGACATTTTCAAATGAACTAGAATACAATATTAAGAATTATTGTAAGGGTATACTGCTAAATTTTCTTAAAAAAAAAATTGAAAAATAGTCCTAATAACTCACGATTGCTTCATCTGATAATGAAATCCATAAGATTTCTTCAGTACATAAGTTTATCTTGGATTTGAACAAATGACTTAACAAAATATTCAGTTTTAATTTTTTGGTAAATGTGTAAACAAAAAATTTGCCAAAATGATGAAAATGGAGCGCAATGACCGTTAAGGAAGACCGACCACCCGGAGAAAAGTCTCTTATGCTCCTATTGACTTTAAGCTTTCTGATAATATTTCTTATAAGTTGTTGACAGTATTTCTGTCATTGGTACTTCTAAATCCACCCAATTTTGACTTATTAATCTTTAAATGGAGTTTCTCCCAAAATATGCAATGAATATTCTTTCGAATACCAAAATTCTATAATTTTAATTGGTCATTCTCCATTTTTTCACATAAGTTTTTGTATCTTATTAGATTGGCCAAACTTTGTCGATATTTATGTTTATCAAAAATAGCTAAAAACTTTTCACTCTAAAAGTATTTATTTTCTAAAAATTTTTTTCCAACAAATGGAACATGTTTGAAAAGCTTTTTTTCCAGTCAAGCTATTTAAAACTTTATCAACTATGAAGACAGTTCTACCAAAATAAAGTACAAAACCACTGATCAACATTTACTAATTTTTTTTTTCAAAAAGCCATAGCCGCAGATATTAATATTCAAACATATCTCAGTTTCATGTTCTAAACATTTTTGTTAGAACCCTCGAAAAAAATAATACTCTCAATCCCCTCTATTTAATAATATTTTATAGTTTGCATCAAAATGTTTTAGACATATCAGATATTTCACATATAAAAGCTAACTTTATAACTAAAAAAATAGCTACTTATAGCTTTTTATTTTACTCAACTAGCTATTTCTGTTACTCAAAAAACGGCAACACTGTTTCCGATAGCCGTCGCCGGTTTTATTTTATGTTTTTGTTGTCGTCTCATTGTCGTCGAGTCGTGAAGTATTTCGAACGTCTCGCATAATCAAATAAGAAAAATTTATTTAAAAAATGTGAAATAAATAAGAAATAAATGTGTTAAATATTTTGAAAAAAAAAAAAAAAATAAATAAATAAAGCGCAAATTTGAAAATTAAGGAAAATAAATGTGCAATCTGTGTATGGAAATTAGTGAAAATTTGTTTTTTTGTGTATATTTTATTGAAAAGTATTTCAATTAATTTAAAAAAAAATATATCTAAAAAGTGAGCAAATCAAATTAAAATAAAACAAAAAAATATAATTTGCGCTAAAAGTAATTAAAGGTAATAAATAAAATATAAATTAAAAATAATAATAAAAAAAAAACAACAAAAATATAATAATATAAAAGTTAACCTCGATATTCTCGTAGTAAACGCGCTGTTTTTTCGTCTCTGTCTGTCGTACGTTCATACGCGTTTGTCGCTGTTGCCGTACTATAAAAAAGCAACAACAACAAAAAAAAAGCAAATACAAAAACAACAAGCACGAGCGCGCGCCATAGTGTTTTTTTTTATTTTTATTATATTATCAAATTGAGATCATTTAAATATACGAATTTTATTCGAGATACTCCTCGTCGTCGCGTCGTTGCTCATTGCTCGTTCTCGGTACTCGGAACTCGGCATACAATGTATAAAGTGCTCGATTTATTTGCGAATTGTATATGAAATCATACAAAATACCAGGAATATACTCCGATAATATGTAATAAAATAAATATTTAGAAAAGTTTTTGATATTTTGTTGGGAACACATAAACTTAATTACGGAATATTTTGTATATGAAATTTTAATTTCAAATACAAAAACAAAAAAATCTTCGCTAACACGTCGCCATTTTAAATTAAAAAAAAAAAAAACGTCATAAAAATTAAAGAAAAATATTTGTTTTTTTTTTTTTGAGTTAACAAATAGCAAAAGTAAAACATTTTTTTTTTGGAAACGAATTTTAAATACGCTTTATATAGACATATGAGCATTTTTGCGTGATCGATAATATATAGTATATATATATATATATATATATATATATATATATATATGTACATATAAATGGCATATTCGAGAACAAGAAAGCACATTGCAGCCAATTGTATTAGACTTTCTAATACCCTATTTTTATTTGTACATAGAATATGTTCTATATTGGACCTTTAAGAAATATTCAGTTTGTATTGATGTAATTTGCGGATTACAAGATTCCTGTAGACTTCTTCCAGCTCCGTAATATATGTACTGCATTAAATTTTATATTTCAATTCTGAAAATACGTAGAGGACTGAGAGTGGAGAGGTCTATCTATATCAGCAATAGAACTTTAAATTTTAAAGTAAATGTCCAACAGCTACTCTGTTAATCTAGCGGCAATCATGGCTTGAAGCAGCAGAAGGTTTAAAGAAGATCTTAATGCGATATGTTAATGAAAGAAAATATAATTTCGAAATTTTACACGATTATTAAAATGCTTTCCTCCATAAGGAACTCACACTATTTGACTAGTGAAAGGAACTTGTATCTCTCAAGCAGAAATTTAAACCTAAATAGATTAGAGATATTCAAATTGGATCAAGTCTAACTTAGAAATGGATCGCCTAAAATCGCTGAACTCTCTAGGACGACTTAAAAAATTAACTCCTAGTTGATTTTTTCAGAATAAAACTATGAAACCCTCAGAGTGCTTGTAAAGAAACAAAGCGTGATACAGATTTTGGGAGAACTGCTCCAAGACACTTTTCGAAATTGTTGTTGAAAGTGGTTGAGTCTGAGTTTTTTTTTTCCAAATTGACGGCTTAATTGTGCGATAATGGTTACAAATATATTATTCATAGTGGTCACAACTTTCACCCATCTTTCTGCCAATTTCCAGATACCAATTCGGAAAAATGAACCTAGTTTTAGCATTGTTCATATGAAATGAACATCTGCTGAGACAGGTCATCTCATAAATATGCTGCTTTGCGTGGGCTATTGATGATTAGCCGGGCAAATCGCATGATTTTTTTCAATTTTCATCACAATGCAAAGAACCCTTTATTCGGGCGGTCTCAACTCATATGGCACCCAGTTTTCCTGCTTAGCAAATCCGTTGTGGGGTAGTAATAAGAGAGTGTTTGGAAGATGGGGAATGGTTGGTGAAAGGAAATTATAAAAAATAAATGATTTATTGCCTCCCATGGAAAAGATCAAGCGGGTGACACATTTTGAGCTTTCTAGTAGTCCAGCTGTTATCAAGTAGATTGATGGCAAAGATGTTGGTGTGCCTCTTGAGTCGATTTAGGTAGGAGCTGCTTAATCTGATAACTTCCTGGTGAATCCATGGTACCCGAGTTCTTTGTGGATCACGTTGTTGGAGATAATACTGAGAACCCTGTTTAGAATATTGCTGGCAGTGCCCTAGAGCGGCATTCAGTAGGTCCATATTGGTTTTACTCTCGCTTTGTATACTAAGAGCTTGCTCCTCAGCCTGAGAGTTGACCTTCGACCGATAATCTCAGCGAGAAAGTCGTTTGATTGAACTTCTCAGTGTTCTTCACAATGTTTCACCTCTTAAGTTGACTTTGAAGAATGGCTGAAGCCACCTGTACGGATAGGTCTGCTGCCAGGAAAGCCGTGTCGTTGGCATACGTAGCGACCAGCAGCTTATCTTCCTCCATGATCGACATGTCAGCTGTATAAAGTGTATTAAGGACGGGTCCAAGTACGATTCCCGTGGAACTTCGGTTCTGACTTCTTTTATTTTAGAACTTTCTTCCCCACATCTCGCAGAGAAGTTACTGTGTTTAATTTAGGACCAGATAATGTGGTAGAAATAATTCTGAATGCCGTCCAAAAATACGGCCGAACAATACTTTTTCTTCTCAAATGCCTCCAGTAGCCTTCCGACTAGTCTATGGCATTGTTCAGGCGTGCCATAGCATTCTCTGAAGCTAAACTTATGATCAAGGATTGAATTAGCCTCTTTCAGATATGGTCGGACTCTACACAGAAGTATTCTTTCGACCACTTTAAAGAGTACCATCATTAAACTTATCGGGTGATATGAGATGAGACTGGCTGCAGGCTTCCCAGGCTTACGAATGAGGATTATTACGATACATATGCACTGAGTGCAACACTTTAATGGCTGGGGACATCCAGGGGAACCAGGAGACTTCAATGCTTTTAGTTTGTGTCATTTGTCAAGACACATCTAGAAAGTTAGAATTCTGTCTGTCTGTCTGTCTCGAGTTGGGAACATATTTCAAATGGTGAGAATGCTTTGTATAGGTGGTAGACGATCGCTGTAGCTCTTTCTGCATTTGATCGACATCAGATTCCAATTGCTCCTTCTTCTTTATAGACCTTTTTAATGCCCTTGGTTAGCTGCCGCAGTTTGTGCTGGAGGTCTTCTGGCTCAACTTCTTTGAGTAACTGCTTCAGAGACTGCACGAGAGTTCCTTGACGTTCTTAACTGCTCTGTTAAAGGCTATTATATCTCTTGTGTTGCGAGAATTGTGTCAGACTCGACAAGAACAGCTGCAACTTCAAAGAATCAAACCTGAAAATACCTTCCCAAACTTTTGACACTACATACAAGTTAAGAAGTTTAAAATTTCCTTCATTTCATCATTTTAAATCGCATAAAGTTTATTCTGAACCATGCTCGATATTGCTTTTCGTGATTTCTGGGAACATATTTGCTATTAAACCTAGGTTAAGGTGCGTAAATACACATTTAGACACCTTGTAAATCATCTATTCATTATGCCATCAGTTCGATGTATCGCTTCTACAGTTTGCCACAAAAAACAGCCTCTGACCATAATGCTGCCATCTCCATGCTTTGGTATTTTTTTATTTTGTGAATCTCACATGAAATTCTTTGCCTTTAGATCGTTTCCAAGCAAATTCATCTTATTTTTTTGTTTTATTGGTTGGACATGTTTGGCACATGAGTCACACTTCGATTACTATTGAAAATTAGGTATCTCAATAATGCTAAGAAGCCAATCGTCTAATCGAGCCACTTCAATCTATAAATCTCTGTCAATTCTCAATCTCATAATAAGTTATTTATGCAATATATTTTTGCCAAAGAATTTATTGAATTACCAACTATCCAAAGAATTAAATATACCTTTTTCGATATTATTTATAAAGGGTGTAAAAAGTGAAATGTCCACACTTTCTTTTAAGCACTAACATGCACACACACACATGCAAATACTCAAAGATCAAAGATACCAAATACAAGCTGCTCTCATCTCAACTCATTTGTACATTTTTATGCTCTTTTGTATTTGTTTTTGTTTTTTTAGCCGTTAACTCTCCGCTCTTGTTTTATGCTCTGCCAAAGCTTTGACTTGCCGAAAAATGAAAACTATTTGTAAATGATCGTGCGGCGCATTGTTGTTGTGATTTAAAGAAAAAAAAAAAATACATACTTGAAAGAAATAAGAAAATAAAATTATATAGATTTTTAATTGAATTGAAAGCAACAACAACTAAGACCGAAAAGTCACACGCAATATTGTAGCAAACATAATGCGTGCATTGCCCTTTATAATTTAATTTATTATAGCGTCTTCTCCGCTGCTACACAGGAATGTGTTGTGTATGAGTAAAACAGAGAGAAAGTACAGTAGCTGGGAAGAAGTAGGGGAGCGCACATTTTCAAAAAACAGCAGTTTTTATAGTACTAACAAGTACATTACTTATAGCAACAACAACAACTACTACAACAATGCTTATAAGTATGAATTAATATTGCTTTTGTGTTGTTTTTGTACAAAATAAAAGCATTATTGAGTATATACTCATTGTTGTTTTTGTTGTTGTTGTTGTCGTCTTGCTGTTTCATATGTTTTGATTTTTATTTAACACCTGCTGTCTTTACATCAACACTAAGAAGAAAAAAAAGCAACAAAAAACAACAAAAACAAATCAGCTTGAGAAAGAGATAGATGGTAAAGCAAAGTACTGTAATAACAATGCAGCAGCAACAACAACAACAATTTTGTATAACTGCATTCAGTATAAGAAGCAAAAGCCACAGCATACGCGGTTATAATAATATTAAGAAGAAGAAGAAGAAGACAGACAGAGTGCATTCATCGCGCACAACATGCTCAATTATGATCTTACCTTGTGTCGCGCTCGCTTAAGTACAGTGAATGTCATAAATATATTACCAAATGGGGAAATTTTGCATGCGAAGAAGTATAGAAATTAAATTAACGATAATAATTAAAAATTTTAAATTTATTTACATGAAGTTAATAATGTTTCGATTCAATTTCACAATTTTATAGTATAATTTTTTTTCGTATAGAATTACTTTACAATCTGCGTGAGTCATATGACTTAAATTCTTCGGAATCTTTACTGAAGCTTTGTTTCGAGCTGCAATTATGTATTTATGCAGTGCAAAAAATGGTTGAAACACGATTTTTGTTGTAATGTTAGTCATTCATCAACCGATTGATGAGACGTATAAACATTTTCCGAACAAAAGAAATTATTGAAGTCTGTTGTCAGCGATTATTGCATCTCTACGTATTTCAAAGTATGGCATCTAGTACCCCAAAGCAATTTACTTCTTGTTTTCTGGTGGCTCAAAAGTTGTTTGGTTTTTCATTTTAAGGTTTGAACTTTGAGCGAAACAATATATCCACAGAAGAATGATTTTTAAGATTTGCGTCACTGCTTGTGGTTGAGGACATTACCAATTTTGGGAACATTTAAGTCCCTTTTAAGGTACCAGGTTGCGGCAGAGAAGCTGCGGAGGACCTTCACTTTGAGGACCCTGAACTTGGCAATGTTCAATATAGATGCTTCTGGATCATCATGTACAGGCTGTTGATCCAAAAGCTTATCGTGAATGTATACATCCGGGATGTCATCTTTGTGCAGCGAGTGGGTCCGGTTGACGCATTTGCCCATGTTAATGCTAAGGTTCCACCGTTTTACACATTGTTCAAATTCGCAAAGATAATTGAAGTATATCAGTGGCATTGTAGACACATTTGTCACTTGCCAAAATGGCTGTATCATCAGCAAGTTTAGCAATCATAATGTCCTGCGGTTCAAGAGCAAAGAAAGTGTTGCTTACTTGTGGTACACCAGCATTGATTGCTCTCACCGTTGACTCTACTCCATTCAGAACAATGGAGAAGATTCTGTCAGCCAAATAAATGTTCACTAGCAAGTATAATTGAGGTGAAAGTAGACTCTTGAGCTTGTACAGAAGGCCATTATGCTATACTTTATCGAAAGCTTGCCTTATATCGAGTAAAGTCGCCACAACGTACTCTTTGGATTGATATTCGTTAAGAATAAAGTTTACGACTCTAATTAAGTGTTCCGGTGTTCCATGGGACTTAGGGAATCAATACTGAAAGGCTTGTATCCTTCTGCTGACTTTCTCCATTGCAAGTATTCTCATTAGGAGGCATATCTCGACTGATTGGTCTGATTGTATGATTCCATTAGTGAATTGTGTTTTCCAGTGGATCATTGTAATGGAATGTATCATAGTCTAAGCATCGTATTAAAAATAAGGACCAGGAAATGCAATGCTTTCAAGAGCTTCAAATGCGTTGAACACATAATAAGAAATGAGACACTCAGTTTTATACATACGTCCATCGCTGTTCATAATTTTTGTCATCTTTCTGGTAATTTTTGAATACCAGCTCGTAGGAACGACTTTTCTTTTTAGGCTATACAAACATGGACTCATTTCTTAATTTGTTAATATTAATTTGTTCATACCGGATCGGAACAAGTAGTAGTCAAAAGAACCGATGTCTCGAGAATAGAGCAGTTGGGGTAGGACTTCGATAGCGCACCCCCTAATCGTTTTATTCAGTTTTATCAGCAGATTACAGGTCCCACCAAATACAGAGCATTCTTGTAATGGATGCACTTCATCTGACGGCGTTCGAAGAGTTGTTCTCAAGGAGAAAATAGCTTTTCGGCGTCTTTAACTCGTAAGACATTCAGTTTCGTTGCTTTTGAATGAATTCCATGGCATTTAAGCGTTTGCTGACTGTCGGCTCATCCACTTCCAATGATTCAGACAACTCTGAAAGAGTTTTGCCATTGCTTCACATAGAGCAATGCTTCTAAATCTTTGTCTTGATCCGACCGTTCCTTGTTGACAAGCTCAAAATCAACACATTTAAAGCGATCAAACCACCTACGGCACGATTGTTCAGATAGATAATGCTTGCCGTAAACTTCAACTAAGATTCGATGATCCTCGGCCGTACTTTTCTTTATATTAAAGTAATGAAGAAGAACTTCCTGCTGAAACAGTTTATCAGGTGCAAAATTCGTCATGCATATACTCATTCACAATAGACGCACATTCACAATATTATTTCATTTATGTTATATGTATTCAATGTTATTCATTCAATGGCAGGGGCTGTTCTTCTTATGAGGAATATGAACAGAATTTCTATTTTAAATCTTATAATTCTTATAACGAAAAAAAAAGATATATTTGAAAAATTCCATGACCACATTACAGTTTATTTGATTTTAGCTTACTATCAGACTCCTTTTTTTTTTTAAACATGTTTTCCCTTTTTTTTTTTGCTTTATTAATTATTTATTTATTTAAATTTTTAAAGCTTCCGTTTTTTGGCATACATGTGAGCTGAACGCTTGCGCCGTTGAAACTAAAAAAAAAGATGAGCTAATTACTTTGACTTGTTACTGTACAAATCATGACTCAGTCATTGCAAGGCGCAATGCGTCTTATACATACACACTTTAGCTTGCGCTTTGTTTCAAACAGTCGTGACCTAGAGTGAATCATGCTACTTAAAACTTGTTTCAAAAATTCTACAATACGAAACATATTTTTGAACTTCACTGTACTTCTCGCAGTTTATACTTCCGCTTAGAGTTTTTGTGAAGCTGAGAGTTTTCCCTGTGTGTGTGTGTGTGCTCTCTGTGTGTCATGCTTCACGTCAACAGTTTGATTGATTGCACTTAAGGCATTACGTCAAATGAGATCCGATTTGCTATGCGTTCTTGAATTTGTGAGCAGGATCAGAACATTATATCCTGTTGTATAGATAACATTACATACATGTGCTGCTGTCTATTATAAAAAGTAACAGATTTTAGAATATAATGTAACTCGACACAATTTGTGGAATACTTTGCATTTGTTAATAAATGCTAACTAAAATATATTACATATAAAAATTAACTTTTATTTCATATTACAGCTTCTAACTCAATAAATAATTCACGCATAAAATTAAAATATACCTGTAAAAAAATGTAAATTATTATATTAAATAAATTATACATACAACAAATCTACAACCAACCATTACAACAAAAAGCAATAAAAAAAGTACTAATAATTAAAAAATATTTAAAATAAAATTACAACAAATTTATATTCTAAAAAAAATAGTTCTAAAATAAAACGACGAATACATTGTAAGGCAAAAAAAAAAAAAAAAAATTAAAATAAAATAAAACAAAAAAAAACTTAAAACGTGCGCCTTACTAGAATTTTTACTAAGATTCGTTAACTGAGCAACATTTAAAAATAGAAAATAGAATTAAGCAAAATGCAAAAGTTTAAATCTTCCACCCGCAAATCCGCTTCAAAACCTCAAAACGAATATTTTTAAGCAAAAAAAAAAAAAAAACATTAAAAACTCTTAAAGTGCAATGAAATTAATATTAAATAATATATTTAAAAAAAAAAAACAATTTAAAAAATAAACTACATAAACTACCAGCGGAAAGCAATTTTATATTTTGTGTGCTTTGTTGATTAGTTTTCTGTTTTTCTTTTGCATAAATAATCAATTTTCTATATAACAATATACATTATATAGAAATTTCAAATTATACCGGCATATATAATCAAACTAATGCTTCGAATTAGCTGCTTAAATATTAAATTATTAAATATAAAAAAATAAAAAAAATAAAATTTAATCATTTTTTTTTCTACTCAAAGCGTGAAAAAATGTGAAAAAAAAGTAAATAAAAGTTAAAAAATATATATTTTTTTTAAATATAAGTGCTAAAAAAAAAAATAATACATAATAAAAAAAAACAGAGCATATTAAACGACGTCTTCAATGCCAATTTGGAATTTATTGCAACAGGAATCGAAATCGTTATCGAAATCGTGGAATAAATCGCCTTTCTTCAAGTCTTCATTTGTTGTTGTCGTCGTCGTCGAATTAGTATCTTAGAAACTTAGCCTCCTCAACAGCAATATTTTCAATATTTGTTGTTGTGAATAATAATAATAATAATAATAATAGAGCAAAAAAACAAAAACAAAAGCGTTAAACATTTTATATTGTTGTATGCCAGCAACCTGCCAAAAGAAACGAATTATTAAAACATACATATTTATTATATATATATATCTACATATATTCAAATTGCAACAATAACACCAAGTATATAATATATACAATAACAAAAACCGCGTGGAACATGTCCTAATTGTTATGCCGTAAATAGCCTTCAACAAAAAGGACATCATACACGACGTCGTACAACTGCAACTAATGCAATTGTGGATTGAGACGCTGCAATGGATATGAAAAAACTGTCGAAACCACGGTGAGTCAGCTTAAATTTTATTATTTATTTTATTTTTATATAAGTTAGCATATTTATATACATATAAAAAAAATCGTACGTATCGGGCTAACATTACGCATTAGTTTCCGTCCAGAATATTAATAGATTTTGTTTTTATTTGCATAACAATTATAATTCTCAGTTAGTTTTAACATATTTAATTTGAGTATCATAGCCGTCACCTCAACAAAGTATTTTTAAGGGTTTTAAAAATATTTTTTTCACTCTTTAACTGTTCTAAATCGAAGTTTAACACTTTGAGACTGAAACGCGCAAAACTAAAACAAAATAAATAAGGAATACTGAAAAAAAAAAATATTTTAAAAAGCCTTAAATAGCCTGAAGGTTATATAAAAATGCCGATTATAAAAGATTCAAATTTTCAAGTCTAGATATTCTGTCTCATCTATGCCCTCTTCAGATAGTTTTTATAAAAACCAGCACATTCTCTCTGAATTTTTGAATGAAAACATTTTTGAAAACATTTCTTGTTAATATAGCTAAATATGGCAAATTTAGTGTGTCTTACTTTCACTTAATAAAAAAATGTAAACTTCAAAAAACTTCATAGATAAAATCCTGGTGCTTTTTAATGCATTGCAATTAAGCCAAGCGGATTTGGTCTATGTGAGCTGTATGCATAACATTGTAACTTTATAAAGGTTTCTTTTAATATTGTCAGTCGCTCCAGCGTCATCTTCGGTAAGGAACTATTCTTTTCGGATAGTTTCCTCGTGAATTAAATACTTTTTTTTTCTTGGCGCCATTCAAATTTATTAGGAAGTCTGTAAATAATTCGTTGTAACAGTGGCCGAAATTTTAAAATGTCTTACCAATGAGGTGCTTTCTAACCATATTCTACTCATACAAAAGAAAAATTTAAGACGAACTTGGAAGTACACGAAGCAACACGAAAAGGGGTACAAATCTTTTCAAGGCCATACAATAGGCTTATTTAAGAAAATTATTTCGCATAAATATTCACCTCGATTGTCCCATAGAAACTTTATTGTTTTGGCCATATATTTTGGTCCTAAAAACTTCATATTGGCGCCAGCCTTTTCGAATACATGTCGTCCAAGGCTCTCTTTTATTATCTTATTTAAGCTCTCTGAATTGACAGTTACAATGACTCCGTACTCAACTTCAATAAATTGAGTTACAAAATAGACGTTGGCCCATAAATCGAAAATTTTATTCACAAGTTCTTGTAGAATTTCTGAGAAGATAATATTACTCATATGAAAACTCTTTTTTTTCAAATGTAAGATTCAAAAATCTAAAATTTTTAGCCTTCTCCCTAATGGAAAGTTGGAACTTGCCATGCAAAACCATTCGTCATTGTGACTTTTTTTTTATTGATTTTGTTACATTTGCTAGAAATGTCAAATTTGGTCTAATTTACTTTACTGGCATGGTTGCCCCCATACAAATCTGTTAAACATTTTCGGGTTTTTTGTTATTCCAGCTTGAAATTCCAAATAAAATTTCCTACACGAATCTAGAAACCAAATTAAGGTTCAATGGAGTATCTTGAAGTCGTGTACACTCGACTGCATCGGTCTATCTTGTTCTATTTTTTTTTTTTAGATTTTTTTAACTTGATGCAAAAACCGCTAGATCTGTCGACATCGACGACCTTTTATTTTCTTTAAATGCGGTTTAGATTGTCAGCTGTCAAAATCGATAACACTTGAACCGATTACAATAATCGTTTTTTATGCAAACTGTGCATCTCTACGTAATTTATTAAAATATCAAATAAGTTTTTATTTGTAAATTATTTTCAATTCACTTTGTTAGTGGTGGTACAATAAATAATTGTGAAAAACTAGAGATGGTCTTACTATAAATAAACATTAAAAGTTAAAGAGTTGCATTAGTAGTATGTAGTATTGAGCAGCACTGAAACACTTTTTTTTTTGTTAACAGCTGTTACTCATTTACATATAAAAAAAAAACTGTCTGTTATGCATCTTTAAGCACAGACATTTGCTAATTCAAAGTGCGCTTCTTGCTTGTTTTCTATCTTTCTCAAAAATTTATTCTAATTTTGCGATAATCTACACAAAAATTAATCTACCTCGAAGAAAAAAAAAAAACAAAAACAAAAAAAACTTAGTTTTAGTGTAAGCAAGCTAAAAATTTTTGTGCACTTGCTTTTGCTACTCTTAACATCTCAACGAGCTGACAAGCAGCTAAGTTCACTCCACTCAACCAGCCATCCATCCAGCTGGCCAAAATGAAAAGGAAAGGGTTGTCGTTTGTTTGCATTAAGCAGTAATAAAGCTCACCCAAAGTTTGAGGTTTTTGTGGAGCGCTAGTTGTGTGCTCTTCTATTTGTTTTTGTAATTTTTTTATTTTTTTTTTTTTTTTTAATTTTACAAGAAGAAGACCAAGGTAAAAGCGTAAAAAAGCGAAGAGTCTAGCAAGCAGCAAGTTTCATTACAACTATATAGCGTTTTTTTATTTTTATTTTTTTTATTTCATCTTTTAGTTTTTTGGGGGCAACCCCTTGCACATTCAAAATTACAAATTCACACACACACACACACATACACATAGAAAGGAGCGCAAATACAAACGTACTACGTTGCAATTTGTCGAAAAGTTTAGCGTTGTAAAAGTTTAACCATAACAGATTTCTTTGCTTTGCTTTATTTTGCCTCTTCTTTGATGCTTTTCGTTTTGATCCTTTTGCCCTTACTTCATGCGATGCTACGAAATTTTGCTGAGTTGGTGTATTTTATTTTTTTGTGGCGTTGTAGTTTGGAGAGTAGCACAGCAGAAATGGCGTTACATATTTCTATAATTTTTTTTTTTTTTTTTGTAACCAAGAGCTGATTTAAAAATTTCGACAGAAGATTTGGTCCTATAAAAAGTGTTTAAGCAAATAGTTTTAATTGATGGAAAGTTGTCTTATATAACACCATGTATAAGGTAGTTGACACTATTGTGGCTTGGTTTGAGCAATACACACATTCATGTAGAGCACACACATATGCCTTCACTTTGTTCACTTGTCATGGTTATACATGTATATTAACCACTTTAATCAGTCATATTTAGCCGAGCGATGATATAATAGCTCTACTCGATAATTATCTATAAGCGCGCGGTAAGCTTGCGCTTACATCGATGGCAAAGCTGAATCTTCATGGTTTCAAGATGATGCTAGATCGAAATGAAATTTTTAAAGAAGTTTTCTCGATATATCGAACTATAAAATGCATGCTTAAGATTAATAATTTCGTGAATATTTCCGTTAAAAAAAAAAAGCCATAAATAAACCTTTTCCCCTATGTTTTAAAATTAAATTAAGTTTAAAGATGAAAATTTCTGTTATATATGTAGGTTATATAGGTGAAAAATGCTTCACCGAAAAAGAAAACAGATAAAGAGAGGGAGTTTAAAGAGAGAAACAAAAACTGCAGTGGTTTTTGTATAAATAAAGTTTGTTACAGCCTTTTACGGCCAAAATATATAACCGCTTTTGATACATTATTGACTAAAAATGCTGGAGAATAAGGTTCTAGCAACTTGAGCGTCCAGTGGTTGACTGGCGTGAGTCAATGGGCTTGACTATGGACTGGTTCACACGTTGTAGTCAGCTGACTAGTCTAGCCACTAGTCTATTGCAGAAACAAGCTAGATACAATTTATTTTGTTATACCATTTAATAATGATAATGTGCTAGGGACGCTACATCAACGATTTCAACTCTATCGAATACTTGTAAGTGCTTCAAAAATTTTATAAACAAAATATACAAATGAAATTAAAAGCATTTTAACTTTTGAAACATTATTTTTATATGCTTTCTTCTTAAGCTTTTGTATACTTTTCGTATTTCTTTCGGTCAAATTTTACTCTAAAATGTATTACTTAATTTTCTTTTAAGCATATTTAACTTAGCTATTCATACCTGTCACACCCACAGAATTTTGAATAATTTAACATGAAATATAGCGAAAATCGTTACAGTCGCCAGCCATTGCTGCTTGCTTGCTTGCTTCATTTCGCTTCTTTTACTCCTTTTGCTCCACATGATGCATTCAAGTCAATTCCCTATTGAGGGAATAGAACGACGGCATGGTTATGTGTGTGTGTGTGTGTGTGTGTGTGTGTAAGTGCTTTACAGGCGTCACACACTTTTACAACACTCGTTCAATACGCACTTATCCATATATATGTATGTTTACCAACCCAGTGGAACTTTTCAGAAGAAATATTTTGCAAAAATTGTGCATTTGTATATTTATTTGTAAAAAGAAGCCTTAGCGGAAGGTGAAGTAGAAACAGCTGCATAAAAACTTCATCTTTAAAAATAATGCTTATGAAACCGAAAGAGTCTTTATAATGTTTCTTCTTGAAAACCTTCACCAACACTTCAATGTCCTACTGGGCACTTTTCTCACTCTATCTCTCTCTATTTTCATAAAACTGCAGCACATCCCTCGATCGGATGAGGGGTTTAAGTTAAAGCTGGAGGTTTTTGTATTCGGTTGCATTTAGCATACAAGAAGCATGGGAAAACTTTTTTTTTTACGTACAAGTCTTAGCCGAATTTGCTGTTTGTTTTTGCTTCTTTCAGTTGGTTCTTTTGCGTTTGTCATATTTCCTTTTCAGGGACACATTAAAATTTCAATTTTAGAGAAATTAAACTTTTATCAGTTTGGGCGAACTGAGACGCAGTGCAGAGGGAAACTGTCTAAAAAGTGTTTTTTAAAAATCTACTTAAAATTAGTACAGACACAGAATAGGTGTGTGTAAGTGGCTTGAAGTACGAAAGAATGACTACAAAGCCACAGGAAGCTTTGTCATATAATTGATATAGGATTATGCATCTATGTTATATTCAAAAACTTTTAATTTCTCGGATGTTTTGTTCACATCTTGTCAATAGAATAGTATGAATTCTAAGCGTCATCGAAAGTAGCACGACTAGATAAATTTTGTTTGTTTGCGCGCGCATCACGTAAAATCCATTCATTGGGTTCAAAATCAAAATACTGAAAAATAACAAGCTTTATTGTGTGTAACATTTAGCGTTACTTTTATTACAATGAACTTGCAGAATATATATATCGGGTCCGCGAAATGCTATAAAATGAAAACTACAAAAGATTTTTTCAAACTGTATTTTTTATTTGAAAGCTCAATCCTTCCGGTTAACAGTGGTATATGATTTCATTCATATGGATGCCACGGCTAGCCATGTAGTACATTTTCGACTTTGTGCAGCCCTATCTCGGCTATGGTATCGCGAATGTTGTACATACTTCAAAGCTTCAATTGTCTCTAGTTTGTTGGCGTAACTCACAAATAATAGTCCAACGGTGTCAAATTGTAGCTCCTTGGTGGACAAACGACATCAGAATTTCGACTGATAATTCGATCTTGAAAAACAGTGCGCAAAAGATCGATTGTAACATGGGCTGTGTGGCACGGAGCGGCATCATGGTGAAACCAAATGTCACCAAGGTCCTTATCTTCAATTGTTGTGAATAAAAATTCACTTAACATGGCCCGATAGCGCTCACCATTGACTGTAACCGTCTCACCTTCTTCATTTTCAAAGAAAAATGGTCCAATTATGCCTTTCAACCAAAATCCACACCAAACAGTCACTTGTAATGGGTGCATCGGCAATTGTTCAATTACGTGTGGGTTCTCCTTGCTCGAAATACAAAAATTTTGCTTGTTGACATAGCCCCCAAAATGAAAATGAGCTTCATCTGAAAAGATGTTTTTTTTTTTTTTCACAAAATCAGCATCGATTTCACGCAGTATTTCCTAGCGTTTAACACAACCATATTCGTTCAGCGAAATAATAATACTAACTTTCTGTCAAATCTCTCATGAGAAAAGTGTTGTCAGGCTTGGAGTAACTGGTAGTTCAAAAAAAAAAAAAAACGTTAGATGGCGCACTCGATATATATTAAATTTAAAATTTTCTCAACACTAACGCTATTCAAACTGTTTGCTTAGTGCTTTTCAAACTTATGTGCTTCTCTCTCACACTTTTATATTTTTCTCTTCACCTTCTTTTAAGCCATGTAAACTTTAAACTGAAATTTTTCACTAAATTTTGTCACTTGTTAAAAATGCAATACCAATGCAACAAAATATTTCGTAGATTTACTACTTAAAATATTCAACATTCTAGTAGGCGGCTAAAGAAATTTGCCATTTTCGATATACAATACAACTTGTATCTAACACAATTGCGAACTTCAGCTACAACAAATAACTCAGTCAACCTTGCTGACTTCAAAATTTTTGTCTGTCTATGCCATTCTTAGTATGTATTGTCCCCTTTGTGCCTTTCTCTTTATAGTATAACTATTTGAGTTCATCGTTCCAATGGGAATCAATTTTATGCTCAAATTATACGTTTTATTATTATGTCATTTTAATGTTGGCAAAGGACACATTTATGTATAACAAATGTAACACATACATAGAGAGAAACACACACACATAAACATATAAGCAAACATCGAGTGTTGTTGCAGAGTGAAAACCCAAACATAAATCAGACGGACGGACAGACAGACAGACAGACAACCACTCTATAGATATTTATGTATTATATGTACATCGGTATGTGTGTGTGTGTGTGTGTGTGTGTGTGTGTGTGTGTGTGTGTGTGTGTATGTTTGCAACATTATTTTGTATGCAAAACTAGCATGAAAAACTTACTGAGGCGAAAGTTTTATAGGAAAACACAGACAGACAGACAGACAGACGGACAGCCGGACAGACAGTTACACACGTTACTAGCTATTCATAGTTGAACTGCTGTCGCTATTGCTTTTTAGTTTTAGTTTAGCAGCATTTTTACTTTTCTCGCCATTTTTTTTATAGCTTTTTATTATTATAATTTTTTGCCTGTGGCAGGCAGCATAGATACGAGAGTATATAATTTTCATACCTTAAAAAATTTCAACGACACAATTTTTTTTTTTTTTTTTTTTTAGGAAGTGTGCTACTTTAGCTTACATCTATATGTATATATTTTCTAAGAAAGCACAATAACACAAAAAGAACAAACATCAAATGACCAACCAACCAACAACAAAAAAAAAAAGCTAAATTAGACCTTCAGCTAAAGCTTCAGATTTCCTGCAGCAGAGACTTCCTTCTTCTCACTGCACAAAACCACAAATAAGGCGCATAGTAACTGCGCGACACGATACCGGAAGTGCTCAAGTACATACATATGTGTGTGCAACAATGCCAACGATGACAATAAGATATGCCAAGGATAACAAACAAACAAACAAACATATTTTATGAACCATATCAAAGAAGTGGTACTACATACTAGCCTAGCATATAACAACCACAATTTGTCAGTGGTTGGTCTTCTTTTAGTATCTTTTCTTATATAGCAGTTGTCAATATTAATAAGAAACACTCCTCAAGTATGAGCAAAGTAAAACAAGACAATGACTAAGACTAAGAGAGAGAGAGAGAGACTGAGAGAGAGAGGGGAGAAAGATGTGGAAGTAGTGTGGAAGGTAGTTAACTAACTAAATAAACGACCATAAGTTTTGCACACTAGCTAACAGCAATAATGTGAACAATTGTAGTGGGATAACAAAGCCACAAGAGAGGGGAAGAGGGAGGGAGAGTGAGTTAAGAAAGTAATGAAATACCAATACACGAGGATATATAATATGTATATATAAACATATAATCAGTAATGAAATCAAGCAACGCAAAAGCAATGCAAAGCCAGCAAAAAAAAAAAATTAAAAAAGCTACAAAAATATCTAAAAAGTAGTTAAAAATAGCTAAAAAAAAAAAATAAACAACTAAAAAAATAAACTTGTAAAATTCCGGAGAAGTCCTAGTCGAATGCTACAAAAAATTTTAAAAAGTAGTTAAAAATAGCTAAAAAAAAAATAAACTTGTAAAATTCCGGAGAAGTCCTAGTCGAATGCAAAAAAAAAAAACGAAGTGTCTATCTTTTACTGTTTCCAAGATCCTTTCGTTCATACGGACATACAGACATGGCTATATCGACGCCTCTGTCACTCCTGACCATAATGGGGTTAATTTCGAGGGGTCTCCGACCATTATTTCTACATAATTACATACATTTGCACAGTACCAATAGGCTCTTGTACCTTCAGTACAGGGCCTAAAAAGCTAAAAAATGTCTAAAAAATGACTAAAAATTGCTAAAAAAACAATAAAAAAAAATATACTGAAAAAAGAGCTAAAAAATATCTCGCAAAGCAAATAAAAAAGTTAAAAAAATGGCTAAAAAATAACTTAAAAAAGTACTAAAAAAGCTAAACAATCTAAAAAAAAAAAAAAAAAAAAAACGTTAATTTGGTTGGTGCCAAAGCTTAACTACTCTTCTCTACTTTGGCTTTTTACTCGCCCACAAATTTTACTTCAGTTATTAAATTTTAGAAAGGTTGCTTAGCGATTGACCATTCTGCATGGTATAGTCGGGGTATTTCTCGGGATTGTCACTCAAATCTGCCAACTTGTGTGTCAGCCATCTACACTTCGGATCTTGTTCTGAAGTTTTTCCATGTATCAACTCGTCGGGTTGACATTAATTTTTTCCTGACTTGCATGAAGTATGAAAGTCATCCCAGAGCTAGCGTGCAATTCGTCCGGAAGGACTCTCAATGAAGTTCAGCCACTTCAACGCGAGATGATCTGTGATTAAAACGAAGAAGTATCTCTTGAGAAACATTTTAATTTTTCTAACTCCGCTCCTTTTCAGTAGCCGTAAAATTCAGTTCTTCCTTTTTGGTTTTGTGACTCGCTCGTCTTCTTCATCTTCTTACGTGAGTACATAGTTGTTTGCTTCGGTTTAAAGAAAGAATTGTTTGGAGAAGTTAGAGTATGCAAGAATTCTAGCTTTAGTTATTCGTCTTTTAAACTGTTTAAACTCCTTCTTGCTGTTCTGCCAAATTTCCAAACAAATTTCCAGCCTTTATGAGTGCCTAAAGCAAGTTGCGGAGAACCGTAGATAAACCTGCGGTACTATGGTGTCTATCTGAGAAAACTTCTCGCATTGATGTTCGGTCTTTCAGCTGTAACACCGCCGAAATCTTCACGAAGTCCGTGTGAATTTTGCATGTATGACATTTTTTTGCATTAATCCGTAGATTTATCCGTCGAAGTCGCATCAAGACTTCCTTTATCGTTTCCAAATGTTCTTCTTTCATACTTCCAATCACCCACTTTGTCACCCAAAAGGCTCAATTTCAGTGCCTATGACTCTATACAGTGAAATATCGCGGTGTGTATGCCAAACGGCATCACTTTCTATTGTTACAACCTCCGTACCGAGACCGTAAACATCGTGTATTGTTTGATTGACTCACCCATGCGTATTTTTCAGTAACCATTCTTCAAGTCAAGACTGCTAATTAATTTTGCCTCCCGCAGCTAATTCAAAATATAACCGTGATATAGGAGGATATAGGCGCTGGTTGCTGCTTATTCTTCCTCCTTTAGGGAATTAAGTGTAATTTGAACTCATTCGCTTCGAAACTGATAACCCATTCTTCTTAAAAAGTCTATGCCGAGAAGTATGTCGCCGTTACGTCTGGTAACATTAGGAGATGAATTTTCACGTCATCTGGAATCTGGGCGCGGAATGTTAGGGTAACCGTACGATTCGTACTGTTAGCTTATCACAAGGTCATGTTCTGTTCCACCAACTCATGGTTTGGACTTTAATTGGTCAACAAGATGCCGATTGTTGCGGGTTGTTAGTGGGTTGTTTCGATATTAAGAGTCGGAATTTTCGATTAAGCCATAGTACCGAGAAGTCACTGTTTTCGTCTGCAACAGTCGATGCAGCTAACCCCTTGTCGTTCACACCTCCAACAGGAGAGTAATGACTGATTTATGCACCCTGAATGTTCTGTTTCTGTTCGCATCACAAACTTCGGTGTGGCTATTCCTGTTTATGCATTACAGTTGCTGATATGGTGAATAGCTAGGTTTTCTCAAAATTGGAGTTCTTTATGTTCATTGGACTCAAATCTCTCTCTTAACGCCCAGCCACTTCTGTTCACGAAAATAGTCATGAAAGCCTAAATCTGGAGAATATGCTGCATGGGATAGCAGTTAGAGATCCAATTTATGGATTTTTCCCCATGGTGACTATGATGGAACATACTTTTTCTTAGATAAATACGGCCGTTTCTGCTTTAAATCAATATTGAATCTGTCCAAAAGTTTAGAATAGTATTTCTCGATGTTCGTTTTACCCTCTTCAAGGTAATCAGTGTGAAGGACATTGCAGGCATCGCAATAAACTGTGACCAAGAACTCATTGGTCGGCAGACACACCCACTATGACCTTTTTGGTGCACATTTAATCGGAGAAACGCACTATCTTGATTGGTTTTTGGTCTCTGGTGTGATGTAATGGATCCATATTTCGTCAAAAGTAACGAAACGGCGGAAAAACTCCTTCGGATTACGGCTGAACATCGCCAAACACCGTTTTGAACGGTCGTACTTATGGTCGATTGTGAGCATCGCATCATGTCCAAACAGCGTCAGTCACCGGACACACTTTTACTTCTCCGAGCGTTCAATATCATTTCATAGATTTTATCGATGATTTCTGGACTAACTGAACGTTTGGAGTCTCTTGTGCTGCTAGGAATACAGTGCAACTCAGTAAGCCACTTATTAACCATTTAAATGAATGATGCAGAGTCAACATATGGAAACATTGCTTGTGGTCTGCCCCACCTTCTACTGCTTGTTACGTACATTCTTACAAATTTAATATACTCTTTAAATCCATGTATAAAGTACATAAAAGCAAAAAAAAAAAAACAAAAGAAGCGCACACTGAGTTATAATGCCCAGCCAGCCAGTCAGCCGGCCGGCTGACTGTGTGAAAGGAAAAGCAAGGAAGGAAGCAACGCTGTCAACGGAAAAGTGCAACTTATTTACTGTTTCCTTTGCGCGCTGCTTCAGTTGTGGGTGGAGCATAGCAAAGCAAACTCCAGAAGACTAGATGTGGGTGTTAAAAACAAAAGCATTGTTAAACAAAAAAAAAAAATGGCGGGAGAAAAAAAAAAAAGAAAAGTTAAATGTCAAAACATTACGCCGTAAAGTTGCTTTTCACCTTCGAAAATGGACGCAGTAAACTTAAGATTGAAAGTAATGTAGAAAGTAAGAAAGAGAAGGAACGAAAATACGGAAGTAGAAGTGGCAGTTTAAGAAAATCTAAAGTATAAGCATGGCAAATACCAAGAAGAAGCTAGAAGAAAGTAAAGTATGTGCGAGCGAAGTTTATTTGTTTGTATGTCTTTAAAACTGAAGCTGAATTGTGCTGCAGCCAAAAGCAAATTCAAACAAATATATACATGTGCAGCGTCTACTACTGTATCTAGCTCCATTATAACTTTGGCACTTTTTATTTTACTATTTTTCATATAAGCTTTTCTTGATGCAAGCCTGCACGTTCTTCTTTATCAAGCAACTAAATTATAGGTTTACAGATGTATCCGTATGTGCTAAGTCGTAGAGTACTTGACAAGTAGCAACAGAAGATGACGAAATAATAAAAATAATAAAATAAAGAAAAAGGAAGCTAACGACACAGAAGAAGACTAAATTTGAATATAATATGGGGTCCAGCGTTGTCCTTGCCAAATTATTGGCTTTAGATAGTTTTCAAGTTTGGTCCACTCGTATTTTAACCAGCTGCTGGAGAAGTTCAGAAGAAAGATTGTTGTGGTGAACATATTTTTACTGTTTTGAAACTTCTTTCTGGAGACCATTTGACCAAAGGTAAACTCAGATCGAACACTTTTCGGCAAAATAAGATCAGGGGTTTTTGCGCGTTCCTGTAGCCAAACTGAACGGGTGGCATCCTTTGGTTAGCCTTGTCGTTCGTATACTCGTCAACATACATCTCTCAAGTAGGTTCGCAATAAACATACGACGGGCTCTTTTCGAACTCGTGCATCATAAGGATGCCAAAGTCTCAATGCAGCATTGAAAAAGAGTAAAGCTTGACTGGTAGCACTTTTAGAGTTCTGTTGCTGAGACAATCTTCACCTGGGGCCATTCTAGTTTTCAGCACTTTAATGTGGCACTGGATCTCCTCGATGGGAGGGATTGGTTGGGAGGGCCTGGCTTGGGAGGTTTGTCCAATACCCTTTGAACTCGTCTCCTGCGACTATAGAATGTGGAGTCAAAGCTTGAAACTTAGCCTCTAAGTGTTCGGGAAAAGTATCCGCGGGGGATCTAGCTTAGCTTTGGTGTAAATAAATAAATAGGTTTACTAAGGGTATTTCATCCTCTGCAAGATAAATATTCATTTCCGAAAATCCAGCCTTGTAAAAGCTTATTGCTTCGAATTTATCCTATGAAACTTTGATGAAGAACAAAGCTGCAAGAATCTATTTGGACAATTTTTGGTGGTGAAGAGAGCTTCTATGTTTAAATCTTAAAATTTTTTATCATGGTGTTGACAAACTGTAGTTTTATTTGAAGGATGGGATGGTTCCAATTCAACTGCTACACCCATTCCAACATAAAATCTCGAAACATTCTTTTTTTTTTTTTTTTTTGGTACCCAATCAATCGTTAATTCATTGATGAAAGATGTCGAGGGTGGGTTGCTTTGGGTTGAAAAGTGCCGTTATTCCATTTTCTGTCAAAGCCATCCTCCATATGGAATCAACAGTTCCAGCCAAACTAAAGTGGCAGTTGCCACCACCTAGGTTCCTGAGCTCCAAGCTGAAAAAATTCCTTGACACGATAGGAATGTATTAACAGACCTTCCAAGCCAAGAATTAGTGTGCATAGGGTATGGTGATTAAAGGGCTACATCACTCCACCGATACGGAAGAAATTGGGAAAGTTTTGGATGAGCAGGGACAGGGTCATTTTGAACTACGAGGGCATCCAGCACTGAATATCATGATTATAAAAATTATGGACCGATTTGCAGACATGACGCAATTGCTTACGTCAATCATCGAGAAGCTATGGAAATACGTCTCCATATCGTTCTATGCAAGGCGAACGGTCTGTGCAAAAGCAGGCCTTAAAATATTTATAAAAATTTCAAAATATAGACTTGGATAAAACCCTAAATCGACTAACGAACTAAGCGACCAAACACTAAAGCGCCCCAGCTTGCACTGTTCAACTTTTCACAAACTGATTCTTGCGCATTTCAAGGCGTTGCTACCACATGGCAGCCACAAGGAAACAAAAAACAAACACAAACAAGCACATAGTATGCAACAGTTAATTATTTATACGGGTACAGTATAAAAAGTAGAAAATTGTTTGTGAAAATCATTGGAAAATGTGCTTTTTCACAACAATGCTGCGGCGTATAAGAATTTTTCTATGTATTTCGGTTTGCTTTGTGTAACTTCGACGTACCTTTTATTTTCTTCCTTACTTAATGCAATTATGTACTTGTAAAACTAAATAGCAATAAACTATTAAAAAAAGAAAGAAAACTAAAAAGACAGTTAAAAGGAGCCCGAACGCCTTTAGTTATGCTACACTTATTTGCTTGCTTTTGCCATTTTCAAAGTATTTATGTTTATGTTTGCTTATATGGTTTGCAAAAAAAAAAAAAAAATAAAAAAAAAGGAGAAAACAAAAATGGCTAACGTGAAGTTCGTCCTTACGCTCAATGCTCAATACTTCCGGTTTGAGCATCCGTTGACACTTCCGGTTTAATGGCGCACAAACAATTCAATTCAAGTGCTGGCGAGTGCAAAACTAAACGCAGTCAACGAGTGGAGGGCGTGGCTTAAATGATTTTTTTTTTTTTTTTGCCAGAATATTTTAGCGCACTAAGTTGCATAGTTTATTAACTTGACTATGTGTATTTTAAAGTTGTCGTAAATTTTTGTGCTAGAATGTAGGACTACGTTTCGCTGGAAGTTGGCTTTGTGCTATTTTGAAAATTTTTTCTTTTTTAAGTGAATAAAAATGGCATTGCACGATGATCGAGAGCGAAACAATGAGCGCAACTATCGAGAGAGTAACAGTAAAATTACTCAGTAGCAGTAAGAGAGCAATGCACTAAAACGAAACGTTTTTTGCGTAGAGAAATAGCTTAATTTATAACGGCTGCTCCCTTGGTTACACATATATGTACCAATATGAGCCTTAGTATAGCTGTGCTGTGATTCTGAAGCATGCTTGCGTGTAACTGATTGGAAGTCTCTTTTAGTGATGTGAGCCAGTACTTACTTAGATGACCTTCACCCGTCATTCGGTCATTGCCGAATTTTGAAAGGCGCATAGGGTCATGCGGGACTTAAACTCGTCGTCAATTCTAATAGGAAAAAAAGTTCTGCGAAGAACCTTTCTCTCAAAGACTTCCATCGCCGTTTTGAGAGTTCGAACCCATGTATTATTCATGTATTAAAAAATTTCACGGATAGAAAATGACTCGTCCATATTCTAATTTACCTCTGTGCATCTGAAGCCTGATTTCCACTTTTGTCTTTACAGGAAGTTACTCCGGGTTAAGAGGTAAAAGCCTTCAAAGTCTCCTTCCTTCTTTATTATATATTCTATTTTTTTATCCAAATCGGTCCACAACATATAAATCTATCCCACCTTGCTGAATTTTTGTATGAACATTTTTTTTTGTTGTTGTTTATAAAGCTAGAAACACAAAATTTGTTTTATCTGGCATATTTTCTAAGAAAATATTCCATATAGCTCTCATACAACGTTAGAAACATTGTATCTTAGTAGTTGAGCACTTACTTATTTTTCTTCATCCCTTGCAATTGTATATGCAATGCTTATTGCTCATTGTTTTTGTTGTTGTTGTTGTTGTTTTTGTACTTTAACTCTCGTTCACAGCTACTTTGTATCATGCAAATGTAAATAGTAATAAATATTTTATAAATATGCTGGTTGTTGGTTTGGCGCTCTTTGGTGTTGTTGTTTTTGTTTTTGTTGTCATCGTATTTGTTGTGCTTTTTTTTATTTTATTTACAGTTATTCACATACATACATGCATACGTATTGTATATGAAGAAGACAGCCAGCGACAACTAAAAGACAAAACTCATTGCCGAACGCACTTGGCATACTTTTTCTCATTCTCTCTCTCGCTCGATTAAGCTTCAGTTGCGCAGCCATTGCATGCGTTTTATATTTTGTTCAACACCACCACCCACTTTTTCACCTTTTTCAACATACAACAGCAGAAGCGCAATGGCGGTGTTAGTTGTTGTTATGTTTTTGTTGTTGTCACTCTTTCATTGCATATTTGTCATTGCTGTTTGTTGTTGTCGTCGTCGGCAATATGTTTGCTTCATGTTGGTGTGTCGGATGTATGTTGCTTTAAATTGTTACTGTTTTTGTTTTTGTTCTTTTTACCGCCAACTTTTGTTTTTGTTGTTGTTGTTGTTGTAATTGCACTTAAGGTTGAATTTGTTTTTTTTTTTTTTTCATATATTAGCTGCTCACTCATTGTTTTTATTGTTTATATATTTTTTTGTATACCCTACAAATCGTATATGGGTTAAATGGCTTTGTGCTGTTTTTGGAACTTTTTGGTTGTTTAATATGTAACAATTTGGGAGATATAAGTGGTTCTATAAAGTAAAAAAACTTGTTGTAATAATGATGGTCTCGTCTAGTCGTCGCTAATATTTGTCAATTGGAACCTGAGGTAGAATTACAGTGTTTAGAAATAAGTTTTAAAGCCGCTATAATGAAAACAAATATTTCGCCCTATATAATCTTAGACCAGTCTTGACAGTCCTGACTTGGCAACTAACTGACTTCTGTTTGTTCCCGATAATCGAAAATAAATTGCTAGGTCAAGGTTTTCTGACACCAGAAGCGGCTGTTGAAGCATTCAAAGAGCATATTTTAGAGGTTCTACGTCCTTGCAAAAGTGTTCTAATCTTCATGGAGAATATTTTGAATAGCAATAAAATCTATTTCAATGATTGAATAATCAATGCTTAAACGAAATCAAATCGGAAGTCCAAATTTTGGCAACCAAATGGTTCAATGTCTCTGGATTATTGGCATAGACACAAAGCGAATAATCTAATGAGGTGAGTGAGAACATATTATCGTGGAAGGCAATTCGTCGTAAGACCTACTTGCTCATAAAACACACGAAATCGTGACTTTCTGTGTATATAATGGTGTCTCAACAATAGCGTCTGGTTGTCCTTCACTTGAAATCCGGCAATTTAAATGTAACCAATTAAATGAGAACGAGCCTCATCTCCGAAAAAGATATGAAAAGATCACCTCTGAACTATATGCGATTTCAATATAAATTTCAAGAATTTGTAAACGATTTTGTGATGTAAATCGATTCTTTATGAAATTACAAATATGATCAATGACTGAATAGAAATTATCCGTTAATTCTTGGTTTTAAATCGAAACAGTATTGCCAACATAAATACTAACCTCTTAAAAAAAGCACCCGAAATACAATGGAAGTGTCATCGGATCACACCTCCACCACACTATAGAATCAACGGAGTCTCTTGAAGCACATGTGGATTTCTTGCTAACCAATATTTCGCTTATTGGCAAATCAATTAATGAGCGTTAATGAGCTTCGTGTCTGGTCGTTTTTCCGCGATCGCTCACTTCAAACGAATCAATTTATTGTGTTCGTTAGAGGTCTCCTTTGATTGTCTGACCCGATTTGAAGAACTCATAATACAACGCACCCATGTGATCCCACCAAATACAGAGCATTATCTTCGTGCCATGAATATTCAGCTTTGTCGTCCGTGTTGATGGTTGGCCGTGCTTCACATACGATTTATTGCGCTTGGAGTTATCGTAATGAAGCCATTTTTTTTATCACCAGTGACAATCCGATACACAAAATGACTTCTTTTTGTGGTGTTCAAGCAACATTTCTGACATGCAGAATCGGCATTCGACGTCTCTTGGTTTCAATTCGTACGGCACCTATTTTTCAAGCTTTTGGATGAAATGGAAATGGTTTGATCAACTCACAAAGCTTTTGCAAGATCTTTTTGCGTTTGGCAAGCATCTTCATCGCGCAATGCCTCCAATTCTTCATCTTTTAACCTTTTTTGGCTGTGCGGGTTATCGTATTCTATGTCAAAATTGCCACTTTTAAACCGTGAAAACCACTTCTGACACGTTCGATCAGCAAACTTCCTTTAAAATGCGATGACTTTCGTTAGCACTTTTCTTCATGTTACAGTAATGAAGAAGAACTCCCCGTAAAAACACTTCCTAATGAATATAGTCACGGATAATACTAGTAGCGGACTCTCTTAGAAAACCGAATTAATGCATACACCCAATATAATCTTAGACCACTATTGGGACAAAGGTTCCTGAAGTTCATAATCTTAGAACCTTTTTTTTTTAATGGTTTGAAATATTTCAATAATTGGAACTATCCTAAAAATACTTTTTGGAACACTTTATGGAACTTTAATTTTAAAACCAACATAAATTATAATCCGGAGTAGTCGATTCGACGAAGCATGTACTTCTAGCAAGTAAATTTCTTGAGAAATCTCTCATCTGTGACATCTATTAAAATTAAATCAGTGTAGGGTATTTAAAGTTAGACAATTCGAGAAGAATTGCTTATTGTTGTTAAATTTTTTTATGTTTTGTTCTTTTACATTATTGTTGTTGTTGTTATTATTATTATTGTTGCCTCTTAAGTATAGTGCGTGCATTTGAGTGGGTGTGTGTGTGTGTGTGGAAGTGTAATTTACCACAATTAGGTGTTAATATGACATTTTGCTCGAACACACGATACACAAATAGACAATGTAATAATTTTGACTGTGTATGTGTGTGTGTGTGTGTGTGTAAAATATTTAACAGAGGGTAAAAGAGTGATGAGTTTATGCACTCTGTGTGCACTCTATCTATCCGCTCGTATATTGTGTACATATATGTATGTAATCGGTATTTATTTATTTATTTATTTAGTGCGCATTTCATATTTGCTTTACGATCGATAAAATGTGCAGCAATACGTAATTGAGTAAAAAAACAAAAAACAAAAAAATTGAAAATAAAAAGGTTACGCTTGCCAAATGCGTATGAGATAGCAACAATAACCAGACAGAGCGAGAGTATGAGCGAGCGAGTGAGAGTGTCTGTAACGAAATACTCTTAAAATAAAACTAGAGCAAATCAACATTTAGAATTGTTTATTGTTGTAAAAATTTAATTTATGAATTGAAATATTTATGTCATAAAAAAAGAAAGAGCAAACCAAAGTGTAAGGGTATGTGTGTGCGCGTGGCATGTATGTGTGTTTTGCTGTAATAAAGTGTTGTAAATTAGCTGCGGAGAAAGTAAAAAAAAAAAACCAATTGATTTAATTTTATTCTTGCATACTAAAAGTCTAACCGAGCCCATTGAATTCTGAAGTATTTTTAAGCTAAGTTACCCAATTTGGTTCAGATTGTAAAGGTCCACAGTTGACGTAATATTTGAATTAAATGGAAAACACAGTATGTAGTCTGTCAGAATATTTTTTTATTGAATCATAAAGTACATAGGATAGAGTTATTTATGGAATGAAACATTGGCCTCCACGGCTTTGCTGGCACATATGCCACTCTTTTGTCGAAATTTTCTAGGACCTTTCTGCATAAATGTTGCGTCTGTAATGCACGTTTGGCAGAGAGCTTGTTGTAACCCAAAAAAAGAATTCAATTGATGTTAAATCACATGATATATGGGGCTGAAACGAGAGAGTATGCGACCACGAAATGTTTCATGCACTAATTGAATGGTTTCACATGATATGACACCGTCTTGTTGAAGCCACATTTCGGCTTCATTAATATCATCCAATTTCTGCAGAAAAGATTGTGTTATCATGCACCAGTAACAGTCACTGCTTAACAAGCCTCATTTTCAAAAAACTATGGTCCAATGATGTCCAAAATCCCCACCAAGCCGTTACATGTTGTGTATGCATTTGTTTTTCGACCATCACATGTGGATTCTCCGAACCACAGCCACGGCAATGTTGGCTATAAACAAATCCATCAAGACACTGTGCAAGGTCATTAGGCTTCAGTTGTTGTGTTAATTGAATCTTGTAAGCGTGGAGACATAGCTTGAACCTCATCCTTAGAGTTGATCTTCGACGGATCATCCATAAATGCTTTGTAGGGTTAGTCTCCTCTTCATCAGAGATGAAAGTCGTTTAAGTGGACATCGACGAGGATCGCCACAATGTTCCACCTTTTCAAGCGCCATGCTCAGATACTTGGCTGGTGACGAACTGGCTTTGAAGCACTTTGCCGCTGGATAAACATGTGGGGAGTAGTCAGATGCCTGAGTGAGATAGCCGTGTGCGTCGGACATATGCAGCGGCGCAGCATAATCTTTCAGCGCATGAGTCGAGCATTGGTCAGCTGTATAGCAGCGTATGATAGGATGGGTGCCAGGAAAGCCTTATCGTCGGTTCCCGTAGTGGCCAACAGTTTATCTTGCTCGATGTTCGACGTGTCTGCTTTATAAAGCTTATGAAGGACGGATCGAAGTACGTTTCACTCTGGAACATCTGCTCTCACAATGAAGTTTCTGCGCTCAATGTAGGACCTGATGAAGTGGTAGTACGTTGCAGGCATAGTTGTCTTTAGCTTGTGAAGCAGACTGGCGTGTCACACCCTGACGAAGGCTTTGTGTCCAGTAAGACGGCTGATCAATACTTTTACCACTTAAAGGCCTCCAGTAGCCTCTCGTTTAGTCTATGGCATTGTTCAGGCATGTCAATGCATTCTCTGAAGCTCAAACTGATGATCAGGGATCGTACTGGCCTCTTCCAGTATTGGGCAGACTTTACGAAGTAGTCTTTCGACTACTTTGGAGAGTACCGTCAATAAACTTATCTGAGCGATATGAGGCGAGATTGTCTTCAGTCTTCCCAGGTTTGTAAATGAGGATTAATTCAATGCATTTTTACTGGGTTACCGAATGAGGTTTATTTCGGCACATTTCCACTGGGTGAGAAGATAGCCTAGCTGGAAGCTTTTATTAATGATCTTGATTAACTGAATCCCACTCAGAGGCAAGGCTTTAATGGCAGGAACATCAATATTGGCGTACCCTGGGGACTTGACATAGTTAAAACACTATTCCAACCATACTTCCTATAAAATTTTCCAGCTGTGGCCAACCAAATTTTAAATATTTTTAAGATATTGTTGAATAATAAATGTAAAGTTTTTTTTTTTCAGGGTTGCCAACAATTTACTGCACTCATATATACTTTCGACAGTAAAATACTCTATAAATTTCTTAACATTCGATCAATTATTTTAGCAAAATATGCCATAATAGGTTTTTATCATTTTTCCAAGTGCCTATGATGTTCTTCCGATCTCCTGTAGACAGTGAAGTATTCTTTTAGACTGCTACATATGTTATACATACATAAGTACATGCAAATATAATGGTTAGCCTCTCAAATGTAATAGTTAGTTACATGAAAAAAAATGTAACCAACAACAAATACAGAGAAAGAAATATGAATAGAACTAACTGATTCGCCCGCTGCTCACATCAGAGAGAAGAAAATGTTTGTTTCCTTGTGAAGCTTTCTTTTGCTATATTCCTTGCCTACATTTCTATTAAAAGTACTCATAGATTTAGTGAAAATAAAATATCGATACTTTCCAAAATTTTCTTATATCAAGTATCAAGGTATGCCTAGAACGTCAGATCTAAGGATGTGTTGATGCTTTAATAAATTTTAAAGTTTACCAATTAAAAATGCTCCAAAAATATATATTTCTCACAATTATTAAACCCACCTCGTACTTAGTTAAAAAGAAAATTAATGAAACAATAATCTGCTGAGCTATCTTTCAATTATGTCACTGCCACAGAACTGTAAAATTCAATTATGTTTTCTTAGAACTCGACTCGACTCGTTTTCAAAGTCAAAAGTAAAGCTGTAAAGAGTTTAACTTTTTATATGGTGTATGTTGGACAAGAAGAAGATAAATCACAATTAATTGCAATTTGTGCGAATTTTCCACGATTTTCTTTTCTATTTCTATTTCTGTTGTGCATTTCTTTTTGGTTTTTCGTTTTTACAATATATATATATATATGTATATATAAACCAACATAGGAACGGGTTGCCAACTGACCAAATGGTGGGGTTTAAATGCGGCGCCAAGAGCAACAATAACAAATTGTCTAGCAGCCGACAACAGTAGCGCGCAAGGAAACAATAATTGCTACAACAACAAAAGCAAAAGAGTTGCAAATGCAGAAAACAATAGAAAGCGTTTTTTTTTTTTTTTCATAATTTTGTATCTCTTTGCTGCGTTGTCGTGCTGTGTTTTCTTTAACGTTTTGCAGTTTTTTTTCTTCTTCTTCTTCTTCTTCTTCTTCTTCTGATGCATAATACAATTGTGAATGTAAAGAAAGAAAAAATAAATGTATAATGGTAAAAACTAACAAGCCACAACAACAACAATAACAACAATGATATATATAGTCATAGTCTAAGCAACAGCAGGAAAAGTCTAAAATAATCAAAAAGAGGCGGTCATTCAGACGGATGGACAGACACACGGACAGACGGACAGATACTCTTGTCCGGTTATACCGCCGCACACTGTTCATTTTCTACGTTTAATACTTAGTAGACAGCTATCAGCATACTTGGAAATATATATATATATAGAATAGGATATAAAATAGATAACATTTAGCAAAGGGAAATCACTTGTGAATTATAGTAGTACATAACACTTTTTTGAGGAAGTAGCTTAAAGGCGGTATGAAGTCTAAAAGTTTATATAGCTACATTCGTACGTCGAGTTCAAGATAATTTGCAAATACTGGCGGACAAACTTCTCTTCTCAGAGCAAATGGAACAAGTTTCGACTGTTCAGTATTAACTTCTATTTTCCATTTCTTAAGCCATTGCTTTATTTCAAACCTTTTTTTTTTATATCTTGAGAGTGTCTTTAGATGCAATTATAGCTTTATCATCAGCATAAGAGGCTACTTAAACCTCAGCGACAACAGAAAGATCAGTTCCAGAACACTGCTCTGTGGTATACCGCATTGATACTGTATAGTTTTGATGTTTCTCCTACCATTTGAACATAAAAGTTTCGATTGTTTAGATACGATATGATCAATAAGACGAACAATGTAGCAAGAAGTTTTTTCATTTTATTTTACTGTTGTATGTACATACATATATCAAGAAATACTACCGTAGAATAGAGTTTCTTCTCGAATCCACTATTCAAATATCATTGCTTTGGAGTCACATAAACTTATGTTCCGGTATTATATTGTATTCATCCAAATCTGGTAACAATCTAGTCATAAGTATTCTTTCGATTACTTTGGAGAATGTCAGGACATGGAATAATATTCAGTCTTGTTTGGTTTTGAGATCATTATCAGCTACGCTCATTTCCATTGTGTATAAAAGTTATCCCGCCTCAAAATTGCTTGCAATAATAAATATTTTAAATTTTTCGATATGCCTTCTACGACTCGAATTAATCCTAATAGCTTTTTTTTTAAATATGTATAAACGTTAAATCTCAGTTTATAAAAAAAAAATATAGAAAACACTACAAAAAAAGAAGTAATTAAAATTATTTCCCCTCTTTAATCACGCATAAAAAACTATACGCGTACATGAAACCACAATCCAAACGTTTACAAACTGCATTATGGACGTAGTAAAATGTTTATGGATTTTTTATGTTCTACAAAAAAATATTCATACATACATACATACATATATGTATAAAGACATTAAATCTAATAACTAGAATAGTGTGCAGAACATAGAAAAACGTTTAAAAGTACATAACGATGAATACAATGTGAAAAACAACAACAACAACAATAACAAACAACTAAAATTTCAAACGTAGCATCCTGAATAAACATAGAGAAAATGGAAAATCACAAACAATAAGCCATATCATCAAAGTAAAAACTCTAAACAACAACAAAACAAACAAACAGCAATACCATTAAAAAAAAAAAAAAAAAAAAAAGGAAACTTCATTTGAAACGAAGCTTTTATACCGTACACAAGGAAATTTTAAAATTGCATAAAAGCGTAATCTAACCAAAAAAAAATCCAAAAGAAATTCCAAAGCATAGAAAAATAAATCCTTTGATTTGTACAACGTACACGAAATATTGTAAATTGAAATGCACACATAGCAAGGCATACATGTTTTTTGGACGACTGTTTGTGTTTTGTGATGTGATGTGATGGACGTTTAAGCCAAGTTAATGGAACTGAACTATTTTGTTCTTGTAGTATTGAGTTGCCTCATAAAATAATGCGTTACAAAATTTTAAACCAACTTTTTATACCATTTTGAACAAACTTCAGCGTATGGTATAACAACTAATGTGCATATTATATTTTACAACTTGAAAAAAAAAAAAAAAAAATTGTATAAACGTAGTAAGCGTGAGCGAGTATATACAAAAAAATAGAGTAGCAAACAAATAAATGCCAACGGGAATGCAAAAGCAACAAGGTTGCAGTACTAAAAAGAGTAGCATATAATAAGCTAGTACAAGCGAGTGAGTGAATAAGTACACTTGTTTATTTGAGTTAAGTTGCATGCGTGCGGCGGGAGTGAGTTGTTTATAAGTAATAAGCATGTGTGCGTGCGTGCATTTACGCACGTTGTTGCTGCTGCTGCAGTAGACTCTTTGACACGATTAAGTGGCGTCGACGTCAGTTGGTTGGTTAAGCAGACAGACTGAGAGACAGCTGTTTGATCGTTTTTATCGTTCTCTGTCGTCGCTCGCACTCGTCGTATTAGTAATGAGAAGTGCATAAAAAATGAGAGGGAGTATAATAGTGGTTTACTGTGTTGAAGATGCAAACGAAGTGTTAAGCAGAGTTTTTGTTGTTGTTGTTGTTCAGATTTCATGCACATTAGTATGTATGTAAATGAGCAAGTGCATAGGCAGCTATGCATGCCTGTGCGAAGAAATGAGTAGAAAATTTGCAGTATGCAAAAGTTTTACGAAAAAAGAGACAAAAGATTTTGTTATGCAGAAAGTGCAAGAAATATATATTTTTTTGTTTTGCTAAATAAAAACATTTTGATTTGTGGAAATTTTTAAGTCGATTAATTAAACTTAAATGTTTTTTTTTTTTTTTTTTTTTTGTAATCAGCTAACTAATGTGAGTAGAAAAGTAGTTGTATAAATTTTTGTGAAATAAGTGTTACTGTGGCGGCTTATTTAATTAGAAGTTAGTTTCTTGGAGGTTGTTTCTTTGCATCTTATACTAATTTATACTTATAGAGTGCTGATCCAGCGTATGTAATGATGTTATTATCTTCATAAAATTTAATATACATATATTATAAATTATTATCAATTATTAATAATTTTCTTATTTTCTTTCTATTTTCAGGTGAGTTTTAAATGACGAAGTCTTTGGATATTTTTTTTTATAGTTGTGCTTTACTCTAAACGGAAGAGGTAAACTTTATTTAAGGCATGATTTTTATAAAACTAGCATATTCAACGGGTCCTCCAGATTGGATTATTGCTAGTGCAACTTAAGGGTGAATTAAGTCACATTTTTTCATTGGACAAAATCTCACTGAATAAGTGTATCTTTCAGCAAAGAACTTGTCAAAATAGTGTTTTTTATTGTTTTTTTTTTTTTTGTTATACTTGCTTTAAAATATAATCGCCTAGCCTACAGATTAGTATGTAATATGAAGTGTTAGGCTCATGCGATCGTAAAATCGGACGCAGTTTCAGATTGTCCAAATTCACCGCAAATGATCAAAACATAATGTAATAATTAGTGTGAGGCTCATACGATCCATGTCAAAAGGTTGCAAACCCATCTGTAGCTTCTGATCTTCTGATCGTCAAGCCTCCAATGTTCGTTCTTTCGCGTCTAGTTCAACAAATAGTTTGATTTATTAACTAAAAAAATTAGTCCTCCATTTTTGAACCTTAAATTGTTTTTAGATATTTTCACATCGGATGCATAATCGGCGATCTTTAACACTCTTAAATATTAAACTTTGTTTTGATATTTGATTTACTAACTTGTATTAAAATGGGTTCTTTATTTTGGATTCTTCAACCGATTTTTTTTAAATCAATGGGTACTGAATTTTGTAAACAAAATTTGTTTTCGAAAATTTTAGCATCGGATTCATAATTAACGATCTCACATCGTTAAATATTAAACTTTAATTTGATTTAAGCTATTTTAAAGAAGATGGGTTCTACATTTTGGATGCTCCATTTGGTTTTTAAAAAGCTTAACATGTGATTCTTAATGAACGACCTCTAAAATCGCTGTATACTAAATTTTATTTTAATTCAATAACTTAAAAAAATGGGTCCTCCATTTTGGATCCTACATTTGATTTTCGAAAAAATTTACATACATCTGATTCGTAATATGCGACCTCTGTAACCGCTTAATATGTTCTGATTAAAAAACTTTCAAAAAATTAATGCACTATAATGGAATTGGTCTTCCATTTTGGAAACACCATTTGGTTAACAAAAATTTTTCTATCAGTTATATAATATGCGACCTCTAAAACTTCTCAATAATAAATTTTGATTTGATTTAATAACTTAAAAAAAAATTGGTCCTACATTTAGGATACACAATTGGTTTTCGTAAATTTTGACATCATATTCGTAATGAGCGTCCTCTGATACTCCTTAATATCTATTAAAACTTGTTTTGATTTAAAAACTTTTAAAAAATTGGTGCACTATTTTGGAATAGGTCCTCCATTTTGGATCCTGTCGATCGAAAAATATAATATCAGATTCGTAATCGGCAAACTCTAAAACACCTAAACATGTATTAAATCTTGTTTTCATTTAAACACTTTTAAAAAATGGGTCCCTACGAAATTTCAAAAAGATGGTCCTCCATTTTGGATACCGCTGTTTTATTTTCAAACATTTTGAGATCAGATTCGTAAAGTGCGACCTCTGAAGCCGCTAGATATGTTTTAATTTTTGATTTGATTTAAAATATTTCAAAAATGGGTCCTCCATTTTGGATCTTCCATTTTGTTTTCGAACATTTTTACATCAGATTTATAATTAGCGACCTTCGGGACAGCTGTAAACTAAATTTGTTTTTGATTAAATACCATTTAAAAAAAGAGGTATGTGCTACATTTTGGATCCATAATAGTAGTTTGGAAAATTTTGACATCACATTAGATGTATCATGATATATCGTATTGTAAGAAAGAAGAAGAGAGAGAACTAGTTACAAAATAGCCTTAAATCTGCGGAAAATCTGAATATCTGAGCACTGACGTACTTTCGGTCACTAGAGAATACTCAAACTCGAAGATTCTCTCCCATTAATAGTACGGATTACTGTATTCTGATTGTGAGCTACAATAAAAATATAATAAGTCAATTCCAACTAGGTCAGAAAGATGACAATCAATATATTTTGTTGACGGCTCAAAGCCCGATGTGTGAGTCGGAGGAGGCACCTTTTTACTGCATCCTGGGGATTGACATTCTTTCAAAGATTTAAGCTATGGTTTACAAAAATCTCGATCCGTTTATTGGAGAACACATGAGGAAACAAAAATACTTGTAAATCCTCCAAGCACAATTTGCAGCAAAACACGGACATCTCTCTTCTGCTAGCAGCTCATATTATGCAGTCTCTCGAGAAATTAACTATCAGGACTTCTGCAGATGTTTTGGAGAGAAATCGTGGCAAAAACTTTTCATTCTTCTTTTCAATTTAAATCAATTTAAAATCCATAAAATACATCATAAACCACGCCAAATAAAATTTAAAATAATAAAAGTCTTAAAATATTTATTGCTTTCAAATACTTACATATGTTCCTCTTTCCACTTTCAAAACAAAAATTACGCGGATCGTCTAAAATATGCTTTCATGATTGCACATTACTTGTTCCTTTTCGTTCCAGCTAATTTATTCTGTTTACACATGTAACTACATGTGTAAACGGAATTAATTAGCCGAAAATAACAACAACAACAACAACAACAACAACAAATGATGTTCTCAATGCATTCGGGTTGTTCCGACTGGCCAAGGATTGCAAACGTGTTACAAGCCGCTTAGGAAAAAAAAAAAAAACAATAACAAATATGGCCGCAACGCGAAAGTGTTGCAAACAAATCAAACTGAATGCAACGAAAAATATTTCAAAAAAGAAAAATGTTGCACGAAAGAGGAAGCAAAACTTGTTAAAAATAGCTCGCGCATATTAAAAGCAAAAATATGCGGGTATTTTAGTTGTTGTTGTCGTGTTTCGTGTTGCTATTTAAAGCACACACCTGATGCTAAATTTGTTGTTGTATACTCATCATCATCACCACAGTTGAACCACAAATACAAAATGAGATACATTAACAAAAAAAGAATAAAAAAAATGGAGACCAAGCACGAGGCTAAATACTTGTGCTTGAAATTGGCACACACAACAAACAAACAAACAAACATACGAACGTACGAACGAATAGTATGAGATCTAAAGAGACACCAATGAATCATCTGAGTACTATGGATGTTGCTATGTGCAGAATGCGATGAATTAGTTGGCAACGCGCGCAAAACTGTTTGTTGCCATCATTCACTGAACTGAACTGTGTTGAGCTGAGCTATTCAACCAGGTTGGCAGCTTGCTGCGCTCTTTGTTGTTGTAACCGTGTGTAATTATATGCATTTGTGGCTGAAATTATTCTCATGCAGCTGCAATAAAGTAGCGCAAAAGACGAAACGAGAACGTATACGTATAGACCCTGAAATGTAGTAGGAAAAAAAAAAAAAAATAAATAAAAACTAAAAAAATTATTACTCTGAGCTAATAAGTCGCACGCCGCCGTATTGCATAAATAGATTGACCTTTGGTAAAAAAAAAAAAGAAAAAAGAAAAAAAAATACGGGTAAAAATAAACTTGCAAACATAAAATATAAAGGGTGTTTCTTTTTGCTGATTTTTATAATCAGTAGCTATAGAGTAAAGAGAGAGAGAGAGAGAGAGAGTATATGAAGTCCAATGTGATATGAAGAAAGAGGTGAGGCAGACCTCATCTTTATATTTACAATTCTTCTACACTGTAATCTTTCTTAACAACTGGACCGATTTTGATGAACGAAGATTCATGCCCTCCATCATACTCTCTCAACTATTAGAATTTCCTTATTGGTAGAAGTCTCTATGTCTGCTAGTTACTACCTAACCAAACTTATTTTAAGCTATACTTTGTGAAATTATTGAAATAAGTTCCACTGGTGAAGTTGTATTCTTCTACTTAAATCCTTCATGATGCACGGAATAGTCAAAATACTGTCAAGAATTACTGCTTATTTTGATAGTTCAAGCTATTAAAAAATCTTAGAGTTTTAAAAACGAACACTGAGTAGCAAAACTGTACGCTCCAGTAGCTCAAATAATAATGCAACATGTTGTCATTAAAGTTAGAGAATATGGGAGAAGATTAAAACGTTAAATATTGGCTAGAACCGAAGCTTTAATACGCTTCATATATGTTTCAAAAATGACTTTTAAGTGTTTTTAAGTTTAAAGAATGATTTGAAGAAAAAAGATGAAACGTTTTAGCTATACAACGAATGGTGGTTGGGAATTTTTTATGGCATAAGCCCTAGAAAAAGGTAATATATGTGGGAAATATTCGTCCATAAGAAGCCATCATATCGAGTCCAACTTGATATTGATTGTAATAAAAAAAAAAAAAGACATTCAAAAACTGAGAAGTGGGTGTTGTTGGTTCTCATACAAACTAGGAACCCATTTTTGAGGTTTTGTATATTGTTTATCTACATATATGTTGAACGTATGTACATATACCATATACCAAAAGATCTCCATACACAATTTAAAAACAATAATTTAATAATAACGGGACTTGTTGCTGGAAAAGTAAACACCACAGACAGATAGACGGACGGACGGACAATATCAGTTCGATTCATCTTGCCGAGCTGATCAAAAATATAAATATATACTTTATGAGATCCTCTCTTCCTCTCTCTCTCTCTCTCTCTCTCTCTACTGCGTTACAAACTTCTTTAGAAATGTATAATACCATACACACTATGTATAAAGAAAAATTAAAGTTAGTCAAGAGTATTTGTGTATAAATGGACGCCATTGTCAGCCTTCATCATCATCAACTCATCGTCTACGTAGCCGTGTGACTGGCAAAAAAAATATTTGCGATTTAGCACGTTTTCTACTGAGATTTTATTTTTAAAAACAATACAAAGAAAGCAACAACAACAACAATATTTGTAATAAAAATAAAGAAGAAAAAAATGTACTTTTTCATATTATATTATTAAGTGGGCGTATTTCATTGTTTTCGTTAGTCTGTCGCTATTGTTGGGTGATTCTGTTGTGGCATTTTGCACAGAAAAAAAGAAAAAAAAAAAAAAAATGAGGTGGTTAGAAGAAGTATATACGCTTGATTTTTTCGCTTGAATTGTTTCCGGCGTCATTGGCTGCCCATCATCATTCCCATACAATGTAAGCAGTAATGAATAAAGAAGAATACCCATGGCGCTTTGTGTCTGTGTAGATATTTAAGTAATTCAAATTACAATAATCGTAATATAAAAATTTGCTTATGAATTACTTTGCAGAGTGCGCAAAAGATGTATCTTTAATATATTGAATATATACATTTAATAAAAATGGCAAAGGAAATCGCTTATGTAGCGCGGCTTTTTAATGACCACTTAATGATGAGTTTGTGTGTGTAAAAAGAGCATAATTTATTGTAGCCATGGGCTTTGTATAGATACTTCTTATTATAGCTTTTCTTGATACAGAGCAATGCCGATGCGTAATTCATTTTTTTTTTAATTGAAAAACATGCAAAGAAATTAGAACGAAGTTGGATTCAATATACTTGAGTTAGTGATTCTACAAACTGTTATTGATTAGTTGCGAGCGGGCTACCCAGTAGAGTTAGTCACCGAGATAAACGTTAAAAAATTTCATGTAATATAGATCTTTGATCACCAAACTCAAGTAGAAGAGCCCATTATTATTAATTAATTTTCTTTACAATTACGGTGTGTTTGTTCTCCAAGGAGAGCTTACTTCTGCTACACCGGAGCCAGTTCATGCTGCAAATTCTGCTCCGGCAAGTCGCCAGTTCATGCTGCGCATCGTACACCGACAAGTCGCCATCTTGGCTTGGATGTGGCCCTTGAAAGTAAGCCTCCTATTTAAATTAAGGCTCACGTGAATAGAACATTTTAGTGGTCGTCGGGTGAAACGTTTTTCTGGAATTAGAGTATCTATGTACGTCTATACGATACCGGCAGCCACCTATGACGATTTTACAGAGGCCATCAATCATACATCATCTGCATAGCGACACGACGACCAAGTGTTTATAAACTGAAGAGAAAAGTACCATGAATGCTTCCTTGTGATTTCTGGGCGAGGGGAGGACTGATTTGCCGTGAATTTTAACGCTTTAAGAACGGTCCTCTAAGTAGGAACGTATCAGAGCAAAGTCGGGCTGAGCCAGTTTCTCCTTGACCTTTTGCAGGAGGCTTAAATGCCAAACTTGATCGAATGTCAGCCCGCTGACTCTGTGGAGTGGTTCTATCATACCAAGGCCAGAGCATAAGCCAAATTGATAGTCCGGGATCAGGCTCCAGAACTCCGCAATTTTTACAAGCCTAAAAACCAACGACATTGAAGGCAGGAATCATTGCGATGACTGCTAGCTTCCACACCGTCGGAAAATTCTAGAACGTTACAATGGCATTGAAAATCGACACCATAGTGAGGACAGCACTGTCCGGCAGCACCTTCAACGTGCGGTTGGAGATGATGTCATCTCCAGGGCTTTATCATGCTTCAGACGCTTGAATTTGTTTTCAACATCATCAGGGCTAATTGGGTTCTCAGAAAGATCGAGTTGAAGTGGTGATGACAGGGAGAGTGTCGTAGTATCTGGCTCTTTATCTGATATAAACTCGAAGGGAAGGAAAAAGCTTTTCGAGGTGTGCTGCAAAGACATCGGCTTGCTTTTGCTCATAGCGGCACCGGTTGCATACAGCGTTTTTGATGAAGCAAGTCAAACCAGGTCTCGTTTACTATTTACAGTGAACTTCTATAGGCAGAAGTAGGCATCTGATTGAGTGTCCATATTCTCCAGCAAATTGTCGAACATCTGCGTGCGTTGCTGGTTAAGCTACTTGAGTTGTTTGGCTGCATGTCCTGTTTTTTATCGAAAAAGGAGACAGGTCAGGCTAGCCAAAGCAAGTACAGCTTCTAGATCTGGTGCCCGCATATTATGATGAAAACTCTTCTACGTCTTAGTCTGAATTTGAGTACTGGTTCGGTATGCTGGACTTTGCCAAGCTAAGCAGGTTCCTTTTACCAAATCTATTGCATATAAAAATAGACATACAAAAAACTTTGCCACCCTTTTCAAAGCCCCCCTTAAACATGAAATATTCGCTGAATATCATTTTATTTGAAAGAGTTTAGAAATCTTTTTTCTAAAATGTTTCGTCTAAGGTAGTCAAAATCCGTGTAAGTGAACGTACTCAGGCAGCTACATACTTTGCGATGCGGCTTTTAAATTTTTTTTACCCCCCTCCCCCACTCGGTGTCCACCCGTAGTATGTGCCAAGACCCCACTGTTACCAAGCGTGGTATTTTGATTAATTATTTATTGCATTTAATGCAGTCACAAACATTCCTTGCCTACCACAATAAAATGTTTACGACGCTAGGCAAACTTAATAGTCATTAACAACATCATAATCGTGTTCATTTTCAAGCAATTTCGGACAGCAAGTGCACACGCGAGAGTCAAGTGAAAAAAAAATTTTAAAGTCCTTGGCTCGTAGAAGTGTTTTACGATTTTCAAGAGCGTGCACTCGCTTCTCTGCACAATAACGTATTCGTGTTCATTCCGTGTATTTGTGGGCAAGAGCATGAGAGTATAAAGAGAGCATAAACAGTTGACTTATGCACTACAAAACAGAAAAGTGAAAAGCCAGACTAGAACTTGTCAAACTGCCCTACATATTTCAAGGCAATTTTCAGGCTTTTATTTTAAATCAACTTTACACTCCTCTGCACCGTTTTTTATCTTTTGTTTTGCTTACTCGATGCGCTTACATATGTTCAATTCTCGTTACTCATACGTCACGTAAACAAGTTTACATATGCACAAGTGCAATTGCTGCGTATGTTCGTTCTCAGGACGCTTGTAAGGCTGACTGCCAGCTTGCCATGCCTCATCTTTGTTATATATACATATGTATAAATGTTCGTCTTGTGTGTGCCACATTTTCCTATTAGAAACTCTAAACAGTAAACTTCAAAGACTTTTGGCGGCTTCTTTTCCCACCAAGTGCCTTAGCAAGAGTGCAAGAAAGCAGAAGGCAAAAAATACAAAAAAAATTGTATCAACAACTTCAAGTTGAATGCAACTGAGGAGGACTCAGCTTAGTTCAGCTCAACACAACTCAACTCAACTCGACTCGACACAAAGCAATGATGATTTATGTATGTACAAGGATAGTAGATGACGTTAAAAGGGAAGACAGCTACTAGCTTTACACTACAGCAAATAGAGCGCAGTAGTATAAAGAAGGCAAGGGGTTGAGGCTGAGCAATGAAAAGCTGTGCTGCACAAAGTAGAAGTGGCAGCAAAAACATTGGAAGCACTTGAGTATTCATAGCAATTTCTGGGTTATAGCCATTAAACTTTTGCGCAAGTTTCTACATCGAAACACACACATATGGATAGATAGATAGATATATATGTATATATATAAATGATCGCAAAAGCAGTTTGGGGCGATGTGCAACACAGTATATATATATATATAAGTGTATGTGTGTGTAAGTGCGCTTTGACGCAGTGTTGCATTCGAAATGCATGCAAACAGAGCAAGTTGACAGTTCAATGTTGCCGCCATCGTTGTCGTCACTTCAAAGCAAATGCAATTGCAACGAATAGGCGGAACGAAGCGCAAGTTGTTATACATTTAAGAGTGGAAAAGAGTTGTAAAGGGGAAGGCAAATAAGAAAGTACATATATATATATATATATATGTATATATGAGTATATATGTATATATTTGTAAGAGTAGAGCAACAGTAGCCAACAGTCCAGAGGAAGTAATAAAGTTGTCGTCAACGTTGGAGCTGACTTTGAAACCGCCTTTCTTTTGCTGCTGGAATAGTTTTTTATGTCGTCTGACAAGTTGTTGCCACAGTCGTGTGTGTGTGTGTTGCCTAATGCCATTTATGCAAACAGTTGGCAATATTATGTAACGGCGTGTCTGCAAAGTAAGAGTTTTCTTTTGGATCACAAATGTCCGTCCGTCCATCCTTTCATACGTCTGCCAGCAGCCAAAAGCCGTCTGACATGTGAAAAAACACATTTCGACATACAAAAAAAAAAGAAGAGTTGGTTGCGAATCTGTTGCATTTGGTGCATTCTGTTTCACAACTCAAAGCACTGTGTCTGCCTTGAGTGTTTTTCAAAGAATTCGAGACATATTCTAGCTTATTAGCTGTTTAAATCACAATTTCCAGGTAATGTTGCGACAGTTTATATGCGTAAAAACCTAGAAATGTCATACATTTACAGTTAAATGTTAAGCATCAATGCTTGTATAAAAAATTTAATTTATTACGTGTGTTGTATGTTATTTAAGTAATTTATTGCAATATTTAAATGCTTTTGTAGTGTAGAGAGAATTGCAGAAAAGTTGTTAAATTTGGAATAATATTGATATCGAAGCCTCAGTCGACAACTTGAAGTCATTACTTGTCAAAAAGAGCGCTTAGTCTCCGACAATAGAAGCTTAAGGCAAGAAATTTAGACAGCTAGGTCTCCCGAACAAATCAACGCCTCAAAATAGCCAAAAATAATTTAGATAGAGCTCTTTAATTGAAACAAAGTCTCTCACAAAAACAATATATATGGAAAGTAAATCTCTAATTGATGCACAAGCCTCCCTATGGAAAGCTCAGAAAGCTATCAAAGCCCTAATAAAATTCAGACTCATCAATTAGAGACCCTTCTGAACTCTGTGCTGTTGGTGATGCAGAGAGAGCGAATGTCTCAGCACATCAGAAAATCGCTTACCCTACTACCACTGTTCTCAAAACACCTTTCCTAACTTTGCTATTTGGTCTAAGCTAGGATCTTCAATGCAATATGTATTTCTCCATAGCTGCTTTCGAATTCATTGAAAATTTTCAAAACTATATCAATTATTCACCTCGGATATGCCCACTAATCCGAACCTATTATCGTCTGCAATATTGTGTCTCTATCGATGTCCTCGTACAGCGTCCAGTGATCGTCCGGTCATCCTGAACAGTGCCATAGTTCTTCGTGTATCACGTGGTGCCTGTTGAGCCGATTTAGGAAGAAGCTGGTTAGTCTGATAACTTCCTGGTGAACCCAGGTCACCCGAGTTCTTCGTGGATCACTCGTTGGAGATAATTGTAAGAGCCCTGTTTTGAAATTTTTTAATAAAAAAGTTGCTCCTGCTGGCAGTGCTACAGATCTGGATTTCGTAGGTTCATTAAGGTTTTATTATTGCTTTGTATACTACGAACTTGCTGCAGAGACTGAGAGTTAACCTCCAACCGATCAGCAATAAATGCTATTTTAGCCTTTCATTGAGTTGAGTCCTTTTTGGTGACAGGTGAGGACACCATTTTTCCCTTCTATCCAGCACCATGCCCAGATGCTTGGCTTTACCGCTGCTTAGAATGGCTGTGCCGTCGGGATTAAGTTGTGGACAGCCTCCTCATCTCAGCGAGAAAGTCGTTTGAGTGGACTTCTCGGGGATCACTAAATCTTCCACCTCTTAAGCCAAGTGGTGTCGAGCTGCTTTTGAAGAGAGGGGAGATGTCTTTAGTAAGGAAAGCCGAGTCGTCGACAGACGTGTCGAGCAGCAGCTTATCTTCCTCGATGTTCAGTATGTCAACTTTGTAGAGCGTATAAACGACGGGTCCAAGTACGCTTCTCTGTGGAACTCCGGCTGTGACTTTTATTTCAGAATTTTCTTCCTCACAAAGAAGCTCCTGCGCTCAATGCAGAACCTGTTGAATTGGTAGACCGGCGCTGGCAGAGTTGTCTTTAGCTTGTGAAGCAGACCGGCATGCCACACCCTTTCGAAGGCTTGCTTTACATCCAGAAAGTAGGCCGAAAAATACCTTTTCTCCTCAAATGCCTCCATTATTCTCACGACTAGTCTATGGCAGTGTTCAGGCGTGCCATTGCATTCTCTGAAGGCAAACTGATGGTCAGGGATCTAACCGGCCTCTTGCATTATTGGTCGGACTCTACGCAGGTATAGTCTTTCGAGTTCTTTGTAGAGTGACGTCAATAGATTTATCGGGCGAAATGAGGCAGGATTGGCTGCAGGCTTTCCACGTTTGCGAATGAATATTATTTCGGCACATTTCCACTGGAGGAAAGGTTTTAATGGCAGATACATCAATATAGTCTTACCAAGGTGACTTGGATGTTTTCAGTCTGCCAATTTCACAGATCAGTTCATCCACTTCTAGCAAGTTAAGAGTCTTCTCTGTCTTTAGTTGGGAGCATCTTTCAAAGGAGAATGATTGAACGATAGGAGAATGCTTCGTATAGGTTGTCGGGAAGGTTGTAGCTCTTACTGCATTCGATTGACACCAGATTCCAGTAGTATCCTCACAGGCTCCTTGCTTTGTATAGGCCTTTTGATGCCCTTGATTAGCTGACACAGGTTGTGCTGGAGGTTGTCTGGCTCAACTTCTTCAAGGAACTGCTCCAGAGACTGCTTGCGGAGTCTAAAAAAGAGTTCCTTGCACGAAAATTAACTATTTGATATATATGTCTTTCTTCCTCACCTCTCGCGTGCTAAAGCTCTCATCAGTAAGATAAATTTATGTACCTCGGAGAGAAGATATCCGCCATCTTCTAGATATTCCACTATCGGCAAGGACTGTGTGTGATTGCAATAAATGATAGTTCTTCTTTTTTTTTTTTATTTATTTTTGTGCCTTTTATTATTGTGTACATCATCTGCATCAGCCATGACTTATTATGGACTTAACCATGAGGAAGTAGCGCAAGAACAGTGTGCTGTTGCAATAGACTTTGGTGCGAACTTGAGAAGTTTTGCAACTTTTTTTTGTAGAAATGCAATGGGTGGGTGCATTATGCATCAATCTACTAAACAGTTGGATCGGCAACCCAAAATTGTAAAAAATTAGTCATGTGGTATATGACAAACCTACTTCTGAGGCAAGTCAAGGCTTATTTTAAAATAAATCAACCAAATTTCAAGAAACTATTGAAACAGTGTGTCCTAAAAGAGTCGTAATATATGGAACTAGTTTCTTTAAGTCTAGTCTACTTAGAAAAACTTTCTTACAATGCTGTGTCTAAGAAATAGTTTCGCTAATTTCGTGTTTCTCGTGATATCGCTTCTTTTTTATATTATTTTTTTTTTGATTTATCGGTTATATGCTGTGAGCGTTGCGTACATCTCTTTACCTATAAATATTTTACATCTTTTTTCAAGCTTTTGACATGACTAGGTGTGGCAGCGCTGAGAATAAAAAATTTTATATATGTACATATATTGTTACAGTTTGAGGCAATTGAATTGCATGCAGTTTGAATAGCACATACGTCATAGGTTTGAAAAGCACTATCAATTGTTTGAATAGCAGTTGTATTTAGCAATTCTTAAGCTTAGAAATTTAATTTATATTAACTTTTGACTCATCAGCTCGATTTTGTTGACATAAATGCTTAATGTTACACACAATAAAGCTGCTTATCTGTCAGTAATTTGATGTTGAGTCTAATGAGTGGCTGTTACGTGATGCGCCGCGCACAAACAGTAAAATATTTAGTCTATAATTTTCTTCTTATCTTTAGCAAAAATTTCAAGAGATTTACTATATTTCACAACTTAATGCCAAAATATTACCAAATCCGACATGACTAATTTTTTTTTTAAGAAATATTGAACAAAGCAATGAAAATGCTTCAATTGAATCGTTGAAAATCATGTTGAACTGAACTCAAAATAAGCACGTAGCTTTATAGTCGTACGAGTGCGTTAAACAATTCAAAAGTGTCCGCAATCTGTTAAAAGAATTTGAAGCATTCTGAAACGAAAAGTGAAAGATATGCTTTTAAAAAAAAAGAGAAAGTTTTCAATTCAATGTTATGAATATTTATTTTGTGCAAAAATATTTCTGTCTTAAATCGAATATAAACATTCAATTATGCAAAATATGGCAGCCGCCATTAATATTAAAGTAGGTCATTGAACTAAAGAAAGAAGGAATTAGTTCATGAAACTTTGATTCAAAAAAAAAATTAAATTTTCAAGTGAAACGAAATACATATTAGAAAAACCATTTTCACTGAAAAAGAAAAACTTGCTTAGTTTTTTTTTTTTTTTGTTGTACGCTCGATATCAATAAAATTCGCATTTAAAGTTTTACACGCTATTGAAATGTGATAGATGCATTGATAATATGGCAGCGATACGTAAATACGATATACTGTGAAATATTTGTTCAAACAAAACTTCAAACAATCAGTCAGTGAGTCAGTCAATCAATCAAACAAGTCAGTCAGTCAGTCAGTCACTCATTGCTTGGTTTGGCTGGCTTGCTGGCTGGCTGGCTTACTCAATCATTCATTCAATCAGTCATGCGACGAAAAATTTTCAAACGATGTACAAACAAGAAGCAAGAAGAAAAGCTGCAGTTGTGTTGTTTGACTTTGAAATACCCTGTAGCTGAAGGGTGAAAGCATGGAAGAAGGATGCTAAATTATTTAATTGAATTGCAAAATGCTTTAGAAGAAGTTTCGTATAGCCTTGACTTAGCAATACATACATACATACTTGAAGAGCATAAACATACGCTTTGGTTGTTCACTTTTTAGTCTATAACAACTCTACTTGTTCGATATTGATCAAGCAAATATATACTATATGTTGCCTCTTTTTAGCACAAATTAAATATACCCTGTTACACACAATTATAGAGTATTAAAAGACCCAACGACATACAAAATGAAAGTACATACAACAATAAGAGAGAATGAAGACAACAAAGTTGATTGCTAGCACGTGTATGACGCAGTAGTCATTGCGTTCTCACTCATACAAAGCTCTTTGTGCACCCACAGTCTATGTTTGTTTTTGTTTTTTTTTTCTCTGTTGTGTGCAACTGTTTTGACACACAACATAGTTGTTGCGCGAGCGGATTTACCTGACTTACCTACCTACCTAGCGGTTGTGTGAGTTGCATGTGTCTCCGCATGTGCATGTCAAATGCAATTGTCGCTATGTGCGCACACTTCGCTCTTCCTTTCACCGAAAAAGCGGAACTTCGACTTTCTTTACACAGCAGCAGCCAGCACCCGTGTGTGTGTTTGCGCTTCCATTTTGTTATTAAATTACGTGTTTCGCGTATAACTTTGTTGCACTTGTTTCTCCATTTTATACACAAACGTTTATATTTCTAAAAAATATAAAAAAAAAATATGAATATACGAAACCAAAAACTTTATAACATTTCACGCTGCTGTCAAAGGTGTCTCCATATTGCGCTGTGCTGCTGTTGTGTTTGCACTTTTGTCTGACAAAAAATTTTGAATCCAACACCCCCACTGCATGGAGATACACTCTGTGTTGGCCGACAGATACTTTTTCGCTTTCGTGTTTTCAACCTTGCCAATTGCTGCTTACGCCTTGTAGCCAAAAAAAAAAAAAAAAAAACTAAAAACAAAAAAGAAAAACCGCTTTTGTGTGGGCGTTTCGTTTACTTTTCATTTGGTTTTCGCTCAGTCGATACTTTTATGCATATTATTGAGATACTTTTTGTATATATTGGTATTTCCCCACGTCTGCTTTCTCTCCATCTGTCCCCTACCAGTGGTTTTATTTTTGGGTGCATATTTAATTGATTATTGCCATGACAGCAAGGTAGTTTGACTTTTATGCGCTTTATACATGCTGTATAAAATGTATGAATAGTTTTATAGAAGGTTTGTCACCATGGAGAACTAAGACGTAATCGTGCTTAGTACTCACACGAGCCAAGTCGGTTGGTTTGAGTCGTTTTTGTACAAAAGAATAAAAATATTTGAAATTTAATACGCAAAGAAAATTCATAAGCAGTAAGTGGTAAGCGCAAAATGAAATAAGATTCACACAGACACACTGCTACAGCTAAAGAGAGGCATAGCAAAAAATAACAGACACAATATTTTCTCTGCGTATTTTGTTGTTGTTGTTCTTAAAAAAGTCAGACGTAAATGGTAAGCGCAAAATGAAATAAGACTCATATACAGTGTGCTACTGCTAGAGAGAGGCATAGCGAAAGAAATAATTAGAAACAAAGTTTTTTCTGCATATTTTGTCGTAGTTTTTCTTTAAAATGAAAGTGGTAAATGGTTAGCGCAAAATGGAATATGATTAACACACACGGTTAAAAAGCTAGATTGCCAATAATAACATAGACAATATCACGGCATATAGTTTTCTGTTTAAAAAAATTAGGTAAATGGTAAACGCAAAACGGAATAAGATCACATATACATGGCTGCAGCTGCTTGAGAGAGGAACTAGAGCTAGACATAAAAAATACTCGGCATAATTTTGTCTTGATTTCTCTTTTAAAAACATATGGTAAATGATAAACGTGAAACGGTATATGATTTACACACACGCATACAGCTAGCGAGAGGCACAGTAAAAAAGCAAAAACTAACATAGACAACCATTTCGCTGCGTATTGTCTTGTTACTGTACTTTCAAAATTAAGCGATAAATGGTAAGCGCAAAACGGTATAAGATTCACATATACATACACTGATACAGCTAGAGCAAGGCATAGCGAGAGTGTCAAAATAATTTAGACAGAATAATTTCTTTGCATATTTTGTTGATTTTCTTTTCTTTTAAAAATTAAACGGTAAGCGCAAAATGTAATAAGATTCAAACACATAGCTAGAGAGAAGAACAGCGGTATAGAGAAAAAATTTCATATTTGTTGTTGTTGTTCTTAATTCTTTTAGAAGTAATCGGTACATGGTAAGCGCAAAAAAGTATAAGACTCTGAAACATGTCTGTTTTTAGAATAGAATATTTTGATTGTTTCCATTACAAAAATTAGCAGTGCATGGTGAGAAAAATGTCATAGACTAAAATTTCTCCTGTTATTTTGTTGTTCTTCTTCTTTTAGAAGTAATAAGTACATGGTAAGCGTAAAACAGAATAAGACGCTGAAACATGCCTGTTTTTAGAATAGAATATTTTGATTGTTTCCATTACAAAAATTAGCAGTACATGGTAAGCGCAAAACAGAATAACATTCATATACACACAGTGTGATATACCAAAAGATAGTGATAGGGAGACGAAACGTAGTCCGAAAAATTTTTCTACAAATTAAGTTGTAATATTTCTTTTAAAAATATACAGTAAATGGTAAACGCAAAACGAAATAAGTTGCTGTGTCTTTTTTGTTTGAATTTAAGTTTTGAAGTAAATTTAGTAAATGTATTAGAAGATATGAAGCGTATTAAAACTTCGTTACAAGCAATCTTATCTAATTTTTTATTGCCAGCTTTTGACTTATTCAAAGCGAAAATGTTTCACTTTGCACACTAGCTGTCTTTTTTTTTGTCTCTCTTATATTTCATTCAAGTATTGTTTAATAAATTATTTTAGCTAATAAGCTTATAAGTCTGTCATTAGTTCTTGCACGCTCATATTCGGTTTACCCTTTTTTCTCTGCTTTCGCTTTTTAAAGTGCTTTTTTTTTTTGCTTGTCATGACTTACCCACTGACTCTGTGTATCCTTTTTATGCATTATTAATTTGTGGCTTTGACGTGTAGTTTTCAATTGCCACCATTAAACTCAATTCTCCTTTATTGACGTTGTTGTTCTTGTTGTTGTTTTTGTATACCGATTGGTTTGTTGTTGATTATCTACACTAATCGTCCTTGCATGTCACTTTGCGGTCTTTGTGGTTTTTTCGAAGTTGGTTTCTGCGCCTTGAGTGTTCTACTCGATGTGTTAGTGTTAATTAAAGCAGAATTAGAACAATTTAAAGTTCTTGAAACTAGTTTAGATGTACTGTGTGTGCTTCTATTTGAAATTTATTCGTGGTTTGCAGAATGGATTAAATTTCGGAAAAATTTATTTTAAATGAAATAAATTCTTTGGAATTATAAAAGTAAAATTGCTTTTTATATACATTTAATTTAATACAACGAATGTGTTAAAACTAGTTGGGAATTATAACTGTCTTTAAATGTTAAATTGAAGAATTTATACAAAATCACAAAGTGGAGATGTGAAACGGTTTTTCAGAGCACATACTAAAAACCTATTTTACCTATATGTATATTGTGACTCAATATTTTATTAAAATTTTCTTAATTTTCTTTGATTGGCTTTGATTTTCTCATACCCAGCAACTGCTTCATTATTGCCAACAACAAGAACATAAAAATTCAAATTTCCTGTTTAATAAATCCAACTAAGAAGAACGTTGCACATCATCATCATCGTCGTCGTCAGCAGTGCGCCAAGCCAGCTTAATCTAACTATATGTGCACGTGTAATCTTATTGGATTGTGCGAGTGAGAGATGCACATATAAGCGTACGCATTCGCACAAAATATAATTACAGTAGCATAATTTTCACATGTACTATATGTAGGTACATGCCTAGTAGAACTTGTAAGGTTACTGTAAGCTTCATGTGGTCGTAATTTGCTTTAACAACATCAAAACCATGCTTCTTGGTGAACATCTATACCAGAAAAGAACGGCTTTTAAAGGCTGGTTTTTGACGTCTTACTGTTCTTATTTATTTATACTTCTTTTGGAAGTTGTTAAGACACTTTAATTAAGTTTTGAATGTGTTAAAACTAGTTGTGAATTATGACTGTCTTTTAATTTAAAATTTAATAATTTATCTACACAAATTTATTAAATTTCCTACTGGGTATGTTCGTGCATATATCAATCCCACTTTAACTAAGTTTGATTAATATTACATATTGCTGTTGATTAATATATTTTATATTATCAGCTGTCTTACTCTTTCTCACGCATTGTGTCTTTGCATGTGTATTATGCGCTCGTACGCTGAGAGCAATACACAAGCAAACATATGTTGTATTTGCTGGAGATAACGTTATTTGCACTCGCTCGCTCGTTCGCTCACTCACTCGCTGCTGATAATGCTGCTGTACTGTTACTGTACTGCTTTATGTTGTTGTTGTTGTTCTAAGAGTATGGATTATGCATGTTGATAAACTTTAATTTTTTTCTGCACTGCTTGCTCTGCTCTCTTTGCGTTTTCAATGATGACTTTCCGACATTTTTGCACGTTTTAAATTTTTTTTCTCTCCGCTACATCTGATTTTTTTTTATTTATTTTCTTGCAGTTTTCTTTTTTTCTTTTAGTTGTGGAAAATATTTTCTTAGTCATTAAAAGTCTTTAAGCATATCCAGAAGTACTACCCATAATTCTTAACTGTTTTAGAATAGAAGATTTCTAAAATTTGATGTCATTTTATGCTCCATAAATTCTAAAAGCACCTTCAAAAGAAATAGTTGCTTTTGAACACTTTGTCAAAATAGTTCAAAAATTAATCTTCCCAAACTTACTTTAATATATCATCTAAAAAAAAAAGCAGTCCTGACAAATATGTACATGTCATGTAAGCAATCTAAGACTTCGTATATTCTAAGCAATGAGTTCTAGAAGCATCAAAAGCATGATTTCCTAGAATATGCTTACAAGTCATGCTGTGAAAATCTGTCTTTCCCAATTGCTTCTCCATTACGCACGCTATATGTTTCTCTCCCACACCTCTTGATATTTATTACACATAATTTGTATCTTTATTGTTTTTTTCCTCCGTCATCGTATTACACCGTATTGCAAGAAAGTGTGGCATTAGTTGAACCCGTGCGTAAGCGGTGAGGCAATTGGTCAGAGTGAGTTGTTTTATGCTATGGTGGGCGTTTGTTGATCCTTCTTTTGCTTTTTTTTTTGTTTTTTTGTTTTTCGCACCATTGCGTTTTTAGCGTTAAACGTGTTACATTGCGCTTCGTTAATTTACTGTCGCTATACATTTAGGTTGCGAGATACTTTTTTTTTTTTTTTGTTTGGTCTTATCTGTTGTTGTTTTAATTTTCTTCAACAAGGTTCTATTGAAATATTTAATTTAATTTATTAAATTTTAAGTGGAAATTGGAAACCTCATTTGTAAAATAGCGCTATTCGATTGGCTCACGGTGATTTCTAGACTACACCTATCAACAACCTCCTCTTTGAAGCCAACATTTCCCTCCCTAGAAATCAAAACATCTAATAATACATCTTTATCCCGCTAATAAAAACAAAAACTGTAAAGTTTTCTCCGCCCTTCAAAATGCTATACACCTCGTGCTTCCAACAAAACGATTCTGTACACTCACTTCCAAAATCTTCCTCTCCTGCTGAAATTTATTACCAATGGGTCAAACACGGGCTAAGTCTAAGTAATGGAGTATTGTAACTCCGACACCAAGACTCGCCAATTCATTCTTCATCATTGTATTCTTCTCTTCATATCATTTTCAACCCAAACACAGAAAAAATGATCCATTAACCTAAATGGGAAAACTTTACAAGACATCGTAGAAGGTGGTACTTCGCGGCATGGAACCCCATGCAACTTAGATCCACTGTAACTTTGGAACCCGTCTTATTACTGTAATGAAGCTTATACATTAGCTTGAGGACCTCATGTACTTTACAATTTGAAAATCTTGGCTTTATATGAAAACTTCTATTTTTTGGTGTATAACTTTAAGAATAATACCTCATATACAAAATTGTGCTCAACATCAAGAAAGAAGAAGAAGACTAAGAACACTAAGAATACTTGACATTTGCATCATATGTTACCGCTAGAACAACTTTTAATCTGAATTTACATCAATTTGTCTGGTTTCTGATATCTGAATCATAATTAAAGCTATGGAACAAGATGCTCATACTATAACCAGTCTGTACCTACGACATTTAGTTCTGTCGATTGGCAAATATTTTGAACATCGAAAAGGTTTGGAGGTTCCAGAGAAAAGTGTTGATGCTTATACTGCAGAAGGAACTTGGAATGTACTTGTTCAAGTAAGAGCAGAGCAGGCTGAGGATTACCTGACAAAAGTCTATGGAGCAAATGCTTATAAATTAAAAAACTGGAGCGTCCCATTTAAAGCTTTCACACTTATCGCCTCCATCTATCTATACCACAAACCACGACAATTAAATTGTTATTCAATGCTTCATTATTACATCCAAAAAATTTAACGATTGTGCCTCAAGTGACAGATTTTAAATAAAGAAAGTTTATTGGAAGTCTGCTTGTTTACGGGACTTTATCTTCGCCTGGATTGGTCTTTCCTTCTTTGGTCTTTCATTGCACGCATGCCTCAATTTGTTCTTTTGAATCTTATTTCAGACAAGGGGAATAAGCATTTAAATATTTCGAATTCACCACCAATTTACATGAAGATCTTAGTTTTTGGTTCGTAAACTCTTGAATATTCTCTGAGAAGATTAGCAATAATGATTCCAATATAACCTTCTCAGTCCTCTTTGAGAAAATTGGCAATAAGCGATTAAATAGTCTTGTATAGTCTTCTGAATCTTCTCCGAGGAAATTACCAATAAGAATTTCAATAAAGCCTTCTCAATCTTCTCTGAGAAACTTGGCAAAAAGCATTCTAATATTCAGAATTCACCATAAATTCACATGAAGATCTTAGTTTTTGACGTCTATAGCCTTCGCAAAATTCTCTGAGGAAGTAGCCAATAATGATTCCAATATAGACTTTTCAATCTTCTCTAAGATAATGACTATAAGTATTCTAATATTTAGCGCAAATTCACATGAATGTCTCAGTTCTTGGCTCGTATAGTCTATTGAATCTTCTTTGAGGAAATTGACAATCAGTATTCCAATATAGTCTTCTTAATCTTCTCTAAGAAAATGGGAATCAGCAATTTAATTTTCCAAAATCCCCACAAATTTACATAAAGATCTTAGTTCTTGGATCGTATAGTGTTCTGAATCTTCTCTGAGAAAATTGAAAAGAAAAAATGGATTCCAATATATCCTTTTCATTCTTCTCGGTGAAAATGACAATAAGCGTTCAAATATTCAGAATTTATCACAAACTCACATGAAGATATTAGTTCCAATACTAGTTGCACTCAGTATTGGAACACTTTATACTCCACCGATGCTCAGCAAGCCGCCTTGACAGAGGAGGTTTGCTAACGCTTATTCTATCAATTTGGAATCAGTTAGTCTACTACTCTAATGTCTTAATCTCTTCTAGGAAGTCTGTGAATGGAAGATTTCTTTTATTTGCATTCCTAAGCTCCATAACTGTTTGTGGTCAGCTTGTTTTGAGCTTTTCGCCATTTTTGGTTATAGTGAAGTGTTACTATCTCGCATTTGAATTTTAGATTTTATATTTCGGGCTTGCACCCTGCTTAAGGATCTTTTCACAATTATAACATACTTTAGTTTCATTCTTGATCTGGAAATTTTCAATTTTCTGGAATGTTTATTTTAGTTTAAATTTGGATTTTTAATTTAACAGAAGTACCGTAATTTTTATATATTTTCTAAGTCCATCTTGACCTTGTAGATTTTAGTTACATGTTTATTGAATGTTCTCACAGTTCAAATTGAGATATTTACTGAACAGAAGACAGATTGTAAGAAAATTCAATTTCAATTTCGTCATTTGACTTATTATCAAGCATATAACGTTTTACATTTTAAAGAAGATTTTTCGAGACGAGAATTTATATGTTTTAAAAATTTACTTCACTTTCAGTTGGCCATACAAATTTTGTAATCAAATCGCACGATTCTTCCGAAAACTGATAGCGGAGCAGTTTATCGATTTCAATTTCGTAAATTTGTTACGTTTGGGAAATCATTACGAATTTCACTTCATTCAAATCGTAAAGCTCTATCGATTTTAATTTCTTAAATTCTGTCAGATAACATTCCAATTCCCATGACCAATAGTTTTTTCAAAGCCTCATTTCAGCACGAGAACTTCTAGGTGACATATTTTAATGCATAAATCTGCAGAACATTTGAATTAAATCTTGCTTGATTTTTCTGTTGTTGTTATTTTTGTTTTGCGTAGCCATTTTTGTTTTTATTGTTTTTTATTGTTACGCGTAATATTTTGTTGTTGGACGGTGCTATTTACAATGATTGATTACCTCGGAGGCGCGTTTATTTTCACTAAACAAAACGAATGAACAAATAAGCCAGCAAACGAGTCAACTAGCATCGCAAGCGAGAGTTAATTGTTGTCAAGGTTGTTGTATTCTTGATTTGTTTTTCTTTTTTTATTTAGTTTTAGGTTTTGTTGCTGTTTTTGACATTGTTTGCATAAAATAGTCGCAAAAACTGCTTAAATATGCTTTACGGAATTTTGCTTTCTTTTTTTTTTCCTTCTGTTTCTACTCATTTTGCTATTTTATTTTGTATTTAGTTCGGTTTTTATGCTTGAAAAGTTTTCTGGTTTTTCTAAATTTATCTCTGTTTATTGTATTTTGTGTGATTCTTAGTTGTGATTGTGTCAAATTGTTGTTGCTTGTTGTTAATGGTCATCGAAACCAATCTTTAGAATAATTTGGCCTAAATTTTTATTGCTGTTGCTTTTAAATGGTTTTAAATTTTTTTATTATAGAGAGAGAGTGAGAAAAATGTTCTATAAAATAGAAAAACAATTGATTTGAAATAAAAAAAAGTAAAAATTTATAAATAGGTGGAAAAAAAAATTATTCAAAATAGAATTATTGAATTTTATGGAATCATATCACTTAAATAAGTAAATAAATAAATAAATAAGATAGTTTTATACTGTCAATCCGCTTTTATCCCAATAGGGTGTTTACAGGTAGTTGATTAACAGTTTAGTTGTGGAGATAAGTCACCACATTTATTACTGATGGACTCAATAAACCAAGGTCTTCGGAACGTACAGTAATGGCCCGAGATTTGACCAACTATTTTATACTGTTGAACATGCAATCTTATACCATGATCAGGTAGGGTGCAGTGCCATATCCCTTTTTTTTTTAACTATTATATGGATACTATTTGTAGCACCCTTAACTACGGCTGCTTGTGTAATCTCAGTAAGACTTTGAGACAGTTCAAACAAAACTTTCAGCAGAGCAATCTGAAGACTGCCACTGGTTGCTTACAAATGTCTCACGTCCAACACCATGAGAAAGTGATGGTGTTTTTTGTGTGCCATCATTATAACTTACTTCTGAAGCAAATTTTTGTTCGGTGCATATATATGAGTAATCAACACAATTATGGTGGGCGTATTTTTATACTCTGTTCTCAAATATATGTAACAAGCATAAATAGGCGAGAGGTCCCATAAAATTGAAAATATCTTGATCAGCATCAAAAGAAGACGAGTCGATGTAGACATGTCTGTAAAAAGTCTTATATACATAATTAAGTGAACCTTACACGAAATTTTCTAGTTGAACTTAAAGTCAGTATGTGTGCAATGCATTAGTCTACCGGTCATTGTTTATGGTGATCGTAAATTTAACGACCTTAACGATTACAGATAAACCGTGAGAATCAATTGTACTGTTTGTGCGCTTATTATCACACAATCAGCGGATGGTTCGTGCAGCACGCACAAGCAGCAGCGACAATATGTCCGTCTGTCCGTATGAAAATCGAGATCCTGGAGACTATAGTAGATAGTGTCTTCAAATTTAGATTTGTTTACTCATTCTTTAGAAAAGTTATTGTACATTCAATCAATTTGCTTACCGCCTCCCTAAGTGCGAGTTGGGAGTTTCCATGCAAACATATTCTAAATTCTGAGTTTTTGTTAATAATTAATAAAATATATATTAAGAACTTATGGGTCCACTATAAGAAGTAGCCCCCATACATATCTGTTCAACCTTTCTGAGTTTTATTATGAAACTTTTTTTTATTCATCTTGCATGATTCCTAAATAAATATTCCATCGGATAACTAGAAGTGGTAGCCTGCGCTCATACAAATTGTTAAGAAGATGGGTTTCTCGTAGTCGAGCTCACTCAACTGCCGGGTTCGTTCTTGTTCCAACATAAGTTCGTGATAGTATCGGAGAGCCGCGTCTTCTATGCACAGTTTTATTATGAAGCCGACCGCATGCTTGACAGAATATAAAAATTTATTTGTGTGTCTTCAAGTTAGATATTTAGCAAGTTGATGAAGTGCTCCACTACGTGTTGAATGTCCGATATGTTCTATAAACAAGAAGGACAGAGAAAAAGGGAGAAAGAAGGTATGAAGAGTGGGTGAGAGATGAAATGGGACAGAGAGTAGGCTGGAGTGCAGGTAGTAAGATAGAGAGAGAGAGAGAGAGAGAGAGTAAAAGCTAGAGATATACATTTCGGTGATGATTTTGTCATTGTTTTTCTTAAAAAAAAAAAAAAGTAGCTGGTAAGCGCAAAACGCAATTAAATTTAAAGTGTATTTTGTGCTTATCTCGTGAAAGTGTAAGTCAATTGCACAAAGATATAGCAGAAGAGGCAATAAAATGACACTTAGGGACTAAATTGTACTAGGTAGGCCGCCACCAACTATTTGCTCGTAGCACTAAGACTAAATTATTGAACGCTTAAAACATCATAACAAAGCTGAATCTGCAGTTCTGAGTTAGTTAGTTCCTATGCCAGAACTTTCTTTACAGCTACTTTTGCTTTTTCAGTTTATTTTTCTCTCACATTTTTTCTTATATTTTCCGCTAACATGAATTCGAAACAGTTTTCTTTATACAGCTCTCTTTAAACTTTGTAATCAAACGAATTTTAATCAATCAAATATATTTACCTTAAGCTACTAGAAAATTTCATTTCTGTTGCTAGAAATTATTCAATAAATTCCCAATAAAAATAATAAACATTCCGAATTATTTGTCTATGTTTTATAGCGAAATAATTGCGTACTAAAAATAAAATATTATGCAAACACAAGCTGGCTGCAATATAAATCAATAAAAACAAAACACAAGAAAGCTGTTTACTTGCATGAAATATGTTCAACGTAAAGTAAAAGATATTATTTATTTAAAAACACTTTTTTTGACACTAAAAAGTTAAATTTATCTCGCTCGAATTTATTTTTATTTTTCTTTTTTTTTTTCAAACCATAAATATTAACCACATACACTTCAGCACAGATACAGAGATACATAGTAGTGCGTTTTATCGCTATTTTGGCTTATCGAATATTTTTCTTTTGGTTTCTATATGAATACCTATACATATATATATATATATATATATAGAAAAAAGATATAAAACTGCAAAACCAACAAAAATGCAACCACATATTGTATAAAAAAAAAAAAAACATAGCAGATATACGACAAAAATTCGTATGGTACAACAAAATATTCAAAATATTTTTAATGCAAAACAATAAAACGAAAATCAGAAAAGAAAAAAATATAATTACTATAAAAATATATTTGATTAAATGTTTTACATACTCTGTATGTAGTGTATCTGTAGTACGAAAACAAAAGCGAAATATTATTGTATGCGTGATGCGTGATGCGTTCATGTATCGCACGTCGTCGTCGTTGTCGACGTCGACAAGGCCAATTGCATTTTTATGCGCTGAAAAATCGTATAAAAAAGAAAAACTACAAAGAAATGAAAAACTAAAAAAAAAAAAACGAAAGAAAATGTTGTAAAAATGCCACTGCATAATACTTTGTATGCTCATATAAAGAGAGAAAGAAAATATGTGAAAATGTGTATTGAAAACGCAGCGCTTATACACTTTAATGTATATGAAAAATTGCATTTAAAACTAATTGCGAATTGTAAGTGCTTTTCAATTTAAATCAAAGAGCAAGAATATAAACGCTGTATATTATGCGCTTATGCAATAACAGTTATGTTCTCTATCATACAATTGGAGTACACTAATACAAACACAGTTTTCTTGCTTTTACTATGACTTTAAATGTATCACTTCATTGAATACTTCCATGAAACTTAAGACTTAATTACGAGTCTGTAACAAAGCTGCAAAAATAAATATGTATACCCTACACACATGTAATCCCAAATAATTAAATTTAAATAAGACAAATGTAAGCCGATGAACGAACGAACGAACGCAAATTGTACAATGTTTCAAATGAAAGTGTAATATTTTTTACATATTGTTGTGTTGTCTATTTATTTTGTATTTTAATTGAATTTCTTTTGGTTTTATTAACACATTTGTAGGCATATAGAAATTCTTGTGGATACATCGTTGCACTACAATATATATCTATCTATCAATCTATTTATAGTCGAACAAATTGAAAAACTTTATGTGTGAGCTTGAGGTTCATTTACTCTTAACAATTACTCTGCTTGCTTTTGTCTGGTGGTTTCATGCCAGCAACTATAAATAAATCTTAACAGAAATGTATGACTTGTGTGAAGATTCAACTTATTGCATGTTCCTATATATAAATATATATCAAAAGGTTTTATGAGTTATATAGTGTATTGATTGAGTTGCTTTTTGTACATATACAAGTATCCGTCGTGACCGCCTGTCGAATTGGCCGTAGAATCTTTGCCCACATTTGGGCAGTAAGCAATAGACACCACGTGACTTGCCCATGTTGAAATAACTATGAATTACAGCTCGTGAGTCGCTGATAACCTTGCTACGAGATTTGAGACTTTCGCAAAGCCTCGTAAACTAGAACCAATACTAGTTATACTGTCAATTCGAATCTTTAAACAGTTCCGGATTGTTGATCCATAAAGTATTTAAAGTATAGCTGTATGAATAGCAATGAAAATTTGATGTTACACACACCACACTGACATGTGAAATAGCCTCAGTGGTTGAAGCGAGGCCTATTGATATGTCTTCTTTTAATAATAATGGCATTTACACCATTGGAACAGTTTATTTGGTCCGATAAAACAAAAATCAAACGATTCTAAGCAGATGAGAAGGCATATTTTTAGATTAGACCTTATGAAGCTATTCGAAAGCATCACATGAAACAAATATGGCGAAGGTAATTTAATGGTTTGGAGCTGTTTTATTTGGTTGAATTTGGGACCGCTTATATAAATTGGTAGAAGACATTTTCAAACCCATTTACACGATTTTGTGGAAATCCTCCTCCTATTCCGTGGATGAAGTCATTTTCCAACAGGACAGAGACCTCAAACACATGGCAAAGATTGTCCAAAATTTGGTATTAAGGCAAACATTTTAGATGATAAAATGGGCTGCTCAAAGCCCGAACATAAATCCGATCAAAATTTGTGGTCTATATTGAAAAGATGCTTAGCACAACAGGAGCTTCGGAACCGTTTTAAATGGAAAGAGATTCCAAAAGAATGTTTCTGAATATTTTAGTGGTGTTTATTTCTTTAAATTTTTCCTTTAATAAGTAACTCAAACTGTGCGAAATTTCACGGTCAACTACGCACCGAATTTTGCGACCGAAAGGCCTTGCTTTGAAGCCATATAAAGTTCAATTGGTGCAGCAGCTTAAGCCAATTGACCATCCACGCCGAGCCGTCTACGCTTCGGAGATTGGGCGGAAGATCGTTTGGTTGAAGACCCCGAATTTTATCGAAAAATCATCTTTTCGGACGAGCAGGAGTAGAAGCCGATGCAACCAAAAACGAGTGACTGTTTGGTGCGAATTTTTGGTCCGGCGGCATCATTGGCCCATTTTTCTTCGAAAATGTGGAAGGAGCCGCCGTAACCGTCAATGGTGAGCGCTACCGTGCCATGTTGGCTGATTATTTTTTTTTTTTGATCAAATTGAAGGTGAAGACTTGGACGATATTTGGTTTCAACAGGACGGCGCTACGTGCCATACAGCCCACGCTACAATCGATCTTTTGCACTGAAAAATTGGGTTGATCGAATGAGGTAATGCCAAGTCAGCCGTGGTGGACATTTGAAGGAAATTATTTTTCATAAATAAATGACATGAAATAACCTTTCAAATAAATGCTTATTGTAATCTATCAAGCCTTTCTTTTTAGGCCCTGTACCGAAGGTACAAGAGCCTATTGGGTTTGTGCAAATGTATGTAACAGGTAGAAATAATGGTCGGAGACCCCCCAAAGTTACCACCATTATGGTCAGGAATGAAAGAGGAGTCGATATAGCCATGTCCGTCTGTCCGTCCGTCCGTCCGTCCGTCTGTATGAACGAAAGGATCTCGGAAACGGTAATAGATAGAGACTTCGTGTTTTTTGCATTCGACTAGGATTGCTCCGGAATTTCACAAGTTTATTTTGAAATTTTGCCCATCCCCCCCCCCCCCCCCCCTTCCCCAAAAAATCACCCCTTAGGGTGAAAATTTCTTCGGCACAAAAAAAATTGAGTGTACCAATATAGAGATAACGTCTCTCTAAGCAAAAATCCAAAAAGTTCATCAAAATCGGATAATAAATGGCGATTTTATAAGCAATTGAATTTGAACAACCCCCCTTTTCTTTTCATTCATATTCGCGCAGTGAGAAAAGGTCATGTGTTTGGTCATAAGCTCGGGAAACATTTAATATGTTTGTTAGGCGACCTGAACTGGTACAGGGCCTCTTACAGTCGGTTACGCCCGCAATCCAATCTAAGATAATTGAAAATTTGCTGTCATTAGGAACGTAAAATTTTTCTTATGGATTTTCGGAACTTTCGATCTTCTAGTATAAAAGTATTTCGCAACCAAATATGGCATCTCAAACACTTGTTTCGCTACGCCGCACACATTTCTTCTTTATATAAAGCTTGCACACATACGAATGCTGCGAAGTTTATTTAAAAACCAAAACAGTGGCAACACTGGCTTCGTATATTTTAAGTAAGTTCCTTTAATTTGTCATTTCTTTTCACACATTACAACTAATTTTTTTCTTTTTTGCGCTCTTGTTGGAGCGTTGTCATTCACACTTTGGGTTATTATTTCGTTTTTTATTTTATGGAGACTATTAAATCATGTTTTCTGTTTGATTTTTTTTTTTTTTAAGATTTCAAGAAATACACAAAAGTAAATGTTATATTTTTCTCGCACATTCCATTACTTTCGCTCTCCATGCCAGTATCGTACTTCAACACCCGCACTCTATCTTCTTAACTTAAATGCGATTTCGTTTGATCGATAATTTAAAATAGTATTCGTCGTTGTACTTTAAGTGAAGGTCTTCGAAGTTACACGAGTAAAGCAATACATTCAGCATGCGGGAGCGTTGGGGGGTGTTGGTATGTATTGAAAAGTAGATACATATATATGTAAATAGTAATTAAAAATAGCAGCTGTGAGTTGTGCTCCTGAAAGTGGAAAATTATGCAAATCTAAGCTTAAGGATTTATATTGAAAACGTGATTTATGGTTAAATAATAGCATTAATTAATTTATATATATAATAAAATTTGTTACTCATTATATATACTTTTCTTTTCATTACAGGTGAGTCACGATTTGTACATTATATATCCATACATCAGCAGCTTAGTAAGTAGTGAAATTTATTTGAAAAAGAATATAAATTTCTGAAAATCCCAACTTGATAATAATATATGTTTATTTTCGCTACAAGATTGTCGTTTGTAAGCTTGATAATGTTTGACTCATACATAACTAAAATAAGTACACACTGTGAGTCAAAGTTTCTTACTCGCTTGCTGCCTTACAAGTTAACACATCAGTAGGAGTGAGCTAAAATTATGCCAAACTGTGCCCAATACACATTTTCTGTATGCACACAATTAATCACTTTGCCAAAAAGAAATAAATATATGTTTGCGAAATCCTTGACCTATTCTATATTGGCCAAGTAATGAACTCGATAAAAAAAATATATTTCACCTGCCTTGCGAACATTTATAATAAGTATCTGAAAAAGTTTGTTGCTCCTCAAATTGAAATTTTACACACACAAATCAGCAACTTGTATCGCGAATATCTTTTCTCTTTTTTTTTTTTTTATATTTTTTATATTTTTTATTTTTCTTATCGACGAGTCTGCTCTCACGTAGCGTTTTATTTTTGCCTTCCCTCATTTGAGCCCCATTTTTTAGCCTAAACTACGCTTTACAGAAAGTAAACAAAGCAGCAGCAGCAGCTAAATAAGCTCAAGAAAAGAGAGGAGCAAAGCGTAAGCGAAATCAAATAAGACGCTGTCGCCATCGTTAAAGACTGCTTTGACCGATTCTGCACGCTCTCACTTACTCGCTTGCTGTCTGACTGTCTCACTCTGCGCGGTATGGAGAAATTATAGAAGGCAATAACCTTGAGGCAGGTTTTTCACATGCTTTTTTTTTCTTCTTTTTTTTTTTTTTTTTTTACTGTTTGTTCCAACGTTCATTTGGTTTGGCTGTTCGCTGTTTGCCTCTACATGGCATTGCCGATTCGACGCCAATGACACGATGTAGAACAGCTTTGGTAAAAACGTTAATAACTGCTGAATTGTTTAACGACAAAAGCGGGCGAAATGAATATAATAAAACAATCTTGATATACTAATTCGTTTTTTTTTCTCTTACCATTCACAAATATACGCACACATTTGGTGTATTAGTCTGAAAAGTTTAACACATTAAAGAAGACCCTCATAAATTGTTTATACACTTGGTTCTGCACGATGAGACAAGTCGATTTAGAAAGATTTTCGTCCGTCTGTCTAGCTCCAAAACTTTTGTAAGAAAAATATATTAATTGCATCTTCTATTTTTCCAAAATAACTTTCCCCCTTCCAAAAAAAAAAAAAAGACTAAGTCTATAAGCCTCACCCACATAAGCAAGTGAAATTTCTTTTGCCATGGGTATTTTTTTTTATAATTAATGTCTATTTTATATGGTAAAATTCGCGTATGCCATCATGCTCCTTAATCTTCAAAAAATCACCACAAATATGTCTTAAATTAAGAAGTTCTTATGGAACATTTGTGGTGAACAGCTTTGGTATAACTTTTAGAACTAAATAAGTAACAACGTATACAAAGAAAGACACTCATCATTTTTTTCGCTCACCAAATCAAATCACAAATAATATCAAACAAAGAATCTCCCAAGTGACCCACGCAGGTCTCCACTTTTGCAAACAGTTCAATAATTGTACCTCGATCACACACGCGTCCGGGCCACACTTGAAAAAGATCAGTGCTTTCGATATTTTCTTACCTTCCTTATGCTTATATATTTGCAATAGCGGTTCAATAGCTCTCGAACCGGCACTGCTGGGCAACAATTGGGAGAGGGCAGTGCTTTTGTCATTTTTCGCAAATAGTAAGAAGCGCAAAAGATGATAAACACAAGCAGAAGTCATTGGGGATAGACTTTTGATCAGTTTTGGCTATGTTTCATTCATACAGGTCTCAGAGGTCGTAACATCACTGATAAGATGTTAGGATATAATATTTAAAGCAACTGTTCTAGTTATATGTAGTTGCAATTAATCAAATAAATAAACTCATAAGCTTTCCATATTTATTTTTTTCTTGCCTTGTCGTACCCAAAAATTTAAACATTTGAAATTACGATTCCTTTACTTAAAAGAAAACTTCTGTGGAACAAATACTCAGCAGAAAGAGTGATGAAAACCACAATTGGCATTTGGTCGTAATAAAGACAAACAGGAGGTGTTATCTCCAATGTACGGTTTAAAGCAGTGAACAATTATGGATCAGCGGTGCATTGCACTCCATACCGACTTAAGCATTAAATAAAAATATAGTTATTTCTTCACTAGTTCTATTAGTGAAGGAAGTCGCCTATATGGGCGCGATAAGACATAAAAAAGGCAGCTCAGGGTAAAGCGGTAGATTATGATCCTAAAGTACTGCAAAGATTTACCTAAACTCTGTTCCAAAATTACTTTGGAATTAAACACTAGTCAGAATGGCATACAAGAAAAGAAGGTTTCAGTTAGTCTGAATATTTAAGTTGTAGGAGGAACTCCCCAGAAAAAGGGAAGTCGAACATTCATTGTTGCTTCCAAACCACTGCAGTGTCTAGCAAGCACAAACTGCAGCTGTTCAGGAAATTTTACCCTCGAAACTTAGAATGAGTTGAAACTGCATTGCAGTATAAACTTTCTGTGGTTGCCAGACCATCATAAAATTGAGGAAACTGTGAAGCGGACTAAACTTGAAAAAAAATTACTAACTAGGTTTTGTTCTGGCAAATCTACTAATCGATCCAATAACTCATAAATTTAATTTTATGACAGATGGAAATTTGACTCAAGATAAGAGGATCATGAGAAGTAAACGGGTTAAGTTTGGTCAAAATTACAGGGGCGATACACCACCAACATAATTTAGCGAAATTTTACTATCGTTAATACTTAAATCCTAATCAAACTATGTACTATTAAATAAAACCATCAGACAAGCACACTCAACTGCACCATAGTTCCTTTTTTTTAGGCCCTGTACCGAAGGTACAAGAGCCTATTGGTTTTGTGCAAATGTATGTAACAGATAGAAATAATAGTCGGAGACCCCCCAAAGTTACCCCCATTATGGTCAGGAGTGATAGAGGAGTCGATATAGCCATGTCCATCTGTCCGTCCGTCCGTCTGTATGAACGAAAGTATCTCGGAAACGGTAATAGATAGACACTTCGAGTTTTTTGCATTCGACTAGGACTGCTCCGGAATTTCACAAGTTTATTTTAAAATTTTGCCCCTCCCCCCCTTCCCCATTAAATCACCCCTTAGGGTAAAAATTTCTTCGGCGCAATAAAAATTGAGTACACCAGTATATAGATATGGTCCCTCTAAGCAAAAATCCAAAAAGTTCATCAAATTCGGAAAATAAATGACGATTTTATAAGCAATTGAATTTGAACGACGACCCCCCTTTTCTTTTCATTCATATTCGCGCAGTGAGAAGTGGTCATGTGTTTGGTCAAAAACTCGGGAAACATTTAATGTGTTTGTTTGGCGACCTGAACTGGTACAGGGCCTCTTACAGTCGGTTACGCCCGACTAAAATTTCCTTACTTGTTTTGGATTATTTTCTTTTTCCATTTGGAACCCTCTTTCGTGCTATATTAGTATATTCTCTTAAGACACGAAACTGATCTCAATATAATAAATGATATAGAGCCAGGTAATGCTGATAAGCCAAAAGAATATTCGCAGGAATCTCCATATAGACACTGGTTTGCGACAGTCTATATGAACATTGAGATCTAGGTTCCTTTATAAAAAATAGAAACTAAGAATAAGAAAGACGTGTAGCACCTTTAACGACTCTAACTCGACTTAACCCCACTAAAAGGAATTGTGTTCACAAACCCGTTATGGAATGAAAATCTACTCGTTTGTTAGCTAAGTATTTTAACTGGATCTAGGCCATTCATTACTTAGATGTTTCTACAAAATCTTTTTGTTTTTTGATAAAAAAAAAAAACTTATAAAGAATATAACTTTCCAAAACTTCTAAAGCTCTTTCATCCAATTTTATTAGAATTCATGCTTCTGTGCTTTAGAACCATAGAACAGGGACTATCGGCATCTTGTAGATTTTAGCTTTCGTCTTTCTAGGAAGTTTTCTACTTCTAATTCTCTGGTTGATCAGAAAGTATCATCTATTAAGAAGTAGGATTGTTCATTTGTTCTCCAGACTGAATTGCTTGTGGGTGGCTATTTTGTTCCAAGGTTTAGTGCCTAAATTATATGTCTGAAGGCTGTTTAACAATCTCTCAGCCGATCTTGTGTGCCAAAGATATCAATTTCAATTGCGATCTTTCTTCTAAAAGATCAAGAATGGCGAAGGATGTACTCCATCAACAGATTAAATAAAAAACCGCACGATAGCGTATCACACTGCCTGAAACTTCTTTTGGCATCAAAGTGTTTGGAGAGATTCCTTTTTAGAAAAAGTGTCTTTATGTCTAAGATGACTAATCGTTGCTGGACTACCTAAAGCAGATATGGCGCATAAATGCACAGCTCTCTTCTATGATTTGTTGCAGTTTAAATATTTGATGACTGGTCGACCAGGGTGATCGGAAGCCACAATGATACTGCAACCGTATGGCTTCAGCCTTTTCCACAGTTCGCAGAGTTTTACAGCAAGAGAAGACTTATTTCTGCATAGTAGGCACAAAAATCAAAGTCAACTTTCTGAAAGACGGGACAAAAAAAAAAAAAAAACTATGATTCCAATCATTTGACATATCTTTAATTGGACCAAAACTTGCATATTCTTCATCTCCAATAAATCAGCTGGCAACTCATTCCGATGAGCCTGTAATTTTTTTTTTTTAGCTTAGTCGACCTAATTTTGTCCTTCATCGCCTTCAAGTAAGTTAGAGAATTGATTCCTCCATATTTGCAAAGCTTCCTGAACTTTTTTGCAGAATATAGTTCCGGGCTTGGCCTTTGAATAGAATATATGTGCTTCATTTCTATCGCATAACCTCTGAGAACATGGTCAAGTTTATGCCTTTCTTCCTTCTTTTTATTTTGCCTGAAAAAATATTTTTCTTCTCTTTAGTTTTCTTGCAGAATTTTTTTATATGCTATTAGTTTCTTCTCTGCATTAGTGTTTGCGATGCTTCCAAAAGCCATTGGCAAATATAAAATGTGAGGATCATAGCGCCACTACTTCTGGTTTATTAAACTCGAAAGTGTAAGATGCCGTGAAGCATCACGAATATTTTATTATTTTTATAGACCGTCCAAATGCTTTCATTTGTAAATTTTTATATTACAAATTTTTATTTATAAACAATTATTTAATATATTCCTAGATAATTATTTTAGGAGCTACTAAAAGGCTTAACCATTTGTGTTTATGTTTAATATTAATTGCATACAAAAAACCATCACCATTAAAATTTTTATGACTCACACTAAGCTGAAATTGGAGAACGCCCAACTTTTGCTACGCTGCTGCTATTTGTTCTAAAGTGAAATACATAAAAATTCAAATCATTATTAACCTTTTGCTGGCAAAGATCCTTACTGCGGTGTTGCCATATCGCTCGCACTACGTAGTGCGTGCTCGTCGTTTAACGCTGTTTGGCATTCAAAAAATGATAAAATCAGCGACGCAATTGTTTTTTAACCTGCAGCTATCAATGATTGTCAAAGTTTTACACAGCTTTTCTGCTTAACGTTTCATCATCGTCATCATCGTCATCATCGTCAGCAGCTGTTGAACTTTTCAGCGAAAATTGTGCTGAGTGAGTTAGATGGAGTTAAGGCATGAGTTGAGTTGAGTTAAGTTGAGTTGAGTTGGTGAGTGTAGCGTGAAAAGTTGGCAATGCGACGACATGACATGCCACAACAACAACTCGCTAAGATACAAGCGTGAACGTCATAAAACACGCGCAAAGGTCAAAGTTCATTAAAGACACAGTTGTACATAATAAAATAATACTAAATTGTAAAGGATGCGTACGCGGGTGCTAGTCTAGTTGCTGATGCTTAAGGATTCAGACACTTGCGCCTGCTGCCTACGCGATTTCTGTGCGACTTTTAATAAACCATTCACTGCTTCTACAGACAGTTAGTGAGTTACTTATTGACACACTTTAAAGCTATTCATGACATCCAATTGGTTAGTTTATGCGTCATATGCGTCATATGTTCATGTGATTGCTGCTGCATGCAAAGTAGCTTCGATTATTACAAGTCATAAGAAAAACTGTTGATTAAGTCAGCAGCAATGACGTCGTCAATTCGTTTTTATAGACGCCATAAAATGAGAGTCTGTGTCAGGGTTGCAGCATTTCATCTGCTGTGCCAAGGGAGTCGAAAGTTAATTGCGCGAATGAGTTATAAAATTGCAGCTTTATTTGCAAGTGTGTGTGGGTGTGCTTTGCATATTTTATAGTGCTGCACTTTGAGCGGTGTTGTATAACGCCATAAAGCAATGCCGCTGATATTGATTTAATGTGGTTGACAAAGGTTTTCTCTTTCCTTTCATCTTACACAATAGTTTTACGAGTTTTGTTTTTGTAGAACTAGCATATATTGAAAGACAGTTTTTATTGTTCCTTTAAATAAAGGATTAATTTAAAAAAAGTACTAAAAATATATAGTAATATCATTTAAAGTCATTTATTTTTAACATTTAAATCGTTAAATAATATTTATTGTAATGCAAATCAGTTTAAAAGCCGCTTGCATGGAAATCTGATATCCTAATCACTAGGCTATATGGAAATTAATTGCTTATGTATTGTTTTATTAAAAAGCCTTTTTCGACAAATGAAAGGATAAGCAGCACAATTCCAACGCATATGCACAACTAATCGCTTGCAATTGCTTCTAATTGATTCAATCAAAATATTACGTTAAATACTAAAAATAAATCCGTCCAACAGTCTGTTGTGAATGAAGTTTAATGAAAAGTGATGCACTTTTAGCTTCATCTTGCATCTATCTATCTAATAAAAATCTATCCAGGTCTGTTCTTTTGGCAGACAATCAACTACTTTTAAACTTTTGCCTTGCTTTGTTTCCGTCACTAGAAGTTTGACTTCATCCATCAATTTGTGGCATTTTTCTTCAATTTTCATTAGCTTAGCTGCTCTAGTTCCCGTTTTCCTTCTTGGGTTGTAATTTGCCATTATTTAATAAAAAGTCTATTTTTTTTTTATGTATGAAAAGAAAAGGGAGGACGGAAGTATCATAGGTCGTTCAAATTCAATTGCTTATAAAACTGACATTTATTATCATCCTATTTTGATGAACTTTTTGGATTTTGGCTTAGAGAGACGTTATCTCTATACTCTATACTTAATTTATTTTGTGCCGAAGACATTTTTAGCCTTGATTTTATGGGCGGGGCAAAATTTTAAAATAAACTTTGGAAATTTCGGAGCAGTCCTAGTCGAATGCAAAAAACACGAAGTCTCTATCTATTACCGTTTCCAAGATCCTTTCGTTCATACGGAAGGACAGACGGACATGGCTATATCGGCTCCTCTATCACATCTCACCATAATAGGGGTAACTTTGGGGGGTCTCCGACCATTATTTCTATCTGTTACATACATTTGGACCTTATGCAGAGGGCTTAAAAATTGGAGGAAAGACTCCAAAGCTTTGTTTATACTATTTTTGATATCTAATTGGTTTTTTATGTATTTTTGTCTGTTGAACACGATTTTGAGTCTTAAAATGAAATAAAGATGAAAATCTTTATTAGAAATTTTCACTGTCAATTCTCTTTTACCATCTGAAACTTTAATTCATCTTATGCTCAAGACAACGTACATAATGGCTTGCATCGTTCCGAACGAGATTCCAAGATCGCCGTCTATCTCCATGATGCTCATTTAATAATATCTCAAAACGTTTGCCTTAATTGGAACATTCCGGACATATTTTGTTCTATCTAATATTCAAACTCATCAGCATGTTCACCATTCAACGGAAACATCTTCAATACCAAGTGTGTTCCTTATTATTATTTACTTCTTGACTGGTCTATTATGGTTAATTTTATGCGGCTTAAAATTTAAACAAGATACCAATGGTGCAAGAAATACAGAGACTATTTGTCCCCATTTTCAATTATTCTGTACCGCATTTTGGTCAGAGTTGCCAGCAATGGCATGACTGCTCAGATGTTGCCTTCGAATTCTTTCAATATTTTGAGAATGTTAAAGTAAACATGCGTGTAAACGTGATCTAATGTAACCCAAATTTTCTGAAGGTGCTTTAGGTTAGGATCACTTATGGAAAAGGGTGATGCTTTAAATCGATTGTTTCGTAAGCTGTATGACAATTTGCGCTGACTATTTAACAATTAATTAATAATTTTATTAATTTCAGTGAAGATTTAGTTCAAGATCATAGCACCATAACGATCGCCTTTTACCGCTACGCAGACTGCTTTCACATCTTAAAAAATATGTAGTCCAATGATACCACAGTATTATACTCCAAATCAGATATTTAATCTTTGCGTAAGCAAAGGCGATTTCATTTCATACATCAGTGGTTGTTCTCCAATCTAATACAAACTATTCATTCTTCTTTTTCCACTACTAATTTAAAACAATTTAAAATGCATAAAATACATCATACAACACATCACACAAATCTCAGCGTAATAAAATATTTATTGCTCCCAAATATATTACTCGTTCATTCAAAAAAAAAAAAAAAATAATTTTACTTGATGGTCTTTGATATTTCTTCATAATGGAACATTTTGATCGTATGTTCCAGCCAATTAAAACTGTGTACACAAGTAGTTACATGTGTAAACAACGAAATTAATTTGCCGAAACTAAAAACAATAAAAGTCTGCATTTGGTGAATATTGCAAATAAAGCAAACTAAATGCAAGCAAAAATAATAATCAAAAAATAGTGGAATTTTATATTATTTAGTATTAACGACAGATAGACGAAATATGGCTTTTAATTATGCACAAAAACATGTTCATGTTTAGTCAATCTATTTTATTTTGATTCTTTTTATTATTTTGTTTATTTAGGGAGTTTCCAGAATATAAATTGATTGCATTTATGCGCTGTCCTTGATTGTTTCTACAGAATCGGTTACAATAGCACAAACTTCAAATTTGGGGGAAATATTAAAACAAGAAAAAGCTTTGGAGTCGAGTGTTGTGCACATTGAATTACGCTTTATCTCACTTGAACTTGAAATTTGTATAGAAGCAATATTATTAGATTCTAATATAATAACTTATCATTTTTACCGGCGCCCGAGCAGGTACATCTTTTTTCAAATTCAATACAAAACCTCTTCAGAGCTTTAATGGGTTTTGATTTCCTAAGTTAGCTAGATTTGCAAAATTTTTTAACGGCGCCCGAGCAAGAACTACTTCGATACAAAATATGTTCATAACTCTTTAAACTGTCTAAGTTATAGAGTTCAGATTGTGTTTATGCCACAAAAACAATCGCTTTCCATTATTTTAAATCAAGCGCTCGCGTCTTCCGCACAAGTTTCTAAGTAGCAACACGCATTTTACGCTTGTTTGTCTAACTTAAAACTATGTTCTTAAAATTAAATTATTTTTCACTAACTTTCTATTTTTTTTTTTTTTTTTCTGAAAAATGCAACAAGAAAGAACCTAATGTCTCAGATAGATACTTTTGTATGCACAGCAGCGCAAGCAAACCGCAAAACCAACTCCAAAACCAATTTCTACTATTCAGTCTATTTGCTGCTGGTGAAGCGAAAGTTAAACTTTGCTGTTTTTTAACTTCATTAATCAATGCAGTTCGAGAGGCGTATGTAGAAACCATCGAATTGATATGAAAAATGGAAGGAAGCGAAGTAAGAAAGCAGCGGCAGACAAGCCAAGCATTAATCATCTATGTACGATGTACGATGAGGAGCATCTACGACGAGTAAACACAATCTGGTAGCAGGCAACTCTTTTTCGCAAAAAAACATTAATCAATCTCTAATTAGATTGCGACAAAATTGAAATGAAAATGAAACTGGTCCAAAGTGAAATAGAGTGTGAAAATAAAACCACTCTTCTGTGGCAGACAGACCAAACCAGACCACAAGGAAAATAATATGCAGCAAGGACAACGACGCACATGCTGCAATGCTGGATGGCTGGCTGGCTGGCAAGTGACACACTTCGAACTATGTATATAATTGGCTTATACAAATTGGCCATGATTATTAATAAGGAAAATCAGTTTGTGTAAGAGTTTATACAAGTTTTACATAATTTTTTTTTTTATTTTGACAGTAAGTCCTTGGTGGCAATGTGGACATGGCTGTCATAGAGTATGCTTTGTATGATATTGATTAGATAACTGGAAGTGTGAGTATATGTAAGCTTATGGTCGTTAGGCCTGCAATAGGCTCATGTTTGAAACGCTATTCAAGCTCACTTCAAATCCCCTGCCAATTCAAGCAACCTTGCACTATGCACCACAATTTAAGCCACAAGGTGAACATAGACTACCAGCTGTGCTGTACAGTTGAGGCTCTTAAACTGAGTTTAATAGAATACTTAATCTCCACATCGATATAAACAGCCCAAAGAATATTGATGATGCCATAAATATTTCATAGACAACTAAAGACAAGCCGGGAAATTTTCTACTCCGAAGATTCAATGTTTCTCTAGCTTTCATGCGATTGCTCTGAAAAAGATGGTTAAACGAGAGTATGGTAGAACGGATGATCAACATGTCCACCATATGTACTAAAGATTGATTAGTCGAAAGTAAAGTAACTCAAATTGATGACATTCTTGACAGTGTTGGTTCTGATAGATCGTCCAACTACTCTGTCTCGAAGCTTACAAGTCGTTTTAAGAAACAGGCTATACTGAAATTTTCAATCAATCAATCCTGCAGTTGGCTGGTGCTATTTCAGTCAGGAGAAGGCCGATTTCTTTGCCAATATTTTGGAGAGTAGATTTCTACCGCTTTATCTGACATCAAACTCCATAAGAAGGTTGGTTCAAACACGTCTAGAGTTTAGTTATCAAATGTCCCTACCGACAAATTCTTTTACTCCGAAGGAGTTAAGGTAACAGATTAGGAAGTTGTAGACTAAGAAATCACCAAGTCACGATCTTTTAGATAACAGAGCGTACTCTTTAACAGAGCACTGTTATAAACATTCTTAATATCATTCTAAGACTTGGATATACATATTCTAAAGTTGTGGAAATCCGCGCTCATTACAATGATCCGCACTGGATAAAATAATGGAAAGACTAATTTTGGGCCAGATTTTGTAACTAGAAAACGTTAATCAGAGAATTCCACAGTGGTAGTTTGGTTTTCGTAGAAGTCAAGGCACTTCGGAACAACATCACCCATGAAGCGATGGAAGTTAATGAATATTCTGTGGCTTTTGACAGTGTGTGGTATTGTGATCTTCTGTGCAAGCTTAAGAGCCTTCTAACCCCTCAGCTGTTCGAGCTCAGAAGCAGCTTAACTAAAAGTTAGCTAAGTCACAGCAGTTGATGCAGACGAGATTCTCACTGCTACCTAGCGAACGTCACTGATGTGCTGTCAAGAAGCCCTGTTATAGGATTACCATCGAAGCATTACAGCAATACGTGCGATGTTTTAAGCATTGGACCACCTTAAAATGAAACATAAGCTGGAAAATATACAAATCTTACATGTTTCCAGCAAGAAGACGATCTTGTGGTGGTCTAATGTTGCTAGGATCTTGCAGAATTTACGTCCCCGAAAATACCACGGCATCATACTGACATTCTCGGGGAACGTTACAACGGTCTTATCTAAAGATAAACAAATTAGCGTGGCTGCTGGACCCATGAAATAAGCTCTCTCTCTCTCTCTCTTTCCAATAACTTTCACATAACTATATCTAGCTATAGCCAAATACTAAGAATAATGTGCCACGCTCCATAGCATATGGGCAACATGGACATCGAAAGGAACATTGGAATACATTAAGTGGCCGACGTCATCCAGACAGCGGTGAGAAAGCATATGGAACACCTTGGGTCCCAATAATAGTACATATATTCACTGCTAGGACCCTTCTTTGTAATCCTTTTGTATACGTTACCCATTACCGAGAATGATATTTTTCAAGTCCAATTTTACAATATTTGATTTATTCGATTCTAAGCTGAGCCGACAAGTTCTGATATGCATCACTTTGTGTTACTTTTTAATGGGACCACGCCAAAACATGTATCTAGGGACTATAGGTTCCTTAATATCTGCTGTAATTTAAAAAAAATCCAAGGATTATAGTTCAGCATACTTCCCTCAAAAGGCTCTGCCCACTGTTCTCTCAACAGCTCTGTCCGATTAACACACTTTCTATATCCTCGTATCATAACCCTTTCTCGAAATAGCCCTATCACTCCCACCTACTAATAATAAACTCTACCTCGAGCACTCACCCTCCCGTGACACCTTTTAAACATCCGGCTATCACAATCACCAACCGAATCCTAACGCATAGATGTTTTTCAAGCGACTGATATGATTCTCATAAAGTTTTAAAAATACTCATACGGGAGTGTACTCAATAACTTCGTCGTCGTTGGTTCTAGTCCAGGTCAGGTTTCTTATTGATCTCCAAAGCTAGTGGATGTATAGACGGTACGTCTACCAAATTTTCGATTTTTAAAATTGTTTTCTGTCTGCTTGAATGTTTGTTCCGGCTAATCTCGGAAACGGCTGAACCGATTTTGACGGGAGTTTCACTGTCTGATAGCTTCTGTTAATGGGAGTAACTTTATTTTATGTGGGAGGAGTCGGTGGTGCCTCACCTACCTGACCGGACCACCATACAAGTGGTAAACAAATTTCATCATATCTTTACATCTATTTAATGGGCCCGTGATAAGATGACAACATGAGTTTGGTCCAAATTGGAGGAAAGCGGTGACCCGTCCACCATATAAGCGATGAACAAATTTTGTCATATCTTTGCCTCCATGTGAGATACAGGAATGAAATTTGGTGTACATGTGAATGGAAACGGGAGAAGATCACTTCATATGTTTTGGAGACGGTGCCCCACCCTCTATATAAGCAGAGATGACATTTGGAATACATATTAATGGGCTCAAGAGAAGTAAGACTCATTGAAAAAATTGAGGATGGTTTGTCTGTCTGTCTATAGGGAACATAGATAGATACGCAGACCCAACATTTATTTTGACAAAAGTTAGTTTTTACGGGACATCCTATGTGGACTGTTTCGATTTGAAAATTTGGTAGAATATATGTTGGATCTGTAGGGCTTCAGATCTTAAATCTTCCTGGACAAGTTCATTTAAAATGTTACACCAACAATAAGTTCGGAGCCAGTTCCATTGTCGATTGCTGCAGCTTTGAACAGCACTTTTGAAGTAACAAATCGAGACGAGATAGCTTTAAAAGTTCGGATTTGAACATGTCTATATATAAATGCTATAAATTGATTGATAAAGTACAACAACACTTTAGAGATTTAACTGAGGCCCAACATTTCTCGAAAATCATGTCAAATAGTGCACATCTAACTGGCTATATCCATTTGTATACATTTACCAAAAGATAAGTTGATAATTTGATAAGAATTGCAACACAAAACTGCCAAAAAAAAAAAAAATCTAACCAAAACGCGCTGTTGCATGCAGTACACCAAAAATGCTTGAAGATTTTTACTTAAGTTCAAGCGAATCATAGAGCTTTCAACACATACCAAAAAAAAAAAATAAGAAAAAATTGAAAATAGAAAAAAAAAAAAGTATCTAAGCAGCAACACAACGTCAACTCTCCAAAGCGCAAATAAACAAGGGAAGAACAAACCTGAAGCAGAGATTGCATTTCATTTTTCTTATTTGATTTTGTTTTTTCGGCTTTCTTTTTTTTTTTATTTTTGTTGCTTTACGGCACAATGCTTTCGCATGAGATTTTTCTTCATTTCATGTTGTTTTTTTTCCTCGTCTTCTTATTTTTCGTCGTTGATGGCGCTAGCAGCCAAATAGCCACAACAAAAATGTTTACATTTGTGCTGTGTAGTCTTACCAAAAAAAAAAAAAAAATACAAGAAAAAAAATCAAACTCCAAACAAAAGAAGAAAACACAGACGTAGAAGAAGCTTCAACTGAAATCCCATTTGAGCCAAATAGAGCGCGCATAAGAGCAGCGAAGTAGAGAAAACAACAGAAAGGCTAGTAGCAAGTTAAAAAAAAAAAAAAAAAAAAAAGATTAAAAAACAACGGTAGAAAAATGCAAAGCTAAACAAGTTGTGGCAAACGACAGTCACAACAGCAGTCATCGTTCTTCGGCGGCTACTCTTCTTTTTTTTCACTCTTTTCTAGACTTTAATTTCAACTTCAAGTCGCTCTTTTGGCCAAAAAACTTCGTCAGCCACAAAACATTACTTCTTGTTTAGCGAAGCGCATAGAAAGACAGACAGCTGGACAGACAGACGGACGGATGGTGAAGAAAAAGATACAGTGTGAGCGAGCGAAACGCGCAGCAGACATCAATTTTAATTTTTATGCAATCTGGCAAGCCCACAACAGACACAAAATGTCTGTCCGTCTGTCCGTCTGTCTCGCTGTCCGTCTACCAACAGCCCACAGCACAAAGCATTGCAGCAAAAGCACAGTTAGATTTACGCCGCTCATTGAACTTGGCAATACAAAAGCAACAACAAAATGGCAACATACACACACACACGCGCACACTTGAATTTGCAAACAAACGCACACACATGATCACGCATACATAATCAACATAATCAAAGTGACTGAATGTGTGAGAGAGAGAGAGAGAGAGAAAAAAGAGGCAGCCAGTGGCATTTAAGTGAGTGTATACAAAAAAAAAAAATAAGTAAAACAAGAAAAAATAATGTTTAATGCGGTTGCAACGAAGTGCTAATACCATACATAAGGAAATTTTATATTGTTAAGAGATATAAATAAAAATATTTTTGTAGGGTATATAGAAATTTAGACTAATATTGTCCTAACTAAAGTGGTTTCTTATATCAAAACACTTATATGTGCGTTGCATTTTTTAATGGAGCCTAGCACCAAAAAGTGGGCGTGGCATATAATCTATAAACTTAAAGCACAAAAATTAGTCTATCTGTTGAAATTTAGCCAGATTTATTGGAAATTAATTCCAAAAACATGCACAGCAACTAACAGACAGACGGACACGGCTAGAATAACACGTCTAAATATGCGAACATATATGTACATATATACTTTATGAGGTCAACATGACAAACTTTCAGATAAAATTGAACCAAGTAACCAACAAAAACACCAACAAAGTTCTACCAGTTGTAAACCCAACAATTGTAACACATACTATTCGACCTTACACTTGCCACGGTGTCTCCTTTTTGTTGTTAGTCAATTTCATTAGCACAATGCCATGGAAGTCTGTCTTCGGTACTACACCCACCCGCACTACTTGAAATATGACCGAGCGACCACTTGATGGCGTTTTCTCAAAAAACAACAACAACAACAACAAAAATACAATAATAATACATATAAGTCTTGTCTCCTTTTTTTTTTTCTCCTACTCTCCATGGAATTTAGTTTCTTTCTGCCATACAGGGTGAATTTATTCGTCCTTTTAAATAATCCTTATCTTAAATAATATTAATAATTCATTTGCAATGCTTCGATTGCAATAAGAAAGTAGTCAAGTATGCAAGACTTCTAGATACTCTGTATGTATTCTGTAAGTTCAAAGTTTGGTCGAATTTTGAATTAAATAATCTTTATTTTAATTTAACTTTAATCCATTAACCAAACTGTTTATACTGTTTATACGTGCCTACCCAAGAATTGTGACGTGAAAATAAATAGTTAACCTAACGTTTGCATATTCGATGGGCTTCACACGTTCGATTGGTATCTAATTTGTCTATTAACCCAGTGAAATTTTTTCAATTATTAATTAATCATATTCTGGAAATATGAAATTTTTGAGACAACCCATTTGCAATATATTTATTGACATATTTAATTGAATATGAAATACTTTTCATCCAGTAACCAGCTCAGTGAAGGTTATAAAACCACCTTAGACGTGGGATCTTAGACTATAAAGAACATTCAGTACATTAGTCTGGTGTGCCAGATGGAGCTAGGTTCCATCAATGGAAAGTGGCTTCAAGTCAGATCCGCCGGCTAAATGAGTAAACCAGCTGCACTAATCTGACATCTGCAAGTTTTATAAATCATTTTGAGTCGAAGAGTTCTGTCGGCTGGATGCTTTTTTCGGAGCCGTCTTGTCATAATGACTCCTGCGCCTGACTAGTTAACTTGAATGTTTATTTAATCGCTCTAAAACATCGTAGCTTGATTGTTAAGAACATCTCCAAATTTGTGAACATTGAAGTCTTTCTCAAGGTTCGCTATACGCATCTACTAAGAGTTGCCCCAAAAATTTCGGATAACCTTTGCTTAAAGGACTTTGATCTTTGCAAGATGCGATCTAACAGCAATGCCATATATGTATTTGCATCCTGTACCGCCAGGCAAGTGCAGTTTTGGACTTGTACACATTTACTTTATTCCACAACGACAGCTTGTTTTTGCTGTTGAAGAGCCAGCGTTGTTTATGCGCCTTTCGAAGAGGGATTTATTTAACCAATATGATGGTGTGGATCTTTGAAGCTTCGTTTCCAAACTGGTGATTCAGAAGCTGGTACTGCATATAAATTCCCGTGCAGCCAATCCTACGCATAGAAAATACTACGTTCAATTATTTGTTCGGCTTTATAACGATGTTTCAGCCTAAACTCTCGAAGATATATTTGGAGCACATCGGTAGCACATATATTCCTGGTCAGAATGGCTGTATCTTTAGCAAATGTACCGATCATTAGATTCTGTCAGTTTTCATCTATAGGAATAGAAGAACCTGTGAGCACATTGCTGTTGAACAGTGAGTAGACCAATGGTGTCAGTACGCTTCCTTGTGTCACACCAACCTTGATTTCTCTCTCTGATGACTTTCCTCAATCTGGAACAGAAGCAGAAGGTTTTTTATAGCAAATAATTCTCTTCTGACTAGAATAGTTGAGGCAGCAGTACACCCTTGAGTTTAAACAGGATGCCATCATGCTAGACTGTATCAAAGGGATGTCTTATATCAAGATAAAAGGCTAAAATGTATTCCATTGGACTTGCGGAAACGTAACCAAAAGTTTGGAAAATTTCTCTTTACTTACTCGATTCCAAGAACTATTGTTAGGAGGCACCTCTCGAAGAGCTTTGCTATGGTGGACAGCAGATTGATTGGTCGATATGATTCCAAATGACGATGGTTACTGGAAGTGCGTAAATTTTGTATAAAGGGTCTTTGATTTCAAAAGCATTATGCCACATGCCTTTCTTCAAACACAATCATCGTTTTATCGAGAGAAGTTTTTGATGTCAACATAATACATATCTAGAAATGAACCTGTTGCCTAGTCCAACAAACACGCGTCATATGATGCCAAAAACGTTCCAAATGATGCCGCAAACCTTGAATGTAGACTTTTAAACCTCTGCGCCGTAATCACGGAAGAAGATGGTGACTTTTTGTATTATCGGAAAATATTCAATATCAATATCTATTTTGTTCTCTTCAAAGTAATCTGTCTCAAATATAATACATGGCGGTCTTTATCTGCTCAAACGTAAGAAAAGCTATGCATTCATGGTTTTTTTTTTCACTTTTCGGAACAAGAGAAGTTGTTGTGGGGTTTTTTTTTTTTATTATGGTCAAAAAATCAAGAATAAGCGATGATGTGTGGGCAATTGAATTTTCATGATGCCCTAAAATTTTTTTGCTACAAACTCGTATTTCTTCGTATTACTTCACAAAATCATCGCTTCTGGCAAGAACTCAGGATCACCACGTCATTGTAAACGAAAAAAAAAACCCAGAGCAAAATCTTCTTTTATCACCGAACTTGTCATGTTTTTTTCCGACTCTTTTAGCTGGTTTAATTGGGATGATTGGCTTTTGTTTCGATATCGTAACTCTATGCTCATGTTCATGTTCGTCACCAGTTATGAGCCTTTTCAGTAAATCTGGATCATCGTTAACATCATTCAACAATTTCTAAAAAATTCTCATGGTTCGCTTGGTCATAATTTAGCAATTTAGGAAGAAACTTCGCTGCCATATGTTCGAAGCATCCGCAGCAGTCGAAGCAGCATTTTCTATGCTGCTTCAACATTTTTATTAGTTATTGACGAGTTGGTTCAACCATGGCGAACATCATCAATGTGTTCTCAACTCCTTCTGAGAAGAGCTTGTGCCACTTATTATATTTTTATTATAACGACGCTTCACACGAGATTTGCGCAAGTTGCAACACCCTTTACGACACAGTTGACTATTCCTTAGCTTTCTTACTTGCTTGCTGTGATTCAATTTCTGTACTTCAAAATTTTGTTGGGACCTGTTTTACTTTCTATCTCACACTTTACACGTATTCCATTTATCTGTCTGTGTACATTTTTTGACAAATGACCAAGTCGACCTAAAGCCCAAAACCCAACTTGTATAACAGCGCAGAAAACAGTTCCATGCCACAGTAGCAGCAGTAACAGCGGCAGCGGCAGCAGCAAGTACATCAGACATTGCCACTAAAAAAATGACCGCGTTGCCAACGAGAGTTGCCATTGTATTTACTATTGTTGTTTTTGTTGTTGCTGCTGCTGTTGTTGACACTGATGACAGTTTACCGTAAATAACGCAAAAAAAAAAAAAATCGTATAAAAGCATCCAAAGCGATACACGCTTGTGGTGCTGCGCAGAGATGAGTTCACAAACGAAATGAATGAATTGGAATTGGAAAAGCCAGTAAGCAAACCAAACCAAACCAAACCGAACCGAACCATCGGCAGCACATTGCATCGCATCTCAGCAGATCGCAGCAGTTGACAATGCCGAACAATTAAGTAAATATGGTGTCGTCTAGTATACACACCAACACACACTCGCTCGTTCGGTCAAACGGCTATTTCACTCATACTCACAGTGGAGCAGAGCTGCAGCGTGTTTTTCATTCATTCAATCGTTTGTCAGTTCGTGCCTAATGAGCATTTAATGAAACGTTTGCTTGCTGGCATTACATACTAACACACATACATACATATATGTGTGTGACAGTGGCAGTGGCTCCCCCACCAACAACAGCAACACTTGCAAAGTATTTGTACTAGAGATAGTACTAGGTACTATATACAAGTGTTAGTTGTTGGTGTTTTTTTTTTTCTTGTTGATTTTTGTTGTTCTGCTTGTTGTGTGTTATCGATAGGCGATAACAATAACTAGCAAACCACAAAACAAAAAGGAAGGAAAAAAAAAATTTTATACGTAAAATTGTTTTTATACGCTGTAACGCTGCTGCTTTTTCTCCTATTCAACACACACATTTGCCTCCCCCACCCCCTATACAGCACTGCACACTCTGTCAATTTTATTGGCAAACCATAACGAAATGTTCTCGTACGCTGCTTGCCTTTTGATTCAATATTGACTTATTTATTTATATTTATTGCTTTGCGGTTTATTGAGCAAGGCATTAAAGCGTTTCTTTTTTCGTTTTGCAATTTTTTTTTTTTTTTTTTTTTTATATATTTTATAAACTTTTTTCTTCTGTACTCGTTTGTAAATGTGATTTTTGTCACGAATTCTGTGTGGAATAGTACGTCAATGGAAATTCAGCAGAATTTCTAGTGCAATAAACATTATTTTAAGTAAAAGGTTCAAGTTCGAGGTAGAAATATATGAGTAAACAATTTAAAATTAATATTTTATTCTAATATGTTCCGGTTATCGAAAACGAAAAACACGTTCGGTAGTATTTTCTGGTTAACAACTTCATAAAAATATTCCGATTTCAATCTTTAAATCGAATGTTATCGAATCTGTACATTTTTCTGAAGGTGAAAAGCAAAGCTGTTTAAGGAAACTTCATCCGAAGAGTTTTTTTGCGGATTTGATTTGGAGAAAACGTATATCATTTGTTTAATTAATCATCATTCATTCATCATGCATTTGTTATTGATTTCTTTATTTATTCCTTATTCATTCATAATTTATTCTTTATTTATTTCATATTCATTAATAATTCATTATTTATTCATACATCATTCATTCCTTACGCATTCATTCATCATTAATTCATTCATCACTAATTCATAATTCATTCATAATTTATTCATCAATCGTCATTCATTCATATTTCATTCATCATTCATGCATCATTCATACATCATTTATACATCATTCATTCATCATTCATTCATTTATCATTCATTCATTCATTTATCATTCATTCATTCATTTATCATTCATTTATCATTCATTCATCATGCATTTCTCATTGATTCCTCATTTATTCCTTATTCATTTATTAATCATTCCTTTTTCATACATCATTCATTCCTTACGCATTCATTCAGTATTAATTCATTTATTCATTCATCACTAATTCATAATTCATTCATCAATCATTCGTCATTCATTCATATTTCATTCATGCATCATTCATTCATTTATCATTCACTCATCATTCATTCATCATTCATCATTCATTCATCATTCATTCATCATCATTCATTCATCATTCATTCATCATTCATTCATCATTCATTTATCATTCATTTATCATTCATTTATCATTCATTCATCATTCATTCATTCATTAATCATGCATTTCTCTATGATTCTTCATTTATTCCTTATTCATTTATAATTCAGTGTTTATTCATACATCATTCATTCCTCGTTTATTCCATATTCATTCATAATTCATTCTTTATTCATACATCATTCATTCCTTCATCATTTATTCGTCATTAATTCATTTATTCTTCATTTATTCATCACTAATTCATAATTCATTCATCAATCATTCATTCATCATTTATTCGTCATTCATTCATCTTTCTTTCATCATTCAAACATCATTCATTCATTCATCATTTATTATTTCATCATTCATTCGTCATTCATTAATCATTCATGCATCATCCATTCATTTATCATTCATGCATCATTCATGCATCATTTATTTATCATTCATTCAGTTTAAGTGTTGCCATACTATCCAAAAATAAAACAACTAAAAAACCTTTTAAACTAATACTTAGTAATAACAATTTTTGTTCTTGTCAAACTCAAACCTGATGCTTGTAGAAATTACCGCGAGAGTAGAGTGGGTGATGGTTGAGAGGATGCCAACAATAATGACACAGGCGACGACAATGCGACGAATGAATGGCAGCCAATGACAATGTTCAATGCAATTGTAATGAGCATTTTGCTGTTGAATAGTGTTGAAAGCGCCAGAGCGAGTGAACTACTAACAAGTGAGAGCGTGTAGTAAGAGAGTGGTAGAGTGGGAGAAGGAAAGTGTGTGAGTGTATTGCTGTCTGCCTGTGTGTGAATTGCAACGCATTTAGTCGGATTATGTGCTTAACTATTGGTTACAGATATATGCTAAATGTCTGTCCAAATCCGCTTTACGTCTCTTTATCTCTCTTTCTCTCTCTCACTCTCTGTTTGTCTGTCTGTCTGTTGCTATGTTTGTTCCTTTATTTGTTTCGCCGCATATAATTAAAATGTAATAATGCAAAACTGTGTCGCGGCAGCATTTTACTACAAACACAGCAAATTATCATTTATTGTTTTTGTTGCATGGCTTTGGCGACGTTGGCTACTCTTTTAATTTGCTATTTTTTTTTTATTTTTATTTCTGCTGTCACCATAGTTGCTATTACTATTGTTGTTGTAATTTAGTTTCGTATCAAAGTTTAATTACTTTTGTTGTTGTTGTTTTTGTTGTTGCTGCTGTACATTGTAGTAGCTATTGGTACGCGATTATTATCGTCGCAAAAAAAAAAAAAATGGAAAAAAAAAAAGAAGTATGGAAATAGCAACCGCATGATAAAGTGCGAGCGGGGCAACCAACCATCCAACCAACCAACCAACTGACTATGTAATCGTGCTTAAATGATTTCTGTAATTGAGTTTTGCCAACGCTTTTGTTGTTGCTGCATACATCGTCACATTCATGTGCACGTTTGTTGCTGCAATTTGCATTTATTATATTTTATAACAGAAGTTTCTAATGCAATAAGCAGTGTGTTAGGCCGCAACCCGATGCATACAAGAATTGTTTTAATAGTTCGGCTTCGGAAGAATATTTTATAGCGAAGCTATTTGTGGTTGCGTGGTGAAGTAAATGTTGTAAATTGTTATCAAGTCAACAGATCAGAAATGAATGAAGAGGTGAGAGTAGTTTTGGTCCCTTCTCGTACTTTTCCTTGCTTAACAACAATAACAATCTTATTCTCATGCTAATAATAGCGAGAAGTGTATGTTGTAACGGAACGTACATACATATGTACATATATCACCTTTCCAGTTTGGATTCCGGAAATCCCATGGATTCAGCGCAAATTAAATAGAATGATAAATTTCATGCTTGAAGGTTTTGAAGCCAAAGAGTAAGTGGTGGCTGGCGGTCTACTTAGATACATATAACGTAGGCCTTTGATAAAATGTGAAACGATGGCTTTCTGTACAAACTCAAAAGCCACAGCAATTGTGCTTAGTACTGCTGTGCTATATGTGAGACAGTACCTTTTCTGTTGTTGTGGGTGGTATAGAGTTGGAAGTAAGTGTGCTGGGTCCAACGCTGTACTCGCTCATGACCCGCTAGATCTAATATTAGCCACATTTGCCGACTACACAGCTTTCCTGTCCAGAGACATACATATGTATCTATGATGAAACTACAAACTGATGCAATGCAATTGTATTTACATGATATTGGATAGTGGACAAAGAAGTATATATGCCATGGAATACTAGTATTTGACATCGCAGTGAAAGTTTATCTAAACAAAATAAGAATACTTCAGACAAAGTTTCTCCGCAGGATTTCAAATTCCCCATGGTTCATGCAAATTTTAAACATGCGAAAAGATCTAAAAGTTCCAAAAAATTGGGAATGTAATTAATTGTCAGGAATTGGATAACATGGAGCGCTTGAGATATCACCCTAACCGGTTAGCCTTCTAAAGCAACGCAGAAAAAGGGAAGTCTTCTCTCTTTTAAGGCCCTGTACCGAAGGTACAAGAGCCTATTGGGTTTGTGCAAATGTATGTAACAGGTAGAAATAATGGTCGGAGACCCCCCAAAGTTACCCCCATTATGGTCAGGAGTGAAAGAGGAGTCGATATAGACATGTCCGTCTGTCCGTCCGTCCGTCCGTATGAACGAAAGGATCTCGGGAACGATAATAGATAGTGACTTCGTGTTTTTTGCATTCGACTAGGACTGCTCCGGAATTTCACAAGTCTATTTTAAAAACTTGCCCCAACCCCCACCACCCCCCCCCCCCCTTCCCCATAAAATCACCCATAAGGGTAAAAATTTCTTCGGCACAAAAAAAAAGTAAGTATGCCAGTATAGAGATATCGTCCTTCTTAGCCAAAATCCGAAAAGTTCATCAAAATCAGATAATAAATGACGATTTTATACGCAATTGAATTTGAACGACCCCCCTTTTCTTTTTATTCATATTCGCGCAGTGAGAAGTGGTCATGTGTTTGGTCATATGCTCGGGAAACATTTAATGTGTTTGTTAGGCGAACTGAACTGGTACAGGGCCTCTTACAGTCGGTTACGCCCGACTGAAATTTCCTTACTTGTTTTCTCTTGATTCTATCTTGTCTCGATCTCTATGTCTCTATATCCTCTCACTCTCTATTTTCTCGATCTCTATGTCTGTATCTCCTTTCTCGCTATCCTCTCACTCTCTCGATCTCTATGTCTGTATCTCCTTTCTCGCTATCCTCTCACTCTCTCGATCTCTATGTCTGTATCTCCTTTCTCGCTATCCTCTCACTCTCTCGATCTCTATGTATGCATCTCATACCTCTCTATCCTATCACTTTCTCTCTCTTTATCTTCTCACTCTCTTTATCCTCTCACTCGATATCAATGTCTGTATCTCCTCTCTCTATCTCTTTATCCTCTCAGTCTCTCTCGATATCTATGTATGTCTGTATCTCCTCTCTCCATCTTCTCTTTCTCTCTCTCTATTCTTTCACTCTCTCTCTCTCTCTTTCCTCTCACTATCTCTCTCTATCGTCTCACTCTCTCTCTCTATCCACTCACTCACTCTCTATCCTATCTCTCTTTCTATTCTCACTCTCTCACTCTATTCTTTCTCTCGCTCTATTTTTTATCTGCCTCACCTGTGTTTTTCCTTTGCATCATTATCCCTCTCTCTGTGTGTATATATCTTTTATCTCTAACCTCTATCTCTCTCCTTTCTTTCACTCTTTATATCCTCTGTCTTTCTTTGACAGAAGAAAGACTTTAGAGGCTAAGAATATCGTTTCTTAAACCGAAAAAATGGGTGAGTCGAGATCTCACTACATATTAAAATTATATCCATGGATGATTTGGTGAAAAACTTCGGGAGCATTTATTTAATGGTCAACACATTAACCTTCTTAGTTTCGAAACTTCGGGAAATAAACAGAGTACTCTAGATATTGGCCTTTGGTGTGTTCGTGGAATTGGACGCGTTAAACGTAAACGGGAAGGAGTCAACTTAGATCATGAATGTAACTTGAGGCGTCTGCTGGTTGCTGCTTGTGTTTGACTAAACGGTTTCGCTGATATAGTCGGTGCTCATTATATATTCGAAGAGGAGCGAAGCTTTGAAAATCTGCACCTGCCAATAACAAGCCATGCAGAGAGTAGTCTCTAATATTTGTTCTAGATATGAAGGTTTGCTGGAGATTTCCACAATTCAGCTGAATTTGTGGAGAAACACTTCTTTTGAATGTGAAGCATAATATAATGCAACATTTAAGCATTTATTGATTTAGATGATACTCCTGTTGCCCCAGTCTTAAAGCTAGAATAGATAAACATTTATATAGGCTATCCAGAGAGCCGTGCTCTTATATATGTAATAAGTTTTAATACTCAATGAATATACAAGTCCTTCTTAAACATTGATTACTAATTAAATTTCCTTTTTTCTCTAATTTCAGGTGAGTCAACCAAAACCAAATCTTTGTTTGGAATATTTAAAGGTAAAACTAATTTTAAGAAAGCAGAATACCTCAGACTATTAAACTGGTAGATCAAACAGAACAAACTACAAATATAGGATTTAAACATCATTTTTAAATTGTTCCGATTTTTACAAACCGATTTACAACCAAAAGGGTTCTAAACTACTTTGAGGTACTCAGTTCGAAGTTGATTCTCTATTCATTGTTTTCGTTCAAAGAATTTGAAGTTTATGAAGACATTTGAAAATGATTAGCTTGTCGCAGAAAATGAATTTTTTTTGTTCGGTGGTAACCAACAAATTCTAGAGAAATGGTAGAAATGTGTAAAACGGCGCCTGACGTGGGCCCAATTTTTTTTATAGACAGATATGTTACAGCACAGATTCAGCATAAACGTTGTTAAAATTAAAAAAAAAAAAAAAACAGTTTTTCAAAATAAATTTGTTAAAAAATATGGCGCCCAACGTGCGGCCAAATTTTATTAAACCTAAGATAAAACTTAAAACCAAATTTGTTATACCTAAGCTAGTATCTAATTAAACTAAAGAGCTTAACTCTTTACATAAAATTTCTTTCGAACCAAAATCCACCACTACATCCCCTACTACGTTTTAAATTTATGCTTTAACTTTTATGTTCCACTAGCCACTAATAAATTTGATTGCCTCATATACAATTACAAAAGTTTTACAATCTGTTAAAAATCCAAGCAAAACTATTTCCATGAAACGAAAGCACTTAATTTAGATACGTGTGAGTAATATTTATTTAATATCTACATTTAGCATGTAGTATCATTGCAAATATATTTTTGTTTAGCAATTAAATAACACATAAACAAATAATTTGATGCACTATAAAATATAATGCGGCAAGCAGCTGCTGCTTCTTTTTCTCCTGCTGCGCTGCATACACTTTTCCACTTCTTCTCCATTTCGAGCTGCTCTATAAAAATGTTCTACGTAAATTTCCCGCATATTTTTCATATAATGAGCAAATATTTGTTGAAAATATAAAACGAATATTATATTCTAATTAAAATTTTAGTAGACTGTAATTTGCTGACTGCGTCGTCGTTGCAACTCTATGTGTCGACATTTCATTTCAATTTATTTAAAATGCTTCAAATGGAAAAACAATTTAACTTTCGCTATGCATAAATTTTTGTATGAAAAAAATAGCCAACAAAAAACCTTGAAGAACAAAAAAAAAAAAAAAATATTGTGAAAAGAAAATACTTTTCACTTATTGCTGAAATGAAAATTGTGCGTTTATTGTACCCTACGCATATAGTGTGAAATGCTGCAGTGGCTTCAAAACAATAATAAAAATAAACAAATGGCGCCCAACGTGGGGTTGATTTTTTTTAAAACCCTATATTTTAGAGCTAAAAAGCAGGGACAAATTTCTTAGTTTTCAGTCAGATATATTAACGCAAAGTTTAAATTTAAACTCTGCAAAAATTTAAAGAAACATAAGTTTACAAAGTGGCGCCCAATGTGGGAACATAACTTTTTTTTTTTGTAGCCAAGAACATGCAATAGTATATATCTTAGAAAATTTCTAGTATTAATGTAGTTAATTTTTTCGATTGAGAAAAAAATGACGCCCAACGTGTGACCAAATTTTTTTATTTTTTATAGTCAGATATATCAGCGCAAAGATTCAACTTAAAAGCTACTAAAATTAAAAAAAAAAAAATTTTTGTACTGTACTGTAAATAAATTTGCAAAAAAAAAATGGCGCCCAACGTGGTGGCAACATTTTTTTTTTTTAAATTATAAATATTATATTTCGAGTTCTTATGTAAATCCTTTTTTTAATTATAAAACTTTGAACTCTTAATAGTGTATAGCATATGAAAGCTTCAGTGCCACCCAAAGTTAAAAATTTGTCCTTGTTATTTTTTATTCGACTTTTGTGTTGCATGCAGCAAGCAGCAACTAAACTAAACGCGCTCTCACTCAAATAACGCATTGTTCGTTTAGAAACGTTGATTTCCTGACCGACCGAACGAACGAAAGAACGAAAGAACCAACATCCAACTTACATACATACAATACTCCTCACACATTTAAAACCGGAAAATTTTGCAGCTTCCTGTTGCCAGGAAAAAGAAAAAGTGGCGAAAAAACCAAAATGAACGAGTCAAGCCGTTGTCGAATAAGTAAACCAAGCGCAGCAGAGCACAGAGTGTGAGTGAGTGAGTGAGTGATGTATGGCTGACTGCACCAAACTTCTCGTGCATACATAGCACAGCGCCCCTCTTTGTACACTTATACATACATACATACATATAAATATATATCCTGACAGTATGACTAGATCGTCGTCTAACTGCATTCGCATTTGGTTTTTCTCTTTAACCATTTTTTCGTTGCTTTTGCCACTTGAAACATTTTTTTTCTCAATTTATTTGCGCATTTTTTCATGCTGCCGTTCAACAAGAATAAAACTCTTGAAAATGCTTTTGCTCGTAAATTTTATATTTTCGCAACGTTTTATTGTACAAATGTCTGTCCATCCGTCCGTTCGTCCGTCTGTATGTCTGTCTGTCTATCTGTAGCTGTGTTTGTAGAAAGGACAACAACCACCAAAAGCATGCAGCAGCAATTGCTGCACACAATATTTGAAACTTGTACACTACCAGCGCCCTCTATGGCAGCACTAAGGGAGATACCACGTCCTGTCACTCTTCTAGTGTTATGCTCCTCTGTGCCAACGTTTCATGGCGCTTGTTGCAGCTGCATGCAAATTTATTTGCATATGACTGTAAATTTCCCTTTTTTTAATTTTTTTTTTGTCTTTTCGTCCTGTTTCAAGCACTGTTTCTATGCTACCGCCAATCTGTAGTACTCGTACTATCCCGCCATACTCCTTACGCCGTACTCACTCCATTTTTATTGTTTGTTGTTACCCTCATTGTAGCTGTCATTTTTTGTTTTCTTTCTTTCTTTCTTCATTTTGCTTAAATTGTATAGTGAGAGTGAGAAAGCGAATTTATTTTTAGTCATGGCAGGCAGCATCCTTTCAATCGCCTTTCATAAAAGCAACAAATGCATAACGTGCAAAAAAAAAAAAAAAAAAGAAAAGTTGTTAAGAAAATGTGGCAGTCATGGAAAGAAAACATGAAATTAATGACGTCAAAAACTTCTTTCTTCGTTGTTCTTAGACATTTTGTATTATTTTTGGCGCACATAAATTACTTAATTGAAGGACCACCACTCAGCGAGCAACGTGTTACGCAAATTTAATATGAGTTAATATTTAAGTGTAACCATGCTTAATGTTGTTCTAAAGACTTTGCTTAATCTATTTGCTAGTAAAAGAAATTATTTGAAAGAACTTTTAATAGATTCGTAGGACTTAAATAAATGGCACGTTTACAATTTGTGGAGGTTCTCCATATTATGTTTATGATTAATGATTCTCTGATTGTATTTTATTTATAAATTGTTTAAACGCTTTTGTATTGTGTGTGATCTTTTGTTACTGGATGGGTTGTGAACTTCGTAGTATTCATGCGTGGTGTTTAATTTTAAGATGCATTGAATAATGTGCATGTTTGGGGACCTTCTATAAATCTATGGGATACTATACTTCCATTTGAAAGGTCCCAATCTAACTAATATCAGTTTAGAGCTACATTCTATTCTCTGTTCCTTTACTTTCAACAGTTCTAATCATCATAAAAAAAAAATGTGTAAAAAAAAAAACTAAAAATAGGAATTTTTTTTTATATCTTGAAACTTCTGCTGGTTCTAAGTTGAAGTTTAGAATAAAATATATTACAAAATGTGGGAAAAAATTTTTTGTTTTAGTCAGAAGTGTAAATTTTCTTAACTCGTGAGTTTTCTTATGTAGTAGACAACGTAAAAATGACAACAACAAAAAAATGGTGCCCAACGTGGAGTTTTTTTTTTTATAGGCAGAAAATTTTTATATTTTAAGTTGGTGAATCCTTTTGATTTTCTTTAACTTGAGCTAGACCAGAAAATAAATTTATAAAAAACCAAATGGCGCCCAACGTGGGGAGTTTTTTTCTATAACCAGAAAAATTATTTTTCTTAACCAGGACTACAACATATTAAAAAAAAAAAAAAATGATTAAAAGGGCGCCAAAGTCTGCTCCTTCATTATTAACAGTTTTTTTTATCACCAACAAGTCTAAATTCAATTTATAAAGCCTCGATCAGCAACCTTCTCCCTTGTATATAAATTGGCAGGGTTTAAAAATATATAATCTGCTTTACTCATATATCCAATTGACACTGCGAAAAATTTGAATTGAATTTCCTCATTCATTCCAACATCTCTGTCGGATGTTTTTATCCCATATAGCTCCACTCTAATTTTAGTAGATAATTATTCATCACTTAATATATTGAAGATTCGAGAAGCACTCGAAATCATTCGCACGATGGCTTTCACCATAAAAAGATCCCGGCTTCGTAGATGGTTGAAGTGAAATTAAAAGTTGATATCTTCACTCGAACATAGAGAATAGAAAATAATTTTTGTAACAGTGAGAAAAATGCTTTGCAGACGTTTATTTCTATACTTTTTAAGCTGAAAAAAAGTGGATTGAGTGGTGGAGCTTCATCGGAATGACTTCTTTACTAGAAAGTTCATTAAATTTTCGGATTAAAAATGCGAGGCAACAGGCGCCAGTCGTTTTGAATGCTAAGTACGGAGAGATCTCTTCATACCTGGCCATTCCAACGCGTGACCGGTCGTCATCTATATTGGCGTCCTTCAATCAAGTTTGGAATTCTATAATTTAATGCGCTGGACTATGTCAACCTCATCGAATAGCTCGTACAGCTCGCGGTTTATACGGGACTTGTCGCCGACTCTAATAGGGCCTAAAATTCTGCGAAGAATCTTCCTCTCAACGACTTCCAACGCTGTTTCATCTGACTCAATCACAGTCCATGCCTCTGTGCCATACAATAGGACCGGCAGTGTCAGCGTCTTATAGATTTTTTATTTTTGTCTTTAGAGAGCGGGCTTTACTGCTCATTTGCCTGCTCAGACCCCAGCTACACCTGTATCAAAAGGTTTCAAAGTGAATAAGCAAACCAAGCTTATGAATCGAGTTCGAGAACGACTTGTGATACAGAGAACAAAAACAAGAAAGAACTCTATACCGTGTACCTTCAGTAAATCTTAACTTTCTATTGGAGATACATACCCAGCTGGATACGTGTGGGATATTTTATAGTCTCCAAGTTCTAGGTGTTCATACAAATAAGTAGAAAGAGTCTGCCACTTTTAGTGGTCCGATTTGAACCTGTACGGAAAAATGTGTAAGTGATGTAATATACAGAAAATTTAACGTTTCTACCAAAATTAACAACAACAACATAATTTTTTCCATACAAAAACTCAGAAAAGAAGATTTGTATGGTGGCTATGCCTTCTGGTGGTGCAATCAGAACATAAATGGAATATTTTGTTCCATTTAGACATGCGATGCTTTATTATGGCCGAAATCTATATAACCGACTTTAATAATAGAGATTTTATGTCATCACCATATAAGTGGGATAAAAAAAATTATGAAACTGGAGATGTAATTTATGTAGGGCGGTCAAGGATGACATCGCACCACATACAACTCGACTAAACATGAAGTGAAATTTTCAAACGGTATAATCTCTCGTCACGCTGTCTAGCAACACTGAGAACTGGCACTAGGAAAGGCGGCTTCAGCATCTTCAGTCTGACTTTATTAACGCTGAAGATATTTGGTTATTCAAAACTTTTTCAATAAATTTTTTTTTCCTTAAATTTTTTTATAGCGGTTTTTTGTACAATTTTTTCACTAAGCCTATTGATTCGATACTCTTTTTTTTTTTTTTAGAAAAAACGAGTTCATAGAAGAAAAAACTTGAACGATAGACCTTCAACTTCACTTAGCATAGAAAATGTTGCTAGACTTCGTAATTTTGTGAGGTCAGAATTAAAAATAATTGGTATCTGTTGAATTTGATTCACATAAATCTTAAAAATTTTTTTCTTATAAATTGACAATGAGTAATATCTGCGGAAAAATGTTTCCAAAAATAATTGTTTTCCATTCTATGCTTCCTCAGTATTCGAATTCGCTTACTTTTGAGTACTTATGACTTATACTCTTTCCGAGATTGAAAAACAATATAGAGAGGGACATCATTTTAAGATACTGGAAAATATTCAAATCATTGTAACTGATCCGTTAAGTTTATTTAAGTATAGGAGAGGCAGATGGAGAAACATTTTACAAATCTGTCCATCCTCTCTGTATATGAAAATCATTTTGTGGTTGTTAATATGTCTAAAATTCAATACTAATAAAATATTTCATAAAGCTCCTAATCGGAACACTTAAATGAGTAGAACCCATACAAAACTTCGATTCGTTATAGACCTGTTCGGCTGTCTGGCTGCCCGTGTGTACATCAAGAATTAATATTAATAAATATTTGGTAATAAATATTTTTTTTTCAACTATAATAAATTATTTTATATAGGTCCATATCGGAACACCACCTAGAAGGAATATTTTTCATTCTAATATGTCTCCATTTCTTGGATTCTTTATATATCGTGTGATTTAATACTGTGGAACTATTTTCTTTGTGAATAGATGAAGTTTAAAGTCTTCGAGAATACACAAACAATAGAACATCGTTTATATGGCTCATTTTCAAAATGTCACAGGAAATATGGCTAAAAGAGCGAAGTTCCTTATTATTATATTCTCCACGTCTGGCCTTCCGCATGCAATAAAATATTAGCAAAAAAAAAAATTTCGTTTAATTTAAAATTAAAGTAACACGCATTCTAATAGAACACCCTTTATATTGTTTAATGTATTGCGTTGAGTTAAGCTTTTTAAAATTTTAATATTTATATAAACAATGGAAAATATTTTTTTGACACTTCCCAGTAGGCAAAATGAGGCCACAAACGTGTAATTACTTTTTATATAATTATTAATAGAACAAATAAAGTGATGTCGGTCGGTCATATGAAATCCAATTTAATTAAAAATTATTTGTATTTATGACAACAACATGCAATAATTAGAAGAGAAAAAAATGCAACAATGAACAGCAAATAACTACTAAAATAATTACCAAATGCCAATTTGTACAAATTTTTATGCAATAAATTTTCAATTGGAAATTGTATTAAATTGAATGAAAAAGAGGAGAAAAATAACAAAAAAAAAAACACTTTAAAATACTGAAAAATTTTACAACAAAATTGCTGCGCTTAATGTCAACTTAAATCAATTGAAATGTCAATTACAACAAAAACAACAACAACAACAACTGTAAAGTGAGATGGAATAAAAAAAAAAAAAAAAAAGAGGAAAAAAATCTTAAATGACAGCAATGCCAGCAGCTGGAATGCGTCGTCATCGTCGTCGACATCTTAGCTTTACTTTAACTTGCGGTATTGTCACAGTTACAAAGAGAAATACAGTGAGCATGAGAGGCAAGAGAGTATGTGTAAGAGTTATGTCCATTTAGCAGACAGGTGTGGAGAACTTGAATGCAATATAAGTGAGTGTGTTGTAACTGACTACACTGCCTGGTATTGGCGGGAAAGTGTAACATGGCCTTAAAAGAAGAGAGAAAAAAAAGAAAAACAAGTTGTTTGTGCTGAGTAATGGAAAATTACAATTGACAGTGTTAAAGGCTTGTAAGGGTATTTAATATAATTTTCTTAAAATAGAACGGGACTTTTAAAATAAAAAAAAAAATAACGTAAAAAATAGAATAGAAACTTATATGTTTCTTCCCTATACATATATAAATTTTTTTTCTGCTATGTACGCAACAACCATTGCATACTATCTGTGCCACTCTTGCATTGTTTCATATTTTACATTTCCGTTTTTTCTGACTCAATTGGTTTACTTCTATAAGCCCATAGCTAAGCATATACGGTTCATATACTATGTTTCAGTTTTTCTGATTCAACTATTTGACTTCAAAAAGCTTCTACACACTTATGAATTTTCTACGCTAAGCACGCATTTTGCTTGTGCCACACTTGCATTGTTTCATATTTTACGTTTCAATTTGTAGATTCAATTGTTTGACTTCAAAAGCTCGCTACAAGCTAAGCTTAAAGCATACACAGTCATTAATTTTTAATGTCAGGGACGCCTTCTGCCTTTGGCAGAACTTATTTTGCGTTTAATATTTTTCGATAATATTTTTTTCAAATTTACTTTTTTTTTTACTTCTATAAGCTCATAGATAAGCATAAAGAATAAAATATCTGTGCCACTCTTATATCGTTTCGTATTTTCAGCTTTTGAGTTTCAATAGATCCACTGCTATAAGATCGTAGCTAAGCATAAAGAATGATATATCTGTGCCGATTTTCTATCGTTTCATATTTTACCTTGAAATTTTTTTTAGATTCAATCGTTTGACATCAAAAGCTAAACTCAATAATTTACGCTATAGAGGGACTCTGCCAGTGGCACTCTGTGGGCAATACAAAAAACATCTCGAAGTAAAATAAAGCGTTTACAGATATCGGTTCCATAGGCTTCGATTTATTCTTTAAGATTTCTAGCTTGAGGCTAACATTCAGAGTCAAAGACACACATTTACTGACACACAAAGCAGTGCAACTTACTCAATATTGCTCTTAATGCGTCATCACTGTTAGGTCTTCGCACTGTTTCATATTTTTCGTTATAGATTTACTCATTACGACCATTTAGCCAGCGCATATTCTTTCTACGCCCTTATCGCCACGTTTTATATATTACGTTTCAGAATCATGAAGAGTTTAAGACTCATTACGAATGCATTAGCCAGTGCATATTCCTCCAAACGCCTCTCGCATAGTTTCATATTTTACGTTTCAGAATCACAAAGAAATATACACATATTACGAATGCATAAGCCAGTGCATATTCATTATACACTCCTCTCACATCCTTTCATATTTTACGTTTCAGATTTACAAAGCGCTTCTTAAGACTCACTCACTACGAACCCATTAGCCAGCGCATATTCTCTCTAATCACTTATCGCATGGTTTCATATTTTACGTTACAGATTCATGCATTCTGAACACATTATGTACGCATAAGCTAGTGCATTTTCTCTCTAAGCCCCTCTCGCATCGTTTCAAATTTTACTATTCAGCTTCAGTAAGATTTATACAAGCTAAGGACGCATAAGCCAATGCATATATCCTCTAAGGCGCTCTCGCACCGTTTCATATTTTACGTTACAGATGTCTAAAGCCTTCAAGACTCACTCATTATGATTCTATTAGCCTTTGCATATTCTCTCTAAGCCCATTAGATTCACAAAGCTTTAAGACTTCCACACTTTACGCACGCATAAGCTATTCGCACTGTTTCATTTTTTACGTTTCATATACACAAAAACTTAAAGAACTTTTAATTTCATTAGCCGATGCATATACTCTCTACGTTCTTTATGTATCAATACTTACAGTAATTCGCATTTTTTATTGCCTGTACCAGTTTTGCATCGTTTCATATTTTACGTTTCATATACACAAAAACTTTAAGTACTTTTAAATACATAATCTGTTGAACATTCGCTCTACGTTCTTTATGTGTCATCACTTTTAGTTATTCTTATATTCTCACTGCCTGTACATCTCACACATCGTTTCATATTTTACGTTTCAAATTCAAAGAAAGTATGTCTCTACTCAATGCGATAGCAAAAGTCAATGCATATTCTGCGTTCTTTACGTTCCTCACTCGTCAACAATTATTTGCAAAATATCACTGCATGTGTCACTCTTTCATCGTTTCATATTTTACGTTACAATTTACAGACTTCAAAAGACACTTTAAATTATGTGTATCTAAATTTTGGTCCAACTTTTTCAAAATAAGGAACTTTAAGCAACTTCAAAATAAGGAATTCTAAGCAACTTCAAAATAAGGAACTTTAAGGATCTTTTTAAAAAAAAAAAATTTAAAGTGCTTTAAATTTTACATACATAATACATACTTCTCTATGCATATGTATATGTAACAAGACCTTTCTTTGCATTTGTATATGTAGAAAGAAGTGTCACACTAATATGCACAGCACGTGCCGATTTTAAACAATCTCAGAGAGCAAAGCGCAAACATTCACGCACGCATAAACACGCTTCGTAAAAATGCACGTATGTACATACTTGGTACTTGAAAATGCATTCCAATTGGAATTCAAAGCGCGGCACAATGACAAAAGTCGCAGCAACAGCGCAAAACTCTTTTAAAAAGCAAAATCTTTATATGTATGTTCATATGTAAAACAGTACCCCCCCTCCCCCCTCCACCATTCCATGTTTAGCTGCTTTAAAAATGTAGCCGAACTTTGCGTTTAGATAAAATCAACTTGAAATAGTTTTCTCGCCTGATTTAAAATGCCAAAAATGTTGTTTGCGCTTATCAAAATCAGCTTTTCTAATCATTTCACACGGTTTAATTTTGAATGCGCGATATAAAGAGTTCGTCGCGTTTTCAGGCTTCATTGAAAATTTTGCCATTGTTTTATTTGGCGTTTTCTTGCTCTTTCGCACAATCGTCGTCTGGCACACGTTTACAAAAAAAAAACACAATATCAAAAGCATTTCCTTCCGATTACATTTACTTTTGTCAAACGTGTTTGGCTTTACTCAGCCGCCATTGCGCTACTCTGCGCTCTCTCTCTCTCCCGCTCTTTCGCTTTGTTGTTGGCTATCAATACCCCGCCGCAGCAGCACTCTTTTTAACTTGTTTGGTTTTTGTTTTTGTATTATATGCCATCCATACTGTTGTGTTGTAGTAGTTGTTGTTGCTTGCTTGCGGTCTCTGTTGCGCGTTGCGCGCCGCTCACTTTGACATGCTTTTTGTCGTCGTCGTTTCGTTTCTTTTATATATTTTGTGTTTTGTGTTTTTTTTTTTTTGCATTTCCGTTTATTCTTTTGCTTGTCGCGCCTGCTTTTGCTTATCGTATTGTTTATGCATAAAAATGATATGGAAAACCGAAAAAATGTAGCAAACGTGACACACAAAAAGCAAAAAGCAAACAACAAAAGCCCAGCAGCGTTGGCGGCGTTTGCAGCGCAGCATAGAAAGCAGCGTGTAAGCGAGATGGGTAGCAGTTTTAGACATGAGGAGGGAGAGCGTATTGGCGCGCGCGCTCGCTCGCGAAATAAATACGAATTGCAGTGACAAGAACAGAAATGTATGTATGTACAAACATACATTGTTGTAATTGTAATTGTGAAGTGTGTGTGTGTGTGTGCGTTCGTGCAACGAATTGACAGACAGATGAACGGACGGACAGTCAAACGTCGACAACTGAGTGATTGTTATGCGCGACAACAAAGTTGACGATGATAATACATAATCGCAAATGAACGATTATTGCAAAGATGATGATGATGATTATAATTCAAGATGCGATTCAAAAGTTTCGCAATGGAAAATTAATACATTAAAGAAATTATTTAGTTGAGTTGTATTCATTTCAACTAAATCAGACATTCCGTCTTTTGTTTACAAGAGTAGTTGAAGAAATAATGGGTTTAGACCTGCTATTCAACCGGTGGTGCCAAGTTGAAATCTCTGTGGAGCGTGAAATTGCAGACGTACCAAGGTTTTGCAGACTTCTGTCGACATTGAAACAGTGCTCCAGACTTGCATCAGATTGAAGTAATTTTCTTTGTCCTGCTTACGTCTGCTGCACAGGATCTAGTTCATGCTTCGCATCCTGCTCCGAAAAGTCGTGACCTTTCGCCTGTTGGCCCAATCAGCGAGAGCATCTTTATACGTCTGTACCATATCGACATTTTTCAGATGCCATCATCCTCTGCACACGAGGCCAAGAGCATAGGCATATCTGAAGCTACAATCGTTGTGCCAGCAAGATCTGGTTTGTCTGCTGCATATAAACTGAAGAGATAAGACCGAAGGACGCTTTCTTGTGACACTTTTGCGATTGTTGGGTGATGGGAGGGCTGACTTGCCCTGTCTTTGACCCTGAAGGAATGCCCCTCCAAGTAAAACCGTATATGAACAAAGTAGGGCAAACGAAGTTTCTCATTGACCTTTTTCAGCAAGCCTAGGTGCCAACTCGATCGATCCGCATAGATGGCATTGCAATACTGCGGCAGTCGCGACTTTGTGGAGTTGGTCTACCCTATCTCATGCCCAGAGCGGAAGCCAAACTGCAATGATTAGTCTTTCACAAACCTTCGAAATTGAAGGCAAGAGACTAATCGGCCAGTAGGATCCTGGATTCAACTTCGGTTTGCCCGGCTTGGAAATCATTGCAATGTCTGCTAGCTTTCACACCGTCGGGAAATACTGCAACCTGACTATGGCATTGAAAATCGACACCATAGTGAAGACGGCAACTACTTCATCGTGCGGTTATGGATTTTGTCTTGTCCCGAGGCTTTATCTGGCTTCAAACGCTAAAAAACGGCTTCAACAGCATCTGCTTCTTCGTCTGATGCTACAAGAAAAGAAACTCCCTTTTACAATTAAGACTTAAGCCAAATAAGAATCGTTCCTGTCTCTCTGTGACAGTTTCAATATTGTGAAAAGTTCCAGTCATAAAATCTTCAACTATTCCATAGCCAGATTGTGCTCAACAAACAGTTATAGTCAATATTTTTGAGCAGAAATTTAGAGCCATTTCAGAGGAGTGATTGAAGCCAAAGACGGATGCCACATTACTGTTAAACTGTCAGTGGAAATGCATAAGATTTATATTTCTGGAGAAAGTAATATATGGTTGAAATTATTTTTTAAAAAAATATATGGAAAGTTTGAAGACTAGAAAAAACTTACGTATTATTCTTATTAAACAAAAAAACAAATACAAATTTTATGGATTAAATAATGGAGTTAATAGTGTGTGACCACATTTTTTGTATTATTATTTCATTTGAACGCTGGAGCATTGAAAAAATAATATTTTGGAGCATGGATATGTCAACATTGGAGAACTGTTCTATGATAGAATTCTTCAAACTGATGCATTTCTCGAAAGGAGATCCCATTCTAAATCTTCAATATTAGTGATTTTTATAAAGGTTTTGTCCATCTAATAAATTCTTAAGGAATTTGAGTAGCTGAATTCGGGAAATGAAATAACCAAAAGGAAGAACTTCAGATTCTTTATATTCATCGACCCAAAATTAATTCAAGTATTGACTACTCTGATTCGTTGGACCAACCAACATTTTTTTGTATGGCTGTGTTATTCTTTGCATTCAGTCTACAACCTCTACGCCACTACGATGTGCCTCTGTAAGTTTATTTACTCCTTCGTTGCAGTCAACATATATTTCCAAGGCTCTCTTTTTGATATAGTAAAGCTCTATTTGTTTGCAGCTCCTTTTATTACTGGGATACATCCACATGCGGGCACTCATTTTCAGGAAAAAGCAATTAGTTGCCATCTGAAGCTTCGAAATGGCCGATCGTTTAGTTCTCCCACGACAGTAACTGCTCCACATTTGCATGCTCCGTAACGAGAGTGAATGAAGAATGAAGCATGCCAATAGAGCCAGATCATCTCCTAACCTACATGTCCTCATTGAACTCTATTTCTGCAGCTCTCTGCCTTGTGATAGAATTTCTAGTCATTATGCTAAAGTATGATTTCGTCAAAACTGCGAATCATTTTGCCCAGTTTTTTTAGTCGTTTGCTCGGTGATATTTTTCCTAAGAAACAGTCGTCAGAAACATTTTGGAACCACTTCTGTATATTCCAATATTATTGCAATCAATTAATTTAATTAAACAAATAACTTTTGCATCCTGCCTTGCAACTCACATAGTAGAATCAAAGGCTAAAAGAAAGTGTTGAACTGCCGGGGTAAGAGGAAACGGCAGAGTGTTACTGATGCTGCCTGATGCCGCCGCCGCTACATAACAGTCAAAGCAAGCAAAAAAGTGCATGAATGAATGAGTTGCGGCAAAGGCGAGAGTGAGAGATGCGACTCGGTTGCCGTTACTAGTTGAAATCATGGTTGGCAACGCGATTTGGTTTTCATTTTCTATTATTTTTTTTTTTGTTTTGTTTTTTTCTTCTTCTTTACATTTCACTATGGATGATGATGCTGATGCTGTTGCTGCTTTGGCTGCTGCTCTGCTTGCGGTCGTTCATCCTAACAACCTAAATAGTTTTTCATTTTTCGTTTTCATTGAGTGAGTGAGTGAGTGAGTGAGTGTGCGAGGGAGTGAGAAAGTGTGTGCGAAAAATTGTGTGTAAGAGTGAGAAGTAATGTTGCATAGTAAGTAGGAGGAGAAGGAGGATGAGGATGTCTGTTTATGACATTTTTCTACATCTACATTTTTATATGCTTCTTAGTATGTTGTGACGTTTGTATTAGTGTGTATCTGTGTGTCTGTGTGTGTGTGTTTGAGTATCTCTTTCGCATTCAAAGTCGTTGACTGTATAAATGATTCCAATATGATTTTTGATGTTGTTGGTTGTTGTCTTTCGTGTTTGAATTTCCTTTTATTTTCTTTGCTTTTGTTATGATTTTTCTCATTGTTGTGTTGCAGCGTTTTTAGCGCTTTTGTGATTTACTTTTATTACATTTTATTTATGGCATATTTATTTATATCTGAGACGTGTCGGGCTTAAAACTGCATAAAAGACTGGAAACATAAAAGCAAAATAGCTGCCATTTTTTGTATTTTTTGTTGTTGTTGTGAAAAGTCCAATTGGAAGTTTACGGTCGCCGCTATTAAGCTGAATGTAGTTGTTAAAAATTTATTTAAAGGTCAATAAAAGGGAAAGCATGTATTAGCCAGTTAGTTTTAATTTGTTTAAAGGACCTTGAGATTAAAATCGTCAACACATCTCATACTGAAATTGCAAGACCATTCTTAAGAATTGGATAAGATTCTACTTCTGCAGATTCTAACTCTATATTCAATATTTTGCCATCAAAACTAACAAATCATGAACTCGAGGGAAATTTTAATCCCAACTCCCTCAGGATTTTGATCTGCTGAATAAAATTTTACCCTAGGGACAATCTTGACATGAAACATAACTCCATCAGTGGTTTATAGTAGTGCTTCATGTGAAAGGTAAATGGAAGAATTTAATTTCGGGCAATAACAAACAGCTTTAATAAGGTGGTCCAAAACCCTTTTTCCAAGCCTGGTAGCTAAAAATACTTGAGTGTTAGTAAAGTAGCAAGAGTTCAAATGCGGAGATTAGATTTACGAGAGATCTTATGGTATTAGGAACGGAAAACCAATTGTATATCCCTTTAACAACAAAATAACTGAAATATGAAATAAACTGAAGAAGAATACTCTGAGAATGGTATGTATCATGTTTAATGGCTGAGCATTAAAGAATAGTTTTAAATAGGTGTTCAAAGTCAGAACAGCCCTAGATTTATTTGGTTTAAACCATGATTAATAGCGGCCTGGCAGCTTTCTTAGAAATGACAGCACTGGAGAAGCTATTATAGGTAGAGAGTACTGTCAGGGTAAAATAGATCTGCAATAATACTTATGTGGCACTCGAGTCTTTTATTGGTCATGACTGCATGCAGTAAGGCAGTTAGCAACTGTTATCAGACTTCATCATTTCATTTTATACTTGGTGGCAATGTCGGACCCTGTCAACGAATTAAATTTGGATTCCCACAGAAACTCTCTTGGCTTGATGGTCTGTTTTTTAAATATGATAATCGGCTGAGTGCAGCCTCTAAAATTTTAGACTTCGGACTACGTCATCCACATTATGTAGCCCGTAGATTACCAACTCTAATAGGATCAGAAAAATAACCTACAGAAATCTTTCTTTTCCGCACTTCTAAAGCCGCGGGACCCTTTTTTTATAAGAGTCTATGTCTTTTATAGCATTTTATGTGTGTTCTTGGAGAGAGGGCACTACTAATTTAATTATTGTGTTCCCAAAACAGTATCGATTAGCCAACGAAGTGCCTTGTATGTTCTCCAGACTGATGCTTTGTTAGTTATTTCTGTTCCAAAATTAACGAAGCTTTCTACAACAATCTTAAGTTGAAAATCTTCATGCTATCAAACCGTCCAAGATGAGTGGCTGGTTTGCAGGTAAACACCAACTTCTGCGCTTTGCCCTACTTCTCTACAAGACTCATCCTACTTTACTGTTGCTCAATCTTCGAGCATGTCTTGCTAACGCGTCACTCTTTCGTGCTCAGGAAAATAATTTTAAGATACTACATCACTTTGCCTAAAATCATCTGTCTTGCTATTAGATAGAGAGCTGAGTGAGGTTCTTCGCAAATTTGATAACGTTTTGTGTGTTCGATGTTATATTATTATACAAAAAAGAGCGATCTTTACCTAGAATAATAGGTTCAGACATCGTAAGGAAAAACTTCGTTTTTATTCGTGGCTGGAAAGCGCTTTTCTAGGCAACCAATTTTTTTGTGTGTCTCTTAAGCTTAACCGAATTTGAAGCAGACTAAATATTTGTTCATTGTTAAAATTTTTGGCGTGAAACCTCATTGGTAGTGTCTTATCAGTGCTTCCGTATATGGCTCGAACCATTCACCAAGTGCGGATAATATATTTTACCAACTCTTTGCCACTGATCTTGAATACCTTAATTGAAATTTTTTAACGAAAACAATGTTGTTTTTGAGAAGGTCTAAAGAACCGAATATCATACCAATCAAATGTTTCTGAAGGGAGCAGAAATCTGTATCATCCATTTGAGATACAGAAGTGAGATTTGATATACATGTTTATGCGATCGTAGAAAGTAATACTTAGTTTGATCAAAATTAGAGAGGGCGATGCTCCGCCTTCATACAAAAGTGATTAACAAAATTGATCATCCATTTGAGGTACAGAGGTGGTGAAATGGGTAATGGGATCAGGAGAAGTAAGATCCATTTGACAACAGCTAATAGTAAATAATTCCCTTCTAAGACTTCATAATCTTCTTTGGCTACAATTCGAGATTATTTTTCTTTCACCAAACGTGAGCCGTCTAGAATGAGGTACATTCATTTCGAATGCGTTGGAACTATAAGGTAGATACATATTATTAAAAATACTTCTGCCTTCTTGTGTACAGCGCATATGTCATCTTCGGCCTTCAAATGGTCTACGCTTAATGATCGGACTCTAACAACGGTTTATCTTTTTGACAATGATCCAAGTTTACGTTCAAACCAAACATATTTTCTTAAATTTTCTAAAAAAAAAACTAAACTCTTTAATACTTTTTATTAAGGTTTGTAATTATTTTTAAGGCTTTCCAATTAGTCCCACTGAACTCTTTCTTAACAAATTAAATAATTAATATACATTGTTATTTGCAAATTTTTATGTTTATAAAAAAAAAAAAAAAAATCATTTGACTTACATAAGCAAATAGAATTAATTGTCTGTTTTTTTATTAACTGCTTTTGTTCAATACATTGTTTATTTTTTTTTCTCGGTTTGATTACACAGAAAGTCAATTGCAATTTTTCTTATTTACGTTGTAAATTGTCAACGTAAAATAAATAAATTAATTTGATGTGCTTCGAGAGTTTTGCGCGGGAAAAAAATCCCCTAACAAGTTTGTTTGAAAAAAAAAAGTTTGAACTTTGACGACTTTTGTTGCCATACCAGGAAGTAATTAAGCCTGTCATGGCTTGTTATAATTTCTTGATGTTTATTTTTAAGGAAATAATGTTATTTGCGTAAATAAACAAAATACAGAGAGCACACACACACACACATACGCTTACACTTTGACCTTAAACAATTGTATACAAATTTTGTGTAAAAAACATTTAAGCCAAAAAAAATGAAAATATTGAATCGAAAACTAAATATTCGATGTTTAAATAAACGAGCACAATTTACCTGTGTTAATATTTATCAACATGTGTGATTATTGTTCAATATATAGCGCGAAAAAAAAAATATGTATATATATATATACTATATGTATATATCGTTCATTCTTTTGTTATCTAAACTAAAATGTGCTAAAAGATTTTTTTGTTATTCATGATTTTATGACGTATTTTATTTGTTTGCATTTGTTTTCGATTGAGTTTGAAGTTTAATGCATGATAAATGGAGCAAGCGAAAAAAAAAAGAAGAAAAAAGGAAAATGGAGCAGGTCATGAAATTGTATTTGAGTTGTTCCATGGAATACCATTTGATGCACACTCGCACTTGAATTTTTCAATTGGATTTGCATATTTTCGGATTTTGTTTGTATATGAAATAGAATTCCTAGTAACAGGATAAAGTGTACAGAAAATAAAAAATATAATTGAATATAAATGGCAAATAGTATAAACGGGAGAAAGAAGTAGCTTTCAAACAAATATTGTATGAAATAAAGAAGCGAGCGAGCGAGCGAGCGAATGTTGTTGTTTTGAATAAATATTTAAAGTAATTTTGGGCATATAAAAAGAAGAAAATCAAATATTCTTTTATATATGTACATCACATCGTGCCTAATGTTTGGAAAGTTGAAATTGTTATAGATTTATTGGCTCTTGAAACATTTATAGCATTTTTTTGTGGTTTAGTTTGTGTATTCCTTTAAATAAAAAATCAATTTACGTTTTGTATCTTCAACTTAAAACTTTTTAAATTGCAGATTTTTTGTGTTATTTATAAATAATTAACATGTTTTTGCTAAAAACTTGTAGATAATAGCATTCATTGAAATAGACCCGAATATATACTTGTATATTCTTGATTAGAAACACGAGACAAGTTCTATAATCTATAATCTATAATCTATATTTTGACTTCTTATGGTCGCTCACTTCATATTTATATACTAAGTGTCGTGTTTCCTCACATTTTGGTGTAGCTCCCAAAGAAATCCACCGGCGTGCTATTGGTTAATCTCAACTTAAAAGTCCATATTATGGATCTTAAATTTGTTTTCCTATTTGAATGCATGTACAACAAAATGTTTTTCATACAAAAAATAAGAAATGACGACAGATTTGAATGAGAACTACCGCTTCTAATGATCGGATATGAACCTATGCATATTCAATATTTCTTTAGATTTCTTTAGAGTTAATACAACAATAGAAATCAAAATTTTTCATACAAAAACTCAGTAGGAAGGGCCAAAGTGTGTATAGGAGAGCCTAAATATCATAAATTTGAAGGCCCAAACTGTTCTAGTCTTCAAGTTATCGATGTTCAGTCAGATAGACTAGACTTTTTGTATGGAGGCCATCCCTTTTGGCGGTGCCACTTAGACCGTAATGGAATATTTCTTAAGATTGAAGTAAAATAGAACAAATTTTGCGTTTCCTGCTGTATTAATAACAGCAAATTAAGTTTTATCATACAAAAATCAAGAATAGAGGACCGTTTTGTATTGAGGTTACCTCTTTAGATGGTACGATTTGAACCGTAATGGAATATTTTTTTATGATTGACGTAGAATACACTAAATTTACGGTTTACAGCTGTATTAGTAACAGCAAATTCATTTTTTTTTCATACAAAAAATCAAGAAAAGAGTACAGATTTGTATGGAGGCTATCCCTTTTGATGATACGATTTGGACTGAAATGGAATATTTTTTTAAGATTGACATAAAATAGAACAAATTTAGCGTTTCCAGCTGAAATAATAACAGCAAATTCATGTTTTTCATACAAAAATCAAGAAAAGAGTACATATTTGTATGGAGGCTATCCCTTTTGATGGTACGATTTGGACTGAAATGGAATATTTTTTTAAGATTGACATAAAATATAACAAATTTAGCGTTTCCAGCTGATTTAATAACAGCAAATTCATGTTTTTCATACAAAAATCAAGAAAAGAGGACCGTTTTGTATTGAGGTTACCCCTTTTGATGGTACGATTTGGACCATAATGAACAAATAATAGAAAAAATTTAGTGTTTTCAGCGGAAATAATAACAACAAATAAATTTTTCATACAAAAATCCAGAGAAGAGGACAAATATGTATGGGGTCTACCCTTTTTAGTGGGTCTACCCTTTTTGAACCATAATGGAATATTTCGTAGGATTGACGTAAAATAGAACAAATCTAGCGTTTCCAGCTGAATTAATTGCAACAAATACATTTTTTTTCATACAAAAAATCAAGAAAAGAGTACAGATTTGTATGAAGGCTACCCCTTCTATTTGTCTCATTTTCACCTACATGGAATATTTTATAAGAATTAACGAAATCTATGCTAAATTTGATGTATTTTACTAAATTAGCAACAACAATAAAAATTTGTTCATACTAAAACCTAGAAGGAATTGGAGGTCTGCACAAAATGTGCCCTGGTTCGTTGTTAGTTCAAAATGTAAGTGCTTGAATAGAGGAAGTCGATGTTTTTCAGTACACTTTGATCTTCATAATTCGTAAATTTTCCATTGTCTCATAAAATAAGTAGTTAATCCTTAAGGTGTGAATACCCTTTTTTACCTAATCCTTTGCTTAAAATTTAAAATATTTTCTTCACAATCATTAAGCAAAAAAAAATTTTTGAGTGCGTGTTTATTTAATTAATTTCGGCTTAATTTTATTTTTATTTTTTTCTTCTTTTAATTTATACATTTAAAAGCTACACACACAAAATTTTTAATAATATTTAACAGGTTTCGTTGCTTTATATTATGAGCTACTTATTTCTCATTTAATTCCGCACAAAAAACGATATCGAAAAAATGAAATGAAATGAAATAAATGCAGAATTAAATGAAGGCTTCGTCGTCGTCAACGTCAATGAAAATTTTAACAATTAAAATAATCGTAAATATTTTTTTTTATTTATTTATTAAAAAAAAGTTTATATGAATAAAACGAAAAAATGCACAAAAAAAAAATTCACTTGTGTACAGTGCGTCAGCTCAATAAAAGCAGCACAAGAAGCGCCAAAACGAAATAAATATAAAATAAAAAATAAAAATGAGTAAATAACTACAAGCAGCAAAAAGCTGAAATTAATAAGATACAAGTAACAAAAAAAAAAAAAATTCATATCAAAATAGGTGAGGTGTGTATGGCTGTCAGCGATCTGTCTTTATCTATATCTGTAGCTAAGTCGGTTCTATATGAGTATATTTGCTTGCCTGCCGGTAGCAGCTTTCCATCTATCTGTCAGTCAGTTTGTCTATGAGTATCTACATACAAGTACGAGTATCTGTTGCTGTTTATTTTTTTTTTGTACAAGTATTGCGCGCGCTAAGTTTGATTTTCAAGGACAGTTTGCAAAGTCGTCGTTTTCATATTCGGCTGACTTTGTTGTTGTTGTTGTCATTGTCGTCGCCGTTTATTTGCATAATATGTACTCTTCTTCTATATACAAATTAATACACAAATTGTATATAATCATAATAAAAACGACAGAAATGTATCCACATTTGTTTATTTGCAAATTTGTATTTTTTTTTTTTTTTATTTGTTTATGGCTCCTTTTTTATGTTTTAAAATATTTGCTTTAATTGTGTTTATTATTCTAAATAATAATTTGTTGTGGAATTATTTATTTTGTCAAATGTATTTAATGTTGTTTTAGTTTATACAATATGGCTTGGGAAATTAATTTGAGATATTAATGGTATCTTTAAATTGTAATTGAGGCATTTAAATATAATTCATACAATTTGTAGACGATTATGAATGTTTATTGACTTAAATCGAACCGATTTAGTTTATTTCAAGCGATTCTTAAACTCTAAATATTTATTAATTTTTCATTTTCTTCCAATTTTCAGGTGAGTTTGGATGCCTTAGTCTATATTTTGATTATATATAATGAATGTGTCTTACTCCAAAAGACTGAGGTAAATTTAATTTTAAGAAACAGTGAATCTAGAAACATTATTCTCACATTGAACTACGATACACATAGAAAAATTATGTGACTATAATTACTACATATTAGGCATAATTAGGCGTAACACCTTTAAAAACATAAATTTTTGTTTGGTACTTTGTCTTTTTGTATAGGTGCAGCATAGCCGACATTATCGATGCATTCTTTTTCTCCCGGTGCCCTTTACATATGTGCCGAAATAAATTAACTTGAGTTACTTCTTATAACAGGCAGTAATAATCCCGTCAAAATCGGTTCAGCAGTTTCGGAGATAAGTCGGAACCAACAGAAGCTAAAAATTTAAAAAAATTTCTTTTTAACAAATACTAGCTTTGTTAAAATTAATGTTATGTCGATGTACATATGTTCCCTATAGGCAGCCTTCCCACTTTTTCAATGAATCTTACTTATATTGATCCCATTAAGATCTATTCTAAATATCAACACTGTATCTCAAAGATATGTATAATTTTGTTTACCATTTATATGGCGGGTGGGGCATCTCTTCGTCCGATTTTGATTAAACTCATGATGATGTGCTCCTCACCCGATCCCATTAACATGTATATCAAATATCATCTACGTACCTGAAATAGATACATAGATATGACCAATTTTGGTGCATCGACCCCTTCGATTTTAAATAAATCTATCCTAAGTTAATGCTTATAACACCAGCTATCAGACAGTGAAGGTCGCATCAAAATCGCTTCAGCAGTTTTGGAGATCAGCCGGAACAAACATAAACATTTTAAGAATTTGATTTTTAATAATTTAATAAATTTTGACTTAAGTGAAAGACATCCGACATTTAAAATCTTCACAAAAAATTATCTGTTTAACCATATGCGAAAAAGATGTCCACAAAGTAAACAAGACACTGCCAGATAGAGTGGGTTAATGTGATCGTTTTAAGAGCTCCATTGATATCCATAGTAAAATGTCTTCATTATTTGGCATCAATCTTTCTTTCAAAATCATTAGAAGGCGATTGATAGAATGAAATTTAGATGGGTGCTTAATTCAACACAGGCTGAATGTGTCAAAAATAGAGAAGTCGATTATTTTTTGGAAAAATATTCTCTGGGGCAATAAATCTAAATATCCATCTCAGAACAAGCTGAGTGATTCTCAGTACACGATTAGAATCGTTAAGAATGGTGCGTCCTTTCAAAAGTACATAATCATAGATATTATAAGAAGAACATGCCTATAAAATGAAGGTTCATGCATTCTTCAGAATATACTTCAAATTAACTGAAAAGAAATCTTGGAGACCAAAGCAATAATGATTTGAAGTGGATGGCACAGTCATCAGATCTGTGGGATGATGTTGAGCAGCATGTTTCAAAGATGATGAAGCCCAATAATTTGAACGATTTGTGGAGAACAACGCAGACTGTATGGTATGCAATTTCACAGATGCTGGTAAAAATTCTCTCGTCGATGTGATGCACTTATTAAAAAAGTATGTTACTTATGTATTATGTGCCAAATTCGTCTGTAAATGAATACATTTCTTATACCAGAGCACAGCACTAGCCTAAGCCTTGTAAACTTCAGACTATAACACACTGGTAGACTTTTAGTGGACACATCATTAGATGGAGACTATTGCAAACTGTAATACATGACTATCAAACACACACTTTTAAAGTACAAGTAGAAAATGAGTAATCAGACATCTTATACAGAATATTGGCTGCAGCTTCCATTGATTATGTAACGAGCTAGAAGAAACTGTGTTCTTACTTCTCATAGCAATATAGAGTTATAGTTAGAAGCACTCTTCAAAGAATAGGTGGCTTTGTCTCCAAGCAAATACATATTTCTTAAACTAGTTGTGAATTATAAATGAATACAAATTTTAAATGCAAAATTTATGCAGGCAATCAATTTTAATTGTTCAAACTAAATTTAAGTATTAACTAAAAGTTACAATCGCAGTGTATGATTGCGAGATGCACTAAACCTAAACGATTAAAAGTCATTTATTTAAGGTAACAGCAAACGTTCTTATTTTTAAATATCACAGAGTTTTTAATGCATATAAGATAGCATAATGTAATGTGCCTCATCTATATAAGCACGCTATAGAAGTGTAACTGCTGAACAAAATAGAATCAAGTTTCAAAATTGGTTGGTTTTAATGCTTAAAGAATATTTTTTATTAGCACAAAGAAATGGAAGGAAGACACAGCATTTTATTTATTTACTATATACCTTTTCCTCTCACCACTCTCGCTATGTAGCGCTCTCATCGATTACAAGAGAGAATTATTTCACCATAGTTATTTCACCATACACAATGCAAACGCTCGCATTTTCTACTTCAGACATACAAGCCAATGCTTTACCCCTTCTTGAATTCCGTTTCACTTTGCACACTAATATAGTTGAAAATGTGTGTACTATACAAGTACACGCTATCAACGCTCTTTGAAAGACGTAAGTCATGCTACGCGAGCATTTTCCCTTTTTCATTCTATAATTTTTTTCAACTCAAAAGGTTTAAATTTACTTGAAAAATAGTATTAAATTATTTTACGCATAACTTTATTATGGGAAAGCTAAAGCTTGACACATATTTCGAAATAACTCTTTTAGCAACAAAAATATACTAATAAATCCTAACTGAGTGGTGCTATTCATGTGTACGTCATTGTAAACAACAATTTTAAATCAAAATAGCAAAATTATAAATTTTATTGTTTTGTGTGCTTGTGATGCAATTATAAATATTCTCCTATTATAGAAATTGAGCTGCAAACGAAGTCATTGACCGATTTATTGTTTTCGCTATTAAATAAATTTGAGAACGCAGTTCCTAGCTCGTATTACAAAATAAAAAAAAAAAATTGCTTAATATTGCGCCAACAATTAGCAGCTGTTGTTGCACACTGTTCGTGTAAACGTTTTGAACACTGACCTTGCACATGCTCATATTTTAGCGTGTCCAATTAGCATTTAACCAATTGGCGTAATTATTAAACGCAAATAGTGCAAGTAGTAATATGTGTATGGTGGGACATGTAAGGATAAGACAAAACCAATAGCAGCAGCAGTAACAGCCGAGAGAAAAGACATAAAATCGCGCATAAACGCGTGTGTGTGTGTGCGTGTGTATTGGTATGTTGTATGTCTCATATGCGGTTATGTAATTGCTTCAAGCCAACGACAACCAATAGCAGCAGCACTCAAAGACAATGCATGTAATTACGACGCGTTGTTAAAGAAAACCCCTCGCTCTCGGTTAAGTCCAAGTGGCGGCAAAAAAGCAAACGAGACCAAACCAAAAACCACAGACACCGCTGATGCCACCGCGACCACAGCTGTAGTCTACTACTAGGCGCCAAACTGTATACTCACGCATGCTCTACATATAAATGCTCACTGCATATCCTGCAAGTTGGCCCATTCATGTAAGGATAAATATATATAAAAAGCAGCAAGTTAGCTCATTCACTTGTTTGTGCGCTTTCGTTTATTTGGGCTTACTTTGTTCTACTCGTTAGCAAGTGCGCGCTTCTGTGTGTGTGTGTGTGTGTGTTTGTGGGTGTGTATCTGTGCATGGTGTGCATGCATATTATGTCCTTGTCCATTTAATGTTTATAATGCGTGAGAACGCAAACGCGAAAATTCAGCGTTAACTGCGTTCGCTGCTGTACTGTGCTGGCACTTTTATGTATGCTTCCTTTTTTTTTTTTTTACTTTTTTTATGCTGTTGTGGTTTATTCAATGTCCTGCGTGTCTATGTCGCCTTCTGTCCTTGCCATTCGCACGCCGTCACACATGCCACATGCCCTTCGCATTTTACTCATACCTTTGCCTTTGTATTGCTCACACACGCACGCACACACACACACACACACACACACACACACACACATTCCACACGCAAAGGCATTTCCGTGCATTTTTCGCTATTTTTATGTAAAATTTTTTTTTCAAAACTTTTTCTACCCTGCACAGAAAATATTTGTAAGCCGGCTATAGTGGAACTTGTTGAAGTATCAAAATGTATAGCGTAGGAGAAATAAGTTAGCCAATTAGGTAAATAAATTCGTGATCAGTCAGAAGAACATTGTTCGGAAAATTCAAAAAGCTGGTCAAAAAGTGAAAGATAATATAGCCAAACTTTTCACACTTGTCCAATGGATCTTACTTCTCCCAAACCTATTAACATGTCTAACAAATTTCAGCTCTGTTCCTTAAATGTGCATAGATATAAGAAATTCTTTATATCGCTTATATGATACATGTGAGGCATTTCCCCTCCGATTTTGCAAAAAAAAACAAGTAAGGAAATACAGTCGGGCGTAACCGACTGTAAGAGGCCCTGTACCAGTTCAGGTCGCCTAACAAACATATTAAATGTTTCCCGAGCTTATGACCAAACACATAACCACTTCTCACTGCGCGAATATGAATGAAAAGAAAAGGGGGGTTGTTAAAATCCAATTGCTTATAAAATCGCCATTTATTATCCGATTTTGATGAACTTTTTGGATTTTTGCTTAGAGAGACGTTATCTCTATATTGGTACACTCAATTTTTTTTGTGCCGAAGAAATTTTCACCCTAAGGGGTGATTTTATGGGGAAGGGGGGGAGGGGCAAAATTTCAAAATAAACTTGTGAAATTCCGGAGCAATCCTAGTCGAATGCAAAAAACACGAAGTCTCTATCTATTACCGTTTCCGAGATCCTTTCGTTCATACAGACGGACGGACGGACAGACGGACATGGCTATATCGACTCCTCTTTCATTCCTGACCATAATGGTGGTAACTTTGGGGGGTCTCCGACCATTATTTCTACCTGTTACATACATTTGCACAAACCCAATAGGCTCTTGTACCTTCGGTACAGGGCCTAAAAAAACAACATATTAGATTCTCTTCCAAGAACCCAACTATCTTCAAACCAAAATTACGTAAAAAGAAGTCGAAAGATGAATATCATCTATCCATCCATTGGTTCATCCCCAAAAACTTTCGTATTTAGAATAGTAGTAGGGTAAATTTTTAGCAGAATATGTTATTTAAATTTTTGCTTTTCTTTTTGCTTTACTCAAAATCCTTTGTGTATCCTTTACAAAAAATATATTTACTTGATCATCCGCAGCTTTCTGCAGCAGATTTTAACAGAATTTGTAGCGAAATAAATTTTGAATACTGCACAGTTGATAATTGGGTAGAATTCTATAGAATTTTTAGCTTTTTTCAAATAAGTAAAATTTCCATTATATAGTTTTCCATGAAATTTTTGTACACTAGATTATCTGGAAATGCTTTCCTTTTTGGATTTTCAACTTCTATAGTGTCCAAAGTGAAACGGAATTCAAGAGCGTAAAAGCATTGGTTTGTGAATCTGAAACATCGAGAATACGTGCTTGAGAGAGGTGAGGGAGAATGGTATATTGTAATTAGACATGTTGCTGTACCCTTTCTTCGTTGAGTAAAATTTCATCATACTAAAATCGCACATACTGAGTTGAAAGTACAGAACAAAGTGCAACTATTTTGAGAACACATGCATGAAGTGGCGTCACTATGTATTACTACACTATGAACGCGTATATATACGCGCTAATTAAACATGATAGACACATAAGCCACTTATAACATTTGTATCACAAAATAATAATATAAATGAATAATAATATTATTGAACACATCTCTGGTGACTATTTGGAAACTTGATTCCATTTTGTCTAGCTTCAATAGTGTGCATATATGTATGTACATATAGGAACAACCTAACCCACATGCTTTTCAAGCATTGTTAAGTCACGTTTCATATAATTTTTATTTTAATAAAATTTTAATCTACGCAAAGGTTCGGAATAGCCTCACAAAAAACACCCGACGTAAAACTATGACAAAAATTCTTATTCTGTATCAAAGTCGTTTCAAAACCACTGAAACCAGAAGAGTATATTAATTTATTCATAAAAATTTTTCAATTCAAGATTGCTACTTTTTCTCCATATTAAGCTCTCCGCTTTCTGAACTTCGAAAGCATATAATTTCCATAAAATTACGATCATAGGATCTTACATTTCCGAGCATAAATAAGTTTTTTATATTCTTATAAAAAAAATTTCATCGGTAACCATTTAATTTGATGTAAATCTCTCAAGCTTTGTATTTTTATATTCTGTACTCGTAGGGTAAACGGGTGTAGTATCTTCGTGTAGAATAATCTATATATATATAAATATTTGATCAGCAATAAAAGTCGAATCAATATAAACATGTTCGGCCATCTGTCTGAGTGTTCTTAAGAACGACGAAAACTTAGAGATCATAAGAGATACAGTCTTCAATTTGTAGACTATCCTTTTCACTCTTTAAATTAAATGAACCTGTGGTTTAAGGGGCCTCCATACATTTATGTGCCTTATTTTCGGTAATATGTATGAAAAAAATGATTGTGCTATAGTTATGAAACGCTAAAAAGGCACATTTTTTGACTCCAATAGAATTAGTTAACGGTAAATAGAATATAGAGACAAAACATAGATAATATAAGAAGAAAATCAAAAAAGCGTTTACTAATAAACAAAACAATAGTCATTTAGAGAACACAATTAAATTTTGTAGAGTAATTATTCGAACGCTTTGACTTGTGCTTTAGTTATGGAACACAACTTATAATGATTTTTTTTAAATTTTTATGTTCGCCATATTGGATCCGTATTTTTAAATTTTTGAAATCTGAAATCAGATTTATAATAAGCGATCCCAAAAACCCCTAAGTATGAAGTTTTAGTGAAGTGTACCGAATTTTAAATTTTTTTTGTTGTTTAAATTTTTGTCTTGCTTCCCTAGATATACATATAACTACCCCCTGCTTCAAGGGTTCATGCGAATAGTTGGAATAGGGCTTATTTTAAAGTACATGGTTCATCCTTTTTGATAACAGCAAAGGTTATAGCATTTTAGGATTTAGCTGTACAATATTTCAATAAAATGGCAAAAAAAAAACAACTATATTTTTAGAGGTTTCAACCGCTGTTCTCCCGTGATGGGACCTTTTGAGACCGGATGCTTGTTTAGCGAGCAAAAATCTACAAAAATCATCATCGACTAACTGTAACTGATCCTCGCATACTTCTAGCTGCATTTGTTTCAGTGTTGCCACACGTTCATTGGTTTTTTTTTTTTTTTTTTTTTTTTTTTTGCCATTCACACACTTTGCAATGCGAAACAATTGATAGATGTAAAATGTTTAACTTGCTCTCATAACAATCGTTAAATTAATATTAGTTAAAAGACATTTACAAATTGACTTTTAATTGTCCCTCAAAATATTCTCCATGAAGTTGAAAAGGTTTTTGAACGGATCAAAACCAATATTTAGAGCAGTTTTACCAGTTTAAAAAAGGTATTCCGCATCTCAATTGCATCTCTTTTTCATTGAAAATTGTTCTTCATGTAGTTTGATGTTTAGAATTGTTAACTAAAAGAAATTAGTTGGTAAATCCGGCATCTATCACCGAATTCTATGTTTTGAGTGTGAAATTGTTATTCACATTCTTCGGAGACTTCTAGTAAACAATTTTTTATATATCATATAGAATTAAGCACTCTATGTTCCACTAGTAAACGATGACAAAGTATTTAGCTTTTCCGTAATTAAAAAGACTAATATTAGCTTTAAAATGCTACACTGCCCTACTCAAAATTAAGCCATCCGAAACTTCTATAAAATAATTTTAGCAAATTGCCGTTTTTATTTACTTTACTTCACTATTTACCAATTATGTATAACTAAATGCATCTAACTTTGCTGTCCTACTACAACTACAAGAGGTAATCAAGGCTTAATTCAATTTTAAGTTAGTTATTTTCAAGCTGCTTTTCTAAAAAAAAAAAACCGAAACGCTTCAAGTTAAAGTAAGAAAAAAATAGAAAAAAAAGTGGGAAACATTTTTGAAATAATTGCTTCCTAAAATTTGCAATGCAAATGAGTTACTAAATATTTGTAGATTTTTTTGCGCATCTCTTTTTATTATTTGTGCATTTTTACTTTCTCCTGAAGTCAATTTTTTTTTTCAAGCAAAGGGAAAAACGCAAATATAAAAAAAAAAATTAAAATTTAAAAAGTATATTAAAAAGCATAAAGATATAAAAAAAAAAAAAAAAAAAAAATCCAACAGATCCGGCAACAACAACAGCAAGTATAACACTTCATCTATGTGATTGTCCAACGTTTCACCGCGCGTTCTCATTCCAACTGAATGGCTGTCTTTCGCTTTGTCAGCAGCTGTTGCTGTTGCTGATGATGATGATGATTTTGTTGTTGGTGTTGGCTGCTGCTGTTGCTGTTGTTACGAGGGCTGGTTATTGTATTTGCAAAAATTCTGTAGCTTCAAAAATGGATTTATTGTGAACCACTTTTTAAAATTTATAAAAATTAGCATGCTATGCTGACAAATGTTTCAGTTTCACAATTACGTATCTACAACAGTTCGCTGGCTTTAATATAATAAATTTTTTTAACACATTTTTATGCTTCAGTATAGCAGCCCTCGTACATCTCTATGGCGCTGTAAATCTATCTACTACCATTGATGTTGTTGTTTTTGTGCTTCTTTACTTGCACTCTTCAAAAACAATTTTTACTTCGCTCATCTCCGTTACACCTCCACCGATTCCTGACTTCATCATAGCTTTCAAGTGTTGCATGTTGCAATGAAGTTGAATTTTTTTTCTTTGTTTTCTTTCTTGTAAAGTTTATTTAAAATTTATTTTTTCTCATTTGCGATTTCATGGCTGCTTTTGCTATTTTATTCGCCTTTATTTATATCTCCTTGACTTGTCTATATGTCTGTCTGTCTGTCTGTCTTTACGTACGTCTGTCTGTCTGTCTGTCTGGCTGTTAATTTTGTTCGCTCATCGCTCATTTTAACGATTACATTTTAAAAGCTTCTGTGTTGTGTGTGCTGTGCTGTGCTGTGCAGCAAAAATAAAACAAATAAACAAAAAAATTGCATCAAAGTTTGTTGCTTCATTTTAACGATTAAGACATTGAATGTTGGCTGATGAAAAATTTATATGTGTATGGTCAGAAGACTTTAGACGACATTGTCCGCCTCATGTTACTAAACTTTAAGTGCAACTAAGAAGTGGCCATGTAAGCTAATAATTACACACTTAAGAATGTCGGCAAGTTTGTGTTGTATTAAAAAAATAATAGTTTAACTCAATGAAATCCAATGAAAACTTTAAACTTCATAGACTGCAGAACCGTATTTAAAATCGACCATTAATACCATGTCACAACCACCAACAAGGGAAGAGATAGTGGCTTAAAATTTGCATAATTATATTATCTTCAGTTAACTTGTATTTAAAGTACACCCTTACAGAAAGTCTTTGACATTGAAAAACGTGTCAACTCACAATCAGTCGACCTCAGTAGTGCTTGGCGTATTTTTAATAATGAGTGAAAATATTGATCAACGTATTTGTGTAAAATTTTATTTTGAGTATGAAATTTCGTATTGATCCGGAGGAATAGTAGACATATTATTTAGTGAGACATAAGAAAGTAACTTTCATGTTCATTCATGAATGTTCGCGTGACTTATAAAAATTATAATAAAACTAAGTACTATCATTAAATGTTTTTTTATGCTGCCAGCGTCACGAATTGAGCACTGACTATTTAATGTATAAACTTAATATTACTCATTAAACTTCGACAATTTAACGCCACAACTAAACTTTGTCGAATTTTTATAAATAACTCAAATCAAAAATAATCTTAGCATACTTCGTTAATTTGTCTAAGTTCATATTTCGAGTATCCAAGACATTCGAGAATACAGAATTCTCACAGACAAATAACCCAAAGAACAACAAAAACATGCCAAACGGTAATAAATACTTTGAAAATACGAAAAAGTATCTCAAAAAATATTTTAGTACATTGCTACACACTTTCTTTAGGTATTTTTTTTTTTTGCAGTCAATAAAGAAAGTCAAATGAAGTAGTAACGAGACGAGAAGAAAAAAATTTCTAGGAACAACAAAATAAAGTAAAACAAAATCTATTAATATTAATCTAATCTAAATGAACTGTTAGAAGAAAAAAAAAAATATGAAAGAAAAACAATAAATAGAAATAGCAAAAAAACGAGAGGCAAACACAAATAACAAGTTGCCGTAGTAATAATCAAATAGAGATACATATTTAAATAAGCCAGAATGCGGCAGTGGTGAAGTTTGCGACTTTGAAATACGCTGTAGAATATTTCATGAACTCAATCTGCCTAATAGATAAGCGAAGTATATCTATATCTAAGTTTGATAGTTCTAACTTTTGTAGTCTCTGAAATCTTGGAAAGAGGAATATGCAAACACTCAATCGGCAGCAACTTGGATGAGATGTTGTATACTACGGAAAAGACACAATAGACCTAGAACGATAGCAGTACCTACTGCGCTGTATTAGTAATAAAAGTATAGCCTTGACTCTTCAGGGTAGTGTTTAAAATATTGGGGGCTTTCTTTTATACTGATTATGACTCATTATAAGAAGGCATCGAAAACACCAAAAAATACATAGTCTTAACAAAAATAAAGTTCCTAGTCAACGTAGTGGTAATTCGCAGTAATTTCTACGATTTACAAGCCTGGCATGCCGGAAAATGAGCCTAATTTATACAGAATGATCACTTGATCTGGAAAAGGCTGTTCTTCGCTCGGATTACAGAAGCCAAGTTTGAACTTCGTGCTCGAGATGGATCTCTCGAACAGTTACACCGAGTAGTCAATCACATTTTCAGAGATTTTGTAGCCAAGAAATACTTCAATAGTGTCTTTATTGACGTACAGCAAGACTTCCACCATGTGTGACCGAGTGGTCTGTTGGTCAAAATCAAATATGCTTTTCCGGCTCCTTATTACTTAAATCTTAACATATTCTTTCACAGATTGGCACCACTTTTCGAAAGTGTCAAACCCCCTAATTCTAATGATTGGTATGTACGCAGCTCCAATTCACATAAAGATCCCCCAAAATAACGACCACCTTACATCAAACCTTCTTTCATGAAAACCATCTCCATAAATACCATCTCTCATCAAACCTTCATTCATAAAAACCATCTCCATAAACACCAACTTAAATAGGGACCATCATATATAAAGAATACCTCACATAATGACCATCTCCATATAGAACACTACACATAACGACCATCTCTATAAAGACCACCCTACATAATGACCATCTCCATATAGAACACCACTCATAAAGACCAACTCCATATAGAACACCACTCATAAAGACCATCTCCATATAGAACACCACTCATAAAGAATACCCTACATAATGGCCATCTCCATATAGAACACCACTCATAAAGAATACCCTACATAATGGCCATCTCCATATAGAACACCACTCATAAAGAACACCCTACATAATGGCCATCTCCATATAGAACACCACTCATAAAGAACACCCTACATAATGGCCATTTCCATTTAGAACACCATACATAAAGACCATCTCCATATAGAACACCACACATAAAGACCATCTCTATAAAGACCACCCTACATAAAGACCATCTCCATGAAGACCACCTTAAATAAAGTCCATCTCCATGAAGACCACCTTACATAAAGACCATCTCCATATAGACCACCTTACAAAAAGACCATCTCTGTAAAGACCACTTTACATAAAGACCATCTCCATGAAGACCACCTTAAATAAAGTCCATCTCCATGAAGACCACCTTACATAAAGACCATCTCCATATAGACCACCATACATAAAGACCATCTACTTATAGACCACCTTACATAAAGATCATCTGCATATAGACCACCTTACATAAAGACCATCTCTGTAAAGACCACTTTACATAAAGACTATCTCCATAAAGACCACCTTACATAAGGACCATCTTCATATAGACAACCACACATAAAGACCATCTTCATATATACCACCTTACATAAAGATCATCTCCATTTAGACCACCTTACATAAAGACCATCTCCGTAACGACCACCATACATAAAGACAATCTCCACAAAGACCACCTTACATAAAGATCATCTCCATAAAGACCCCCTTACATAAAGACCATCTCTTTGAAGACCACCTTACATAAAGCCAGTTTCCAAAAGACCAACTTACATAAAAACCAACTCCATAAAGATCATCTCGAGCAGATACAACAACTAACTGCAGCTCCATAGAAATCACCTACCCAGACTCTGCAACAAGGAGGTTAAAAACTCGTCACTTTAGAAATATTCTCCATCTAAAAACAGGTTTAGAGGTTTGGAGAAGAATATGCTGATTCTGAGATACAACCATTTTATTATTTTAGGGGGTGCTCTTCAGATTATCATTGCCATAATTTAATGGCTTTCTTCACTATATGTGAGCTTTCCATGCGGTACGAGATTACTCCCAGATATTTAACTTCCTTGGATAATTCGTTCAACGTGACACTCACCCATATTGGTTAGAGTGATTTCTTAGAAGAAAGAAAGTATTTTGTTAGAAAGTATAATAACTCATCTACTACAAGGCTTCACAATAGCGACGGGATAATATGTAAGATTAGTCACGACTAATCTTGGGTCTGGTAGTTGTTCTAGCCAACTACTGTATGAGATGTGTTGTCAAATGTACCTTCTATGCATTCCTTAGCTTCATGAACGGTTGAGAATAGTTGTACCTGGTTCTAAAGCCGTATTTTTGCTCTGAAGTTAAGAGGATGTGGTGTTCTAGGCGAATTTAAATGAGTTTTGCGAAAACTTTTGACTAACAGCATAGTAAGTTAATAGGTCTGTAGAAGACTTATTAGCTGAAAGTGCTCTTAATAAAGAATTTTCGAATTCGCACATCATAACCGTATTTAAGTGTAATGAGGTGAGCTGATGTTTTTGTTGGAAAATTTCGTCCAGGAGGTTGTATTTTGTTACACAATAGGTGTAGGCTATGTAGAGATATGGTATGAAATTTTTTTTTATCTTAAATGGTTGCAAAATGTTTACGAATTCGTTTCTTTATAGTATCTAATTTATGTTGGAGCTATGGAAAAGGATTTAGTCTTTAGTCCTATCATACATTGGTCTCCGAAGATTGTTTCTAAAAAGTTTTATAGTGTTTTTGCGTATCTTTATTTTTAATCTATAGGAGGGTACAACTGTTATACACATAATATTTAACCTCTATTATAACTGTTATACATATTGTATAGCTTCTGTTATAACTGTTATACACATTGTGTTTCCTCTGTTATAACTGTTAAAATTCAGATTCGAGTCGACTAAATTATTAAAGCGCAACCAAACTTCGTTTCAACTAAACTTAAATTTTTTCCTTGTATTATTTTCTCAACCAACGAGAAGAGCAAAAAAAAAAAAGTATTTTTATATATAAAAAAAAAAAAAAAATAAAAAACTTTTGCGTGTTTGAAAAACCTGCTGCATGAAAAATGATAAGTATTATTATTAGTGTTTTTTGTTGTTGTTATTTAATAAAGTAGAAATACCACCACCACCAGCCGCAACAACAACAATATTAACTGAATAAAAAAATGATGTGTACGCTCGCGACACGATAACTCAAATTAAAGTTAATAACGCGTGCGAAGCGTTAATGAAAAATATGTACAAAGTCAGTCAGCAAAGAACAAAAAAAAAAAAAAGCCAACAATCGAAAGGCCATTAACAGCGCAATAAAAATTTATTTATAGCAACTTCAGCAGTTAAAAAATTATTAAATTCATTGAAATAAGAGCAGCGCCGCATTGTTAGTTGAAATGAAAACATTTGCAGAATTGATATTGAAATAAATAAATTAAAATTTAATTATACAAATTTTGTTGCAAAGTTGCAAATGCACACGCGATAGTTTTTTTTGTATTTCTTTCTTCTACTCTTTTTTTTTTTTTTTTTTTTAGTTTGTGTAAGGTTAATTAATTATTGAAATTAAGTATCATGGCACGTGAAAAGTTGTTAAAATAATATATAGGTATGGCTTGCTTTGGTGGAAAAAAGTTTGTCCCTACAGCTGCGTTATGTGTTGAATAGTGAAGATATTTTTTTAAATTATTTTTCAATGTCGTTTAATGTTATTTAATATGGGTCGAAATTTGTTTGGTATATTTAATAAAGAGCACCTATTTGTATGTATGTTCATGTTTAATTAGTGTATATATATATCTGTATTAGGTCGAGTAAAAACTGAGCTGTGTTTTTTTGTTTTTTTTTTTTTGTTTGAACAACTTTGCAGCAATCACGAGCAGCTGACTTCAACTTGATAAGCTGTCAATGATATTAAAATTAAATTGTATTGAAACATCATCACTTCTATATTTTTTTCTAAAAAAAAAAACATTAAATTATTTCTTTGTTTTTGTTGCACTACTCCTTGTTGTAATGAAAATATAAAATATTCTGAATATACCCAATAACTTCTGAATATATTTAAAATTTTCTAAAAAATTTACAACTAAATTCTTCTAAATTTTTTCACCGTTGCCATGGGATAAATTGATATGTCGTCAAAAATCGTGTGAATATGGAGATGTCTATATGTGTTTATCGTGTGTTTGTCTGGCTGTCTGTAAGAACAAAATAGCACGGAGATTATTACAGATAAAGTGTCTTTAGTTTTAAATATGTAAACTGCTCAATTTGCTCTTCGAATAAAGTCACTTTTAGTTTGTCATACAGATTTCTTTCTCTGTATTTGTTGTTGATCGTAATTTTTCGCATGTGTCTTATGGTATTTAAAACTTTATAATTGTACTGTATATGTAAGTCGTTTATAAGCGTTTAAACGTATAGTTTATGAATCTCAATCAGAAGATTTTTTTGTTTCTGTTTATCCTTTTTTTGTTTTAGTAAGTAGCAACTATCAAAAGTACATTGATAGAACTATGGGGGAGCCGTCTCGCCACTCTGAAGCCTCCTAGTGTGCGCTGTTGTAGCTGGCGCCTTGTAAGTTCATTTTGTTGGTTTTCTAGTCGGTCCAAATGATCTATTGATTGACGCATTACGACATCTTTAATTTGGTCTACATTCAAGTCCCTTTCTAGATCGGAATTGCGCATGTATCAAGGGGCACCAGATACTCAATGTCTTTGTCTGTTGTATCCTAACTTTAGCTAGGTTTGATTTGGTTGCGATACCATAAACTTGCAAGCCGTACCGCCAAGCTATGGAGCAATAATTGTCTTGAATCTGGTGCCTTTATTCCTCTCATAAAGTTTGTTTCGGCTCATGAACAGCCAATGTAACTTACAGTAATTGCTTTGGTTACACTTGTGATTTGTTTCTAAGAGTTCGGCGACTATTCAGAAATACACCAAGGTACTTATATCCTGATCGTTGGCACATCAGACTCCCCTCCGGATAAGAGACTGGACGAAAGGCATTAGTCACATTGGTACATCTACTAAGGTTAATGGCAATGCTCCATCGCTTAGGAAGTTAGAGGCCGCATATACACAGCTAACTCTGAACAGGATAGCTGTGTCGTCTGCAAAAGTTGCGATAAGCAAATCTTGTGCATTTTCAATTGGTATTCCATGTCCAATGGACCATGAAGTGCGTGAACAGTGTGTACAAAAGCAAGAACAGCACACTGCCAACACCATCCAGTATAACCCTATTAAGCTGTTCAGGTGTTCCAAGGGTCTAACAGAATCCAAATTAATAGAGGGGTATGCTTCTTCTGACTTTACGCACGACAACACCTCTTGTCTATAGACAGCACTCAAAAAGTTCGGAAACCATAGGCAGCAGTCTTTAAGGCCTGTACGAGTTAGAGAGGCTTTTGCCAGCTTTATGAATCATGCATATCTATGCCATTTTCCATTGCTTAAGAATGTGTCACAGCCTTGAAGATGACCACCAAAAAAAAAAAAACGTCTTTCGATGGCAATACTTTCAAAGTAAAGTTATCCAGCACATATTCTCCAGAAGATGTTTTTGAGTTTCAAAGCTTTAATGTATGCCCAAACTTCTTCTACTGTCATGGAAGCGACTGCTAGGTGAAGTTGACCGGGTCTATCAAGCACCGACTGGATCTCATGAGTACTGTGCATTGAGTTAAAACCAAACGGTTGGAAGCGATTTTGTAGGTCGTCAGCAAATGCCTCTGCTCGTTTGCTTGGAGTTCTTGCCCAGAATCCGTCAGTCATTCTGATTGGAAATTCCATAGAAATTCAGATTCCATAGAGATAGTTTCCTCGAGTCATCCGGAGAGATATTCACCAAGAACCATTCAGTTTCGCCTTTTTTATGTATTATGGATTATGTATTAGTTTTTGTCACTCTATTTGCTACTCTGTGGTAGACTCTAACTAGATTGGATTCCTGGGTGCAAAGTATTGTCTTATTAGCCTTCTCTTTTTCAGCAATATCACCTCTGGGGCAAGTGGATATCTGGGTCTTGATGTATAATTCTGAGAATAAAGGACGCATTCAATGTTCATTTAATAATTGTTAATCAATGACTAAGATTTGTGATTGTTTACCAAATTAGGTTGTTACTTTAGTTAAAACTATTTTCTTAATTGCTTTCTCTTTCTCTTTTTTTTTTTTTTTAATTTTCGCAGAGAACTCAAGGCAGAATTAATAAACAGTTCAAGCAAACTTGAGCTATAAACCACAAATGGGTCAATTGCCTTGCATATCTCATATTTTGAATTATCTAAACAAAACCCTGTACTGCCCGCTTATTACCTAACACTTTAGCTACATACTGAAGGCCTAATTAATTTATAATATTAGTAATATTCTACAAATTATAGTTATTAATTATTTCTAGCAAAAATTTCCGATACAATATTTCATTAATTAACACAATTTTCAAATACAAATCGATGCAAAATCAACATCACCATCCATTCTCATCACACCAATCATCATCATCACACAATCATCAAACTAACAGATGTAAAGTCAATCAAGTGAACAATCAATAGTCGTTTTAGTGTCAACGTCGTCGGCGTCGTCGTAGTCGATGATATCTCGAAGTGCTTTATAATTATAGACGTACTCGATTGGAGCAAAACCAACCGATGACGACCCCCTAGAATAACTATCTCGATTTTTATTTTTATTTTCCGTACGCCCGTTCGCGTGCGCTTTTTCTCAACGCAGTTTGTTGCTGTCATAATATTGGCTTCCATTTCACTGCTTGCTTTGCTCCTCGGTGGAAGCAGCAGCAGCAGCGGCAGCAGGGTATTTGTTTATAGCTACTTTTGTACTTAGTTTGTGCATACACACACACAGATACACACAGATGCAGATACACGCACACTGATTCAATTTCGAGCTGTTCAAGCTGTTCGTTCGTTTGTATTCGTTCTTTCGCCAATTACGCGAGTGAGCACAGTAAGCTGCCCATCACTTCTGGTAAGCAACCGCCTGTGCCCCGCCCCCTTGTGTTTGTTGTTGGCTCAGTTACTGCTTTGCTTGTTTATTGACTTTTGAAATCTCATATTTCAAACGTGCTATATGCGATAAGTTGGCATTTCATTTCATTTGCGCGTTCTTGGGTCGCTCTTGTTCTATGTGTATGTGTGTGTGTCTATATCGCTCTATCTATCAGTATATATATCTCTAGCTATATGTCTGTCCGTCTGTCTGACTATTGAGTTTTATTTTTATTTATACTTTTCGCGTTCTTTGTCATTTCGCTGTATTGCCTTTTCCATCTATCGTACTTTAATTATCGCTCTCAATTGTATTACTTAATTAAATTCAAGCATTGTAATAATAATGATATTGACTTAGTTACTGTAGCTACTGTCTGTCTGTCTGTCTGTCTGCTTGTCGATTTTTATTTCGTTATACTCTTTATACAGTGTGTGTGAAAATTTAATCACAATGTTTGCAAAATTAAGTTAATTAGACCGAATGACAAAGGTCGCGTTCAACTTGATGTCTGTCGCTGGTTTGACATACTTTACAAGTCTTTAACAAAAGATTGTTTTTCGTATAAAATATTGATATTTCTAAGAAGTACAGCAGAGTCACATTAAAGTTGTAGGGTAATTCTCCACTTTTCTCCATCAAAACATATTCAACAGATCATCGGATAGTGAACATGCATTCTGCGGCTGTGCATGTCAAAATATAAGAGCTCAGTTGTTCACTTTGGTTGACAACTTTCTAACCAATTCAGATTCTGTGGTGGTGCTAGAAGAAAATCTTCTGATAAAGTTAGTCAATTTACGTCACCACAAGAGTCCCTTTTGCACTGGTTCGTCTACTCCTTATCTGGTATGTCAAAGTAATCAGAAATCCAAATAAGTTGGATTGAACTTGGCTTAGTGCTTCTAATGAGCACCGACTTATCAGCTGAATCGTGAAATCTCTCAGTGTCAATGTCAATATACGTAATCCATAATTGCGCTTATCTGGCGCTACGTGATGCAGGTGTATGGCATTGCTGCTACGTCATACCGTTCTAAAATCTTGTATGTCCAAGCAAAGCTTCTCCGCAATTCCTCTGGCTTTCCTTCGAAGCGACTTAATTGCTATCAAAATTGAGTCTCTTCTTAGAGCGACTTAATCAACATCCTAATCAATTAGCTAGGTGCCCAATCAACAGGCGCAGAAAGGCAGGGTTCATGGTTATGACGAGACGTCTCCAGAAAAGTTATCCCGTCGAACTGACCGAAAAAAACCTGTAACATCGGCACAATTGCATTTCCCTCAACTCAATAAAATCTTGCCTAATCACACTTAGCCATCCTGTGTAGCTGAAATCAAGGCGGCTGATTGCTGTTTGAGAGCGTTTATATGGAGTTAACACTTTATGATGTGCCAAGACCAAGCACTAACTAAAACCTGTTTTTCGACTTAGAATATTATGTTCCTTGCAGTTTCCTTCAGGTTGCTAGTTACTTTAACCGACAACCGACAGACTCCATGAATCATTGCCCGCAATGTGCTACACCAGACGGCTGATAATATATCTGTACCTCTGAAAGTCTGAAAAAACCGCTCATTGAGGCTTATTTTGGAGTTCCTTACTTCGAGTCTTTTCTCTATGTAAATCTTCTTTCGAACTAGTCATTCCATATGAACTCTGAAAAATAATCTTCAAACTCCTTGACCTCAGCCACATTTTCTGAAGTTTTTTCTCTGGCAGTCTATAGCTCTATATTTGTATAACGTGTACTTTAATAAGGTGCCTATAGCTTCCATATTCAGTATGGTGTCGAATGCTGGTTAGCAAGTATCCAGTAATGCCAAGATTCGCTGATCTTTGCACCTTGTGGATGTTGATTAGTGGAGATTTGGTATCAGCCTCTTTCCGCCCGTCCTAAGTTCTATAGATAGGTCTGACCTTCACAGTGTAGAACCAATAAATTGTTCTCATTTTCTTCCTATAAAGTATCCTGTAAAGCACATAAAAGGTAGTCGTTCTAAACATGTCCATCTGATTCCCTGAAGCGCTGAAATATTGGTTTGCAAATTGATAGAACTAGGAACAAAATTCGCTTCTTCAGCCCACTAGATTGTATAGCTTCCATACGCAATCATATGACAATATAAAAGTACAAATTAAAAAACTTTTGTTTGGGTTTGTTTTCTTTTACAAATTGAGGAAAAGAAAACAAATTGTTTGCAAATTTAATGTTTAAAGTTTTGTCCAACTCTAGTCCTGTTTTGTAGCCAATTTTTAGGCTATATTAAAATTCTGTTTCGAAAAACTAACTCCTTATGAGGAGCTTTCGACCCATTTTTCTAGGCTCCTTCTTAATTAAGTGAATCGAAAATTCATCGTCGATTATCTTGAAGAAGCAATACCTGGGAAATGTTCCAGATGAAGTAGAACTTCACGTAGCTATCCAAAACGTTTTTAAATAATTTTGTAACATGTGTCCAAGAATTTTGCCGGAGATCACTCTTTCATGTTTATACTCGTTTTAGCTTCAATACTCGACACAAACACATCAGTGGAGTTACCCCATGCTCTCCAATTTCATTCGAGTTTAACAGCTCAAAATACTCAACACCCTTCTACATACACATTTGCTTTCACCGTTGATGTTGAAGTTTGTCGTGACTAATAGATGTGACCTAATCTATGAAAAGGGGGTTTTACGGTGTACAACTCGTTTGGACACAGTGAGGATGTGGACTCATTTCATCTTCTTTTAATAAAATCTTCAACTAATTATGACTTTCTGGTTTTTATCATGTGAAATAGCTTTTCAAACTATATCCGATTCGTGATTTTTGACCCATTTCATAGACCAGTTCACATATGAAACTTAAGCTCGAATCTTTAATGGATGCATTTTTCATAGCCATTCACAACACGATGAGAAATAATTCCCCTGCTTTTCTGTCATTCAAGCAACTATTCATAGATGGAAAATCATCTCTCGTCTTACATTCGTATCTCACATAATTTCCTTGATTTGGAACATTTTCAAAGGTTTTAAAAGCTTGACAACGGCTTCCCTTAAATGTCTTACTTGACATAAAAATTAGCAGTTTAGGGCAAAAAAAAAAAAAAATATATATTGCCCTTAAAAATTCACTAATGTAATAAGAAGTTCTTGACAGATGCTCAATCTCACCATATAGCATAAGAGCTGATATTTTTGAACAACACTTACTGATGCCCTCTATTGGCAAATAGCTTTAGGATCGACTAAGTTAAACTTTTACTCTCTTACACAATATCTCTCATATTATTTACCATATTAATTATTTTTTCTTTTTATTTTCAGGTGAGTTTGATGTTCAAATCCCCATTGTGGATTATTTTTTTTTACATAGATGTGCTTTTGTCTGGCAGATTTGGGTAAATTATATTATTAAATTTTTTTCGCTACAAAATCTTTTTATATTTTTGTAATTTTCATGTATACGAGGGTAACTATTTATATTTGTGAGCTTGGTAATAAAAAAAAACAGTAATTTGTTATTGAAAATTTCTCTTTATTGTTTTCTAAAATATTCACCTTGATGTGTTGGAACTATTTAGAATTTTTTTTTGCATTCCTTTTAAAGCAACTCTAAAAAGTTTATTTTTGAACACATCAACGGCTTCTTCTGAGGGTATTAGAATATATGTTTGGGAAATCCGCCATTTTATGGAGGTAGCTCGCTTAATTTGTTTTTTTTATGATGCACTGCATTCTACTAGTCAAGCCCTTTCATTTGATACCCATATTGAGGGGTTAATAAAAAAATGTAATCGCAATTTTTTGGTGGTAGCCCTCTTGAATGTACTGAACATACATAGTTATATTGTCATCAGAATTAAAAGTATGTACCTAATTTAAGAATCAACCAGAAAGGAGCAAAAGTTTTAATTACTAAATATGACCCAAACAGATCAACCTAAATAAAACCGTTTTAAAATGGAGACTAGTGTATATAGATGGTAGTTAATCATGCCTCCAACAAAAAATTTTCTGCTTTGTCCTAAACTTCTAAAATAATATTTTGACACAATTCAGTCAAAGTTTTTTATACAATCGATGACAGTGACTGCTATTAAATTAATTGGATTACATTTTCTTATATTTATTAGTTTTCCATTTAATGATTTATAGCAAAAGAAGTCATGCAAATGTTTGCCAACAACGTATTTTTACTTCACAATTAAACTGAAATCAATAAAAAGAAAAAAAAAAACCGAGAAACTTTACTACTGAAATGTGTCAAGTTTGTAAAATTATTCAATGTAGATCAATTTCTATAGATATGTACATTTGATAGCTTCATAAAAATTCGTTCATTTGGGAACAACAGTGCGACCGACCAGTGTTGGCAAGTTGATGAGTATTTCGTTGTGGCTATTGTTTGTTGTTGTTTCTTTTTGTGTAATGCTCGCTCGTTCTTGGTGAATGCCAATTTTTTTTTCTTTCTCAACAACTATTTTGCACTCGTTTTATATTCTTTTTCTCTGTCTCACGCGTCGTCGATTATATTCTTAAAGTTTTTTCTTTCCTTTTTTTTATATTTTTTTCTTTTTGATTTCTTACTCCTCTGCATACTGTTACTTTTTTATATTATTTTTTTTTTTTTATGTTTTCATTTGGCGCAAAATGTCATCTTTAAGTTTTTTTTTTTTTTTTTTTTTTTTCATTCGGCGAGGGTGATTTAATTATAGTTAAAAACTGAGGTAATACAAAGAACAACTTAAGGTCTATATATGATTCTTACCTTTTGGTGCAACCTTTACTTAAATAATGTGTGTAGCTCTTCCTATACAAATCATTTGCCTACATTTTAAATTCTCACACATCGCTTGCTTTTATATTAATTCAACTTCTCTGGGTGAAGTTTTCGCGTATATTTTTTATGAATAAACTTTCATGATATGAGTTTCAAAAGCTTTCATCTTCAATCTATAAAATATTCAGTCATTAGTTTACAGGGTAGGTTTAAGAAGTTTTGGATTTAATTTTAGTGACACGACATTCAGGTTTAAGAATAAAGCTATCTGTGTTGGATTTTTAATCCGGAATAGAGACATAGTTGGGCAATTCTGATGGGTTCTAAATGTGTCCCATAAAACTGTTTTAATGTATCTATTCAGCGCTCTTTTCTATTAATTCAAAGCCCTACCATGTCCATAGGAAGTAATTGTACTCTGCTGCCTAATAACACTTCACATTAAAACCATAAGCTTTGGCTTAAATATTGCCTTTTCTAAGGCATCATAAAATCCATGAAGTTGAATAGTATGTCTAGGAGAGAAACTCACCCATGGAGGGTTGCGAATATCTCCAATTAATATCATGTAAGAAAACCATTATAACCACAATATCGGAATCGGATATTAACGCCTTCATACTTGTGCCAAAATCTCCCATGGATGATTGAAGATGTGTTCTGATATTCAGATTTTCATTATGCAAGCAACTTAATATGGAATTTAATATCGAATCGACAGACCGAACGTGTTGGTCTGTCGATTCAATGGATTATTAGGCAATCAGTAGCTGCCTTTTACATGCGATCTCCACCTTTTATGCGCGTTGGAAATGTTATGCATCTTCTTGGTGTTCTACAGATAAAACTTACATCTTCGTGAATTTCAAGACACTGGCACAGTTGGCCGTCTTCTTCCGAAGTTTCACTCCTGCCGGTGCTGTATTTTCAACCACCGCAGAAGTCCATGTTCTTTCTTCGTTGCTCATTCTTGCTGAGTCAAAATGTTGTCGTATTTTTTACCGCATTTTTAGTAAGTCTGAACGTTTCATTTGCTCTGGTTCACGGCTCTCTGCCGCGCTTCATCTGGTGGCATTCTATGCGCTATACACCTGTCGTACTACTTTAGCCCCACTTTACTCGAATTTTTACGTTTGAAATCGTCCACAGCATCTGGTTGATCTTCTGATAATGATAGGAGCGACTTTCTGTCAATAAGGAGAATGGAACTTTCTTCATTGTATATTCGAGTTACTGTCTTCTTTAACCAAGGTTGATTCATCGCAGCTTTATGATGCCGCAGTAGATTGCCGCTTTCCTGTTTACGAACACCCGATTCTACTGGTCTGGCTGTTGGTGTTCTTGGTTGTTCATGTGCCGATATCAATGAAGTTCTTCCATGCACTGATCTTCTACCTGGTTAGTCAGTCTTTTTGCTAAGAGATTGAGACTGAAAATAGTAGAAGATTGATGGAAAATTAATGGAATATAGTTGGGAGCCAGGTGGAAAATAGATGGAGCATACTTGGAAGATTTATGGAAGATAGATCGATGAAAGTTGAAAGATAAAAGGAAAATAGATGGAAGATGGACGAACGATAGATGAAAGGTAGTTGAAAGATTGATGGAAGATAGATAGAAAATAAATTAAAAATAGTTGGATGGTAGTTGGAAAACAAAGTTGGAAGATAGGTACATTATATATGGAAGATAGATGAAATATAGGTCGAAGATGGTTGGAAGGTAGTGGCAAGATTCATGGAAGATAGATCGTTTATAGTTGAAAGATAGAAGGAATTTAGATGTAAGATGGATGGACGATAGATGCCAGATAGATGGTAGATGGATGTAGCCGGAAGATAGATGGATTATAGATGGAAGATAATTGTAAGGTAGTGGCAAGATTCAAGGAAGATATTTGGAATATAGTTCGAAGGTAGCTGTAATATGGATGGAAGATTGATGGAAGATGAATGGAAGATAGTTGGAAGATATATGGAATATAGATGGAAGCTAGTTGGAGGGTAGTGCGAAGATTCATGGAAGTTAGGTGGAAGATAGTTTGAAGATAGATAGAAGATGGATGGTCGATAGATGGAAGATGGATGGTAAATGGATTGAATATAGATGGAGGATTGATGAAAGATGGATGGAAGATAGTTGGAAGTATAGTTTAAAGTTAGATGGAAGATAAATGAAAGATAGTTGGATGATTTTTGGAAACTAGATGAAAAATCGACAAGGCTACAATTACTCAATGAGGTGACCTAATATTGGAGAAACACCATTTTGCTAAGGGTTCTTTGATTTTTCATACAGCATTGCCCATAAGACTGTTCATCGGAGTGTGATATGTTCTCTTGATCAGGTGTGATTAGATGCTTTTATAACAGAGTAAAATTACTTGTCGGAATCACACGGAACCACTAAATGATTCTCGCACCATATGGAACCTGGAAGTACAACAGATTTGTTGTTGCACTTTGAACTGCTTTTTGACATTCACGTGGAAATTTTATACTTTTCTTCAAAAAAAATTTCAAAGCTGTTTTTGAATGCTTGAGAAACTTAGTCCCTAAACTTTTCAATCAACACTCGTTTATGCGCCAATTTTTTACATTTTTCCACTGTAACTGCTGCTCCAGCACCGCCTGCTCCCTCGCTTCAACAACATGAATACAAAGCGCCAGCGTTCAATAGCATTCGATTTGGACTTATTTTCACATTTTCTTATAGACAGACAGACATATCGAAATATATATACTATATATGTATATATGTATGTATTTTTAATACGTTGCTCGTTCCATAACATTTCTCCACCCACCAAAATGTCAGCCGCTCTCACTGATTTTCTTCTTCATTTTTTTTTTTAATTTTTATCTATTTTTTTTTTTATTTTTTTTGCTGCTTGCTTTTGTTGAATTTTATTTGATTTCTTTCATTCTTCTTCTTCTTGTTCATTGCATTTTTTTATGTTTTTGCACAGTGCCGAGATTTATTATTGTTTTTATGTTACTACAAACGTATCTGTGTGTGTGTGTGTGTCGTATCTGTGTGTGTTTGAAGTAGCTTTACTTGCAAATCCGCCAGTGGATTGGATTTTACACAAGTGTAAGCTGCTCCATCGCTTGCTCCTCTCTCTCTCACGAATATCAGCGGAATCTGCGGGGAATCGCCGTCAGTTGAAGCAAGCAAGTCTTTTGGGTTTGTAATAGAGTAGTTGAGTTGAGCTACATGTATTTATGCACATGCTCGCTCGCTCCTCTCATATGTATCTACTGGATGTTTGGAGTATACTTTGTTGAACGCCAGCCAAGTGGGCATGATTTGGCTTTGGATTTAAGCTGTTGATACTGCAGCACATGCGACAAACAGTCTGACAAACGTACAAAGCAACAAGATAGACAGACAGACTGACAGACAGATAGTCAGTCCGACATACTTACATGCACTACTATTCGTTTATAAATGTATCTGCTGTGTATGCATTGAGTCAAGTTAAATAGAAATGTGTTGAAAAGATACACAGTGGGGTAGAGTGCTGCTGCCATTGCTCACAGCTGGTTAAAACATATAAAATAGAAAAAAGAAAAAAAAAAAAAAGAAAAACGAAAAACTGCTGGAAGTATAAGTTTAATGCACTCGGATCGGCATTTTGTGCCGGTCGTCGCATAGATTGTGGCTTGTCTTTTTATGTGTGTCACTTATTTGTCCCTTTTGTGAGTTTCATATTGTGTGCGCGTACATTGCAACACTGTGTGTGTGTTCATGTTAATAAGGTTTGTTAACAAAATTATATGCGAGGAGAAAAATTATATTCAACTTTAATATTAACTCAAATACGGTTTTGTCAGACACATTTTTTAACATCATTGTAAAATAATAATGTCTTAAAAATCACGCAAAAGTTGGCTGACTTTGCTTGCTGTATGGGTCTATGGAAATTTTATGATGAACAAAAATATGAACAGTTCATGAACTGATGAACGGTAAATAGTATATGACGCGTACCCCATTAAACTGAAGTCATTGCCTTAATCTTTCCTGCAGACTGAGTTGTCTCCACATTCTTTGCAGCCGAATATCACCATTCAGTTCATTATTTGGACTATTCCTTCGTCTCAGGTGTGAAGGTTTATGTGTCGATGCAAAAGCTGAGCCTAAGAACTGTAAAAAAAATCTAAATACTTCGTGAAGATTTCCATTTCGAGAAGCTTACACGAATTGTAGCGGAAATAAAATTAAAGAAGACTTTTTTTTTTAAGAATTCTTATTCATTCAGATCCATTGATTATAACTTTTCGGAAACTTCAAACAAATAAACATCATATTAGATCAAGGAGACTCTTCTGCAGTATACTTTAACACGAAATTTTGCCATTGGTCTCTAACTAGAATGCAAATCTACAGAAAAGCAAATCTACAGTACGGTCGCCACCTTTAAATACGCCCCTTGGCGTCAACTATGGTGAGTGAATATGATCCAATGATTCCCGAAGGAAATCTTTCTCTGAGCAACTGTATGATACGACGCGTGTGGAGTAAGAGTTGGGTGTAGTACGAATGAGTTGGTAGTCCTCACACTACACCACAAAGACGTGCCCTTTTTCGTATCGGTCTACGCTTTCATTTTGCTGACTTACCATACTGGACTTAAAGAAGTTTCAGTTGAAATAGAGTACTAGCTTAGATCTTTGATAAAGTTTATAAACTGCCGAAAGATGCATACTTCTAGGGCTTGCCTTGCACCTTTATAACAAAGCAGCACTAAAAATATGCCTAGTTCTATATTCTTATACAGAGTTTCTGCAAAGCAGTTTTAAAAATAAGCATAGTTCTAAAATCTTGTACACCCTTGTGCACACTAAAATTATGCAACGTCGTCCCCTTTTTCGTCTCGTCTATTTTTTACCTACAAAGCATCTTCCTTCTAGTAACATTTTTTCACTTAAGATGATGCTTTCAATAACGTTCTACAAATGTTCACACCAAATCTCTGTCATAGATTCTTGTCGACGGCTCTGTACTTCAAATTATTCGCTCCATGTATAGCTGTGAGTTTAACCTTTAAAAGAGAGGCAGGCAAAAGCTTTGTGTACTCTCTTTACTCATTTTTAATTAATTGTTATGCCGTATGAAAGAGGCGGGCCATCAAAAGGTTGCTGATCATCAAAAATAAATTTCCACAGTACAAACCGCACTAGTTTTGCTTTCAGAATGGTGTTCTCGATACGGTCTGGGCAAAAACCCAACAAAGATAAAAATGGTATACTTCTCGACAAAATACAAAATACCAATCCACATTCTCATTTCGTAATAGTGCAACGTAGAATGGCAGTAATTTGAACAAATAAACTGGAAGGAAACGAACCAACTAAACATTATTCGCCTGTTAAATGACAATCGGAAGAGATGGAGATCCATTGTTCAAGTTTATACTAAACAGTAGTTATGTCAATTATGGTCGAATGCAAAAAATACGAAGTCTCTATCTATTACCGTTTCCGAGATCCTTTCGTTCATACGGACGGACAGACGGACATGTCTATATCGACTCATCTATCACTCCTGACCATAATGGGGGTAACTTGGGGGGGGGGGGGGGTTCTCCGACTATTATTTCTACCTGTTACATACATTTGCACAAAACCAATAGGCTCTTGTACCTTCGGTACAGGGCCTAAAAATGAAAGATAGATAGAGAGAGAGAGAGAGAGAGTGAATAAAAGCCATAGCCATAAGACTGACAGAAACTTCGTGTTGTTGTACCTTTAAGCACTAGAGAATACTCCAACTCCAAGAGTGTGTTCCTCAAGTAAACCGTCTTACTATCACAATAAGATACCATACCGTTTTATAAAGCGAAAGCTCTTCATATTTTGATGGTTAAAAACTCGACGGATAAGTTGAAGGAAGCATCTTTTCCATGGATCTCGAAATTAAAGCATAATTCCGATCAGCGTCTATCAAGCAAAAGTGTTCGCGATCCAGAAGATTACATAGGCTACACTCATACAACCAAAAGCTGGTGTACATTTTCTTTGATCGCCAAAACAACTATCAAGCGCTTTACCCATGCAGAAGCAAATAAAAAATGACTATTTAGTGCCGAAGATCTCTAAACGAGATGACTGAGCACAACGGAAACAGCTTATCTTGATATTTGGAAATCGAAACATAGAGAGAAATGGTCAGAGAGAGTACTTTAACGTACTTTCACAGATCTCTATTACAGTAGGATTCCTGTTTAGTAGAATCCCTTGACATTGCCTTATAGGTAGATAACCCATTATACAAGGTGCAGTAAAAGGAGACACACCTTGCTCGGAAGTTCCTTTCTAAATAATTGAATTTAATTTCATCTGAAAATACGACGTAGTCACATTCAGGTGACTACGTTGTACATATGCCCATTTGATGCTTCTCTTAGTGGGATTCTCCTGTCTGCTTTGAAAACCACTTAGTTGTTAAAGCCGTTGAGGTTTTTTCTCATAGTCTTCCTTATTTCGAAGAAGAAACTGGCAATCGTTTTCCTGTGTCTGGCAGTTTTTCATCAATTTTAGACTCTAAACTCGTCCAAACTTACCTCAAAATAAAAAAAAGATCTATTAATTAAATCTAATAAAAGATAGTAGTTTGTTAAGCACTAAGCTGCCTAGAAAGGGCGTTCACAGGGTGTACTTTTAATTTCTCATCTTTGATTGAGTCGGTGGTAATGTCTTTTGATAGTTTCTAAAGTTCGAATATGTTATTTCTAAGGTGAGAACATATTACGGAATGGTCTGACCAACAAAAGTAATACAGAAGGCAAACACTAAGGCTTGTCTTTAGCAAATATTAATTGCATGTCTATATAAGCATTCAATTATGTGCGTCCTCTGCAAACTATGACTGACGAACGTTAATTCAAAGTGCGCAAAATGGATTTCCTTTTCAATAAAACACACAACAGCACACCAACTGCCACAAAGTAGCAAACGTGACAGGCACTTAAAGCCAAATTAGGCGAGTACATATGCAATTTGTATGCTCTACATTAGACATTTTCAGCAATATTTGATGGAACACTGAATGGACGGACGACTTCCATTGAGACTGAAAATTATTGGCTAACATAACTGACTGACTGTCAACTGCCAAGTCGTTTAGGTCATGCATTGACATTTGACATGCATTTACTGCATTTGTCGCACGCAAGTTGGCAGGCCTTAATACAAATTTTTTTTGCTTTCCTTTCTTTTTCACTCTAGCATGATAGATAAAATGACTTTTGGCATACAACACAAGCAAGCTGGTGTGTGACAACGAAAATTAGTCGCCTAATTGAAGTCGTACAAATCACAAATTCACAAGTCGAACGAGCGATGGCTTAGTGTTAGGAACTAACAAAGTAATAAACGAAAAATCCTATTTGATTTTCTATGCAAATCTGGCTTCATCAATAACAAAATCAATCAAAAAGTCTTCTACTAAATCAATCAAGCTCAACACACATATTGCTTCGTCCTTTTTTTTTGTTTTTTTTTTTTCAGCTTTCTGTGCTTTTGTTTCGTTGAAACTTTTGTGCAAATTTCGCACACAATTCTCAAACTTCTCGACGTTTACCAACACTATTTTCTAACAGTTTTTGCAACGATTAACTCGGCTTTTGTACGCGTCGACACTCGCTCAACACGTGTTTCGCTTCGAATGCGCTACACAAATCCACTTCAATCTGCTGCCGCTGCCGCTGCCGCTACCGCTGCTGCTGCTTTCTTTTGTTGCTTGCGTAGCACTATTTGATTTGGGCTGCCAAGCGTTATGCGTCATGCGTCATACGTCATGCGTTTGCTGTTGTGTGTAGCCTTTGGCTTTTAGCCTTGCTTTGTTCGTTCAGCAGTTCAGCAGTATTCGCTTTCATTTTGCTCTTACATATTGCAATTTTTTATCGTCAACAAGATTTATGCCGTCTTGTGCCATAATTCTCTGTGGGCTTGTCTATTTACCTAGTAGTACCGCGTATTCCCAAACTACAAACTTCCTTCTATAACATGTAATCCACTACTTCACAGCGCTCAGCACATGTCTAACCATTTATTCTGACTGTCTGTCCAGCTGTCCTTGTGTTGTTGTTGTTGTTGTCTAGGTTATTACATTTTTGTAGACCTTTTTTTTTATACGCTACACATAAAGAGAGCAAAGTGACTGACTGACTGACTGACCAGGTTGGTCTGGTCGTTATTCTGCGGTTCGGTTCTAATGCGTTTTCATGTTTCACCTTTTACCTATGTACAATGTGGTTCGAGAAGACTTTTGTTGTTTCACTATTGTTGTTATTTATGCGTCATAAATATGTAGGTACTAACATGTAGCTTATATACTTACTTACATACTTGTATGTGCACGCAATCACATAAATAGCTGTACATACTGCGGCAGCCATAGACATTTAGACATTTTTATTAGCGCATCCCAGTCAGTCACTCTGACAAGAAGAACCACATCACCAGCCCTACAGTTCGTCCCATTCAATTTTCAGTAAATCCTCACAGTCCAACCAACCAAACACCATATGCATGTCCATCCAATGTGCCACATATTGTTTTATTAGCGTCATACAACAACAAGAACAACGACTATAATGACATGTATAGTCCCCAACTCTTGGCAAGGGGCAACTTTATTTTAGCATCTATTTATTTATTGTTGTTGTTGTTTAGGGAGTAGCGCTTTATTAAAGCTTTTGACAAACAAATCGCTTTTACGAGTATACATTTAGATATTTTTTTTTTTTCGACAGTATCGTTGGAAAGTGACAAATTACTGGCGTGTTTGGTGAAGTAATAAGCATCACCATTTTCTTAGCAGTCTTATTCTAATTGCTTATTGCAATTTGGGTTAATAGGATCAGAGCAATATAGTTAAAATAGCTTATGAGAAAGGTATTTAAATTCAAGCTAGTGAAAACTTATCAAAAAGTATCGGTTGTGAGCAAGTAAAATATATATTTTATACACTGTAAGCTAATAGTTTTAAACTTATGCTACAGAAGGGGAACAGCCATAACTACTGAAATATATTTTTACTTATAAACGCTAAGCAACAGCAAGCGAGTGTAAACTTATCAAAAAGTATCGGTTTATAATTTTTTTTTTAATTGATCAAGTGCATGCAAGTATCGGTTCAAACACACACCAAAATGTATCGATTCTAAGCAAGTAAAATATTTTATTTAATATAATTTAGCTTATAAAAGAATAAAGTATCGATTCAAAGCAAGAAAAGTGAGTTTTTAATTATAAACTTTTGTATAAATGCTGATCTAATCCAAATGAGTGAGAACTAACAAAAAAGTATCGGTTCTAAGCAAGTAAAAATATGTTTTAAATATTATTTTACTTATAAAAGTATAAAGTATCGTTTCGAAGCAAGAAAAGTGTGTTTTTTAATTATAATTTTACTTATAAAAGTTGATGAATTACAAGCGTAAGAAAATTCAACAAAAAGTATCGGTTCTAAGCAAGTAAAATATATTTTTACTTATAAAAGTTCATCAAGGCCAAGCGAGTGAAAATTTACAAAGAAGCAGCGGTACTAAGCAAGAAAAAAATATATTTAAGTACAATTTTAATTTTAAAAGTTAATCAAGTGCAAGCGTTTGAAAATTCATTAAAAAGTATCGGTTGTAAGAAAGTAAAACTTAGATCTTTAAATATTATTTTACATATTAAACTTAATAAAGTTCTAAAACTTAACAAAAAGTATCGGTTCTAAACTAGTTTTAATTTAATTATTTTTAATTTAAATTATAAAAATTATTTAAGTCCAAGCGAAAGAAAGTTCATCAAAAAGTATCGGCCCTAAGCAAGTAAAATATATTTTAAAAAACTTTTACATATTTGATAAAATTTATCGAGTTCAAACCTTAAATTTTTTCTAAGAATAAAGAATTGCTAGAAAAATCCTTTCCAAAATTCGACCCGATCAGTCGAACAGCAAAGTCTATCCGTAGCATTTGGTGGACCGCATAACTCGGTTAGATTAGAACAGCATCAAGAAGTATATTCAATAAGTCAAAAGCACAAAATAGGAAAGGCGACTGACACGCCTATTGTCTTAGTTTTGAGGAGAAACATATAGGAACTAAAAGAAAGACTTCTGAGCTCATTTTTGGGAAGATATAACTAGACCAAAGTAAGTGTTCAGACTGCAAAAAGTGGTAGAAGCCGAAATTGTAGAAACGCAGAGAACAGTCGTTAGTTCTTGAAACTGCTCACAATTTTCGAGATGCCTAGAAGCTGTACTCAAAAAGTGGATGGAGTTTTCTTATACCTCTAAGGAAAACATGGCAATTGTTGGTGATATAGTCCCAGTAACAGAAGACTCCACTGGTGTAAGCCGTGTCGTAAAACTTCTACCTATAGCTAAAATAATTTAGGAGAATGTCCAACAGCATCCAAGCTTAATCTAAGACAGTGCAGTTCACTCTTAAATGATCACAAATGAAATTACTCTGAAACTTATAAGACCTGAAACACGGTTTTGATTGTAGGGTTATATCAATGTGGCAAGGTAGTTCAGGGATCCTACATTTTTTGATGAATTTACCTACAAAGATTTTCAAGTCCTTGTCTTCAAGACGGTAAAAAATGGTAAGTGGAGAAGACAGTTCATGACGTGTTGATTTGTGTTCGCGTTTTCCTGGCCAACGATGCCTTGGTGACTGGATTCCCAAAAATGTAAGGTTTAATTATAATTTTTTGTATGCAGATGTGTCGTATATCCGTATGTCGTATATCCGGGTACTGAACTGACTCGGATAAAAAAAAAAAACGGATAACACGAATAGAGACGCATATATGCATACATTTGTTTGATTAAATTTCGTTTAACCAACCAAAATACGTTGGAAATAATAGAATTCTTTTTTCATTCCGTATTAGCCGTGTTTTCGCTTATCCGAATGTACTTCTTCCACAAATTAACTCGGGTAAACGAGGCTCTACTGTAATTGCTCTACTGCAGTTCAAGTTTATTAGTTATATTGGCTACCAAGGAGAAAAAAAAACTTTTAGGATGTAAAAGCCGTGCAGTATTCGGGAAGCAACTTGGTGCCTTCCCTGGTACAATACACTCCTTGAAATTCGTTTATTTTTTGGACTGTTGAAGCGTCAGATTAAATGTAGAAAATTAGAATAATTCGAAGATTGTAAGCAAACTGCTTAGCTGTGTAATGGAGATGTGAGAAGTTGATTCAATTTAGATTCTATTGCATGTCAAATTTTTTTTTTATAGCACAAAGTTTCTTTTTATCGATTGCCTCTGTCAAATTTAAACTTCTAATTGAAACATAGAAGATATCATAACAAACCCACTTAGAAATGAAGGAGTAAACACTAAACTATAGAAACTCTTTTGCCACTTGCTGTAAGTAGGCAATGACAAGCCAATGCCAATGAGTCAGAAAATATGAAAATCATTTTATACATATGGAGCGGAGCAGAGCAGAGCGGAGCAGTCGAGTCTATGAAATGTGAAAATGTTCATTTGCCAAATCGCTATACGAGTTGAAGGCAGATTGAAGTAAAGTGAGGAAATAACCACAAACGAATTGCTGTCGTTTAGACAGACAGACAGACAGACGGACGGACAGACAGACTGACACAGTCGGTTGGTCGGTTAGACTGCCTGCCTGGCTACATGTCTTCATTCCGTATGCCATAACGACGATATGTCTGTCTGACTGTCTAAAATGCCAGAGACACACAGCAGTAGTATCTCCGGGTATGCTGAGAGTGTACACAATAGGAATTTCAAATACAGAGCAACACATGCGGCAGAGACAGCTAGCGACTACGGCGACATAGACTACAAACAAATGAATGGTTGGATGGATGGATGGATGGATGAGCTAGTTGCCTGGTTGGCTGGGCTGGTCTGGTCTGGTCTGGTTAGTTGTGCTGTGTTGTAATGTTATGTGCTGCCAGCGAGCCAGCGAGCCAGCCACTGAGCCAGCCAAGCTGTTGCAGTTGTGTAGGAGTATAGTTGTATCTACTGCCAGCAGCATATATGTATGTGGAAAAGTACCCCATTTTATTCTATTTATTATTATTTCACTGTGAGGCTATAGTTCTAACACTGCCTCCTTCACCTAAAACATCAACAACATTATTCAATATAAACCTAGAATTGTTTGAAACCTACTCGCATTAACGATTTAGTTGTCTGTGTAGAACATTTGCCATTTCGTATGTTTAAATCGTTTGCAATAGAACCGAATGCAACGAGTAGTTGTAGTTGCAGGTCTGTCTATATGATGGTTGCATGAATGGGAGTCTGCAACATGTAGACAAGCGCAGCATATAGTATATAGTATTGCTGCCACACACGCTTGATTTGGATTGACTTGGTTCTGTCGTTTCATATGGTTCTACGCTGCTTGAATAAATGGTTACGTGAGCTGTGTTATAGATAGATATCACAACAGCAACAACAACAACTACAGATGATGACGACGATGATTTGAAGATAATTTTGTCTCCTTTGTCTGTCGCTCGCAAACGGAAATATTTTCAAATTAAGTTTAATAAAATTGTGTACAGACAGAGCCGAGCAGATATTGACAAATTAATGAATGACATTAAACAGCGTCCGATTTGCCATGGTTTTCGGCAGTTAAGCATATTTTGATGTCATTGACAGCGCCAGCAGACAGACAGACAGACAGACAGCATTTAAGTACTTGGTTAAATTTATGGTGTGTTGATGGCATAATTGGCATATCGAAATGCGACAGACAGACAGACAGTATGCATGCATTAGGCAGTTCTCTATAATCCTGCATAGCAACAAAGTATCGCATATTTTGCCTATTAAATAATTGTGTGTTTGCTTTAGTAATAATTTTGTGTTATCAGGTTTTAGCTAGTTGATTGAACTACTTAAGTGTAATTATATTCAAACTCATCCAGTCACAGACGACGTCAGTTTGCTTTGAAATTGGAAAAGTCTTCGAATAATGGGAAATACGGCTTACAATCGCTCATTGATGTGCAATTCCTGGCAACTAGCGCTCATCCATTCAACTATTCATTTGTTCGTGTGTGTATAGAAATCAATTAGTTGTGGGTGGCATATTTTAATGGGTCTTAATGTTTGGCAGGAAATTTGTATTTAAATTAAGTTACTTTGCATATTGAAGTCGATTGTGTGGAAGTTATCATACAGACGGGCGGATAAAAGTGTAGAAAGTTGAGTTTTAGTAGTGAACAAAGCATAATGTATTCTGGGATTTGTTAAGCGTATTAAATTCCTTGGGCCTATAAGGAATTTAATAACTCATACAAATAAGCTCTTCTATGCCTTCTACGTCGTTTAGGAAGCTTTACCATGGTACTCACCGAAACTGTATTGAGTCGGTTTCAAATCGGTTTATACACAATCTAAATCTTTCACCATACAAAGATGGAAAGGCGCGGCCAAATAAAAATGTTTTCGACGTTACATATTACAGTGGATCTTGTTTGGCGCATTGTGCCTTTGTAACCATTACGTGGCAACAGTGAAACGTGCCAGACCAACCAGGTTTACCTGACTTGTTAATCTGCAAAGTCCGACTTACCGAAATATAGTGCTCGGCAGTCACAAAAGTGGTGTTGAATACTTTCCATTTACGTTTCATCACCATAGCTACGATGTCTTTGATAAAGAAGGTGTATTTAAGACGTTCAAATCAGACCTCTTTCTCTTTATCATTTATATCATTTATAATGAAGTCTCGGATCACTTAATTTATATGATCCAGTAAAGAATTGTTGCACAGCATCTGCTCGGATGAAGACATGAAAGCAGTGGTTGATCTCTATTAGAGAAGTTATCATGTTTCTGATATATGTTGACGAAATTTCTCTAAGCTTGTTTTAGGTTCAATCGGAGTGTGGGTATCTTTAAAAAAATATCTTTGGAAGTCGAATAGATGCACCATGGTCAAAAATTTTGGACAAAGTTGTTGTTGTAATTTACATCAATGCTGTCTGACAACGTTCGATAAGGCCTTTGGCTGGTGATGGAGAGCAAAAGTATGCATATGTTCGCCTACCTCTATTTTAACTAATTGTGAGTAGCACCCTCACTTTCTCCAGTTCTTTGGGCGTTATCCTTCAAAAGACTTACTCTGAATAACTTGTGTCAAAGTGAGAAAATAATCTGTCGACTGAATGTCGAATTATTTAATTTAGGATTTTAATTATAAAATGTTCCATCGAAAACATTGAACAATGGATCATGAAATTTAACTAATTTTGCGAAGATTCGGCGGATACGTAAAAACAACGAAACTCTTCCATATGTTACACCAAACTTCCAGAAGAGATCGTGAAAAGGTTGATGATTCCACGGGATTTAGTGGTTGCTGCAAATTATGAGCCAGCGGCATCATTGCAGCTTCTTTATTTGAAGATGAGTAAAGAAAAACTGAAACGGTCTTACATAAGATTTTGCATGGATTTTGGATAATATCATAGGTTGCCGGAGACGCCACCTTATACGACTCTTTAGGGTGGTTTTCAAAGATATTAAAATATGTATATACTCGTCATGCAATTTAGCAACATTGAAGGCTTGTCTTTGTAACTATATGAAAGATAAAATCTACTGAAGTAAATCAAAAACATTTTCAGTCTCTCGAAACTATCGGAAATATAGCCAAAATAGTCAATTTCTCATAGGTCAGTCGTAGTGAACATATATGAGAAGAAGCGGTAGCACCAGGATTCAAGAAGAATAAAGATATAATAAGTATTTTAGCATGCAGCAACGCGTCTGGCATATAAACTTCCGCTAATTTGTAACTGAAAATCAACTAAACTGAAACCGAACAAACACATCAAACCTGAAACATCAATAGAGTGCTTGGAAGAGTCCTGAATTATAATTTGTTTCTTTGGTTAAAAAAATATAGCGTCTTCCGAAAAAAGCCATTCCGAAAATGCTCCATCGCACCCAAAACAAGTCGATTCTCAAAATTGTGAAGACATCATTGTCAAATGTTCTCCATCAAACGTGACTTCCATTGAATAACCAATGGACCGAACCATACTTGAGACATTCAAACTTTATTATGTGAAGAAAAAGAAATTTGCCTCCGGTAGTAATCTCAAAAAGGATTTTTGCTTGCAATTAATATGAAAAGCGTGATTTATTATTCAGTTCAAGCTTTAGTTAGGTGCTGTCAGCAGTCCAACACTCCGGAGATTATTTGCAAAAATCTGGTCTTTGATAAATCAAACGGATGATACTGCAGACAATGCACAGCCCAAGGGAGACTGAAACATGGATACATGGTGATGTTTGAGAACAAGAAATCACTGACGATGAAAGCGGTAACTTCATGAATTTTGTAATAGACAACAATATAGAAGACAGTGAAACGACCGAATATATGCTAGTCAGCCATGAAGAAGCATACGAAACAGTTTTGTGGAACTTAAGAACTCTGTTTAAACCTTTTTAACAATGAAGACCGACTGAGAGTTATATGAGAGAGTGATGTGTGCTTTGTCGGGTTTAGGAATTATACAATAGATTTTACTTTCCAGCATATATGAATATGCTGGAAAGTAAATATACAAAAGCTCGTCTTGTTTTATTTTAAGCATGTTGTATATTTATTTTAATAACTACAGCTGCCGCTATTAAGTTCTAAGATCTCTGACAACTAACACTCAATCATTACTTAACAATATTTTCAAAAGTTTTACTATTTGCAAACTGCTTTAAGTAGGGCGCTCCACTTTCTTCAACATAATATTTTGTTGACAGTCACACGTTTTTTTTTTTTTACCTAAATAACTAAATACTTCCGTGCTTAGTTAATTGAAAACAAAAGCTCTTTAACTAAGCAAATAATCAATTACAAAATAATATTTCTAAGCCAGCTGCAAAAAAAAAAAGGAAAAAATGAAAATAATAAACAAACAACAAAAAAATATATAAGTAAAAAAAAAAAGAAAAGTGTTTTGTCAATTAAACAAAAGCGCCTAAATCCACAATTCGCTGTGACTGCCCTTTTTGCATTGTTGTTTGTTGTTTTTGTATTTGTTGGCATTGCCTGCCTGCCAGCCAGCCCACATACCATTCACTGCCTTGCGCTCTGCTGTCTTGAAAACAACGCGCCTTGCTTGCTTGCTTTGCCTCATTAACGATTCATTGCATTAAACTTTGTTGTTATTGTTGCTGCTGTCCCTCTCTCTTGCTGTCAATATTTTTATTTAATTTCCATTTCGTTGTTTTAGTTAATTTGTGTAGATTTTTACGGCATTTTGCGCATTTGCGCTTCGCCCATTTGTTACTTATGGCTGGCTACAAATACTCACTCACACTCGCTTTTGCAGGCGGCATTCTCTCTCTCTCTTACTCTTACTCTCTCGCGCGCTTATTTCATTATGGCCACAAACATTTTAACACTCAGCTGTGGTTGTCATCGTCGTCGTCGACGTCGTCGTTGTCATCTCAAAGTTTCTCGTGTCAAACAGGAATCGTTGAGGCGCTGTGAATGTGAATTTCGTTATTGACACAGTGGGCCGAAAATGACGTTTGAAGTGTTCTTGAACTGAGATTATAGACAAGTGCTACTACTACTTGTACCGACTGCATAAACTGTTTCAAAGGCAAGAAAGACATTTCTTAATTTAGAGTGCACCTATTTAATGTGGCTAATTGGTTTACAGTTGGAACAAAATCTGTACACAAATGATGCTGTGGAGTGCATCTTAAGGAAATAACGAAGACTAATTGTTGGAGAGGAAAATTCTGGTTTCTTTTTTAATTATTTCGAGCTGTTTTATTGAGATTGGCTTTAGAGATTGCTGGCTTACAACTTTGGAATTGTGTTTTTTAGGAAGGTAGTGTCAAAATGTGTTGCAGAAATTAGCTCTCCATTGTTACTTGTAGTACAAAAACACTCCCCTGCTCTAAGGGTGTATGCGAATAGTTTGGCATAGAGATAATTGTAAAAGTAATGGTTCAGCCTTTAATTTCAGCGAAGTTAGTAGAACGTCAAGTTGTAGCTGTATAATTCTTCAAAAATGGAAAATAACGTTTTTTTTTTTAAAGTTTCAACACCTGTTATTTTGGAAAACGTGACGTGATGTAAAGTTTTTGACCCCAGATACGTGTTCAGCACGAGACATCTGTTCTATTCCCAGAAAAAAATGTGAGATTTGCAGTGAAGTTTTATCTAGCTGCTGAAATTCTAAGTTTGAACTAACAGCGCTTATCAAAGAAGAAGGGTAATCTACCAAACAGAACTTAAAATATGAAAAATCTGCTCCAGGGTATAAAGACACAATGCTGCTAAGATGAAATGTTGAGGGAGATTTTAAATTCAAACCTTTTCTTATATATGAATCTGAAAACTCCAGAGTTGAAAACTGCATTGTCACGAGGTGACAAAATGTTGGTAACGCTAACTATTGTTACGAGAAGGTGTATTATAGAAGTTTGTGGAGGACCATCTTACGTTAAACACAAATAACAAAATAACCATACCGATCTGATTTCGGCATAGCTCAAGAACACAACAAAAACGGCTATGAGAGTAGCTTTAAAGAGGCCTTCTAGGGGACATACCGTCTATGGCAAAATCGGTAAACAAGATGTATAGCTACTCATGTTTAGTATTTTGAAGATTATTTTAGAACTTTTTTTTTTTGGTAAGTCGGATAGTTTTGTCCTATTTTTTCTGCGAAGTAATTTAAGAATTTCAAGAGTAAGTTTTGCAGAAGTCATCTCAAAGCCTGCCTACACAGAATATGAATCAGCTTAAGAAAACAATAACTCTGTCAACAATTTCTCCTTTACCTATAAATATCTTTGTTATTTTCAAGATTCTTCGAATTGAAAAGGATCAAAACTTGCGCAATACGAGTTTAAGCAAAGTCTAGCATCTCTGAATATTCACAAAGATATATACATAGTTCTGTCAGTTGATGAAGCTTTAGAAGATTTTCTCATGAAACCAGAAAAATATAATGCAAAGTCATAAATAAGAACTGGTTTATGAAAAGGGGCCTTACATATCAAAAGATCTTTTCCACTTTTTGCCGGATCGGTTAGAGTTTTAGACGTTTTTTTACATGATACACACCAGAAAATCATAATTTATTGTACTGAAAAATTTATTGAACTGAAGGAAAATGAAGAGTCTAGAAAAATAAAAAATAAATTGTAGAAGTTATAATCGATCTTATGCCATGTATCTTATCTATCCTTTTTCTTTTCATATATTTTTCGTCCAACAAGTTTCGAAGAAATTCTTTTTAATTCTTCTTCAATACACATCATTCCTGCTTCGTTATGACCTTGTAATAAATTCGGTTGATTCTTCAATAATTGTAAGGAATGGTTTCTTCTCTTCTTGATCATTTTTTGTGTTGTAATGGTTTAGTATTTCTTATGAAAGAAATTTGGTTATCTAAATCCATTCTTTTCCATATCATCTTCTGCATAAAACGAATGTAGTTCATTATCATCACCATTCGAACTAACATCATCATAGGACCTATAATTTTTTCATAACTTTCATGAAATATTGACTGTAGAAGACACTAAACTCCTCTGCCCAAGCTCATTTTTCTGCAAAAGATCAATAGAAATAATTTCTTTAAAGTAATAACGAAAAATACGGCCGACGCGATATCTTTGTTATTGTTTTTTTATTTCTATACTCATTTCTACAGTGATATGCCGAGCAGAAACCACACTTGACTTCCGTGAATATAGTTAGACACCAGACAATGCGAAGAAAAGGGTAACGATGAAACAAGTGTTTTAGCTTTAACAGCTGTTTTCTCGGAATTTTTTTTTTCGCCCCTTTTTTACATGTATACCCGATAATAATTTAAGACCTAGCTTAGATACATACTTACTTCCCACCAAAATTTATAAAAAACAAACAGACTATTAGAAAGTACGACAGATTAGCAAAGGTTTTTTACACGTATCCGTCTAATGATCATTGAATGAATTTTATGTATAAAGCTACCAATAAAAATTCACCATGGTATGTTGTATACTCTATTCCCATGCTCACTTGCTTACACTGTTTCCACTTGTGTTTTTATGATCAATCTACATTAAAATATATATATTAAATTATTTTTCTCTTTTCTTTCTATTTTTAGGTAAGTTTAACAACAAAGTTTCAATATGGATTATATATAATGCTGTGCTGTGTGGTCAGTTCAAGAGTTTTTTCTCCTAAGTTAATAAATGGCTGTAGGGTATGTAGAGTACAACATAAACAAGTTCTTCATTAGTAACTATTTAAATAGGCTAATAATTTAATTGCAATATTTACATTTCGATATTTAAATTATTTTTTAACTTTCACACCACTGTGCAGTAGCTATTGCTGTACATTTTTTTTTATTCTATTTTCGCTTTCATGGCGTGTGCGTCAAGCACAACCAGGCGAACCATGTCAAAGCTCAACCGAATGCCGCGCTATTCAAATGAAAATAAGTAAAAAAGCCACAATAACAAAAAAAAAGCAACCGCGAAAGATAAAAAAAAAAATAATAAAAAATCATTTGCAAATTAGTTTAATTATGGCTTTGAATGCACGGTGGCAATTTTGTCATATATACATATATATATATATATATATATATATATATATATATATATTTTTTTTGTGCACTCCAAAAAAACAATATAAACCAAAAACACCAACAACAACCTACACTTACAATTGCGGACAGCTGTTGTTTTAGTAGAATGTTCCACACGCCGCCGCCAATTCCTTCCGAAAACACTTAATAAATCGCGTTTGCCATTTCGATTTCTCGCTCGCTTGCTCACTCACTCGCTCTTTCGTGCGGCGTTCCTAACATATGTTCGTCCAATGATATGCGCCAGTGCTGCTCCAATGGAACTCGTCGCTTTGTTCTATACTTTTCGCTTTTTTTTTTTTTGTTTGTTTTTGTTTTATTGACTATTGTTGTTATTGTTGTTAAATAGTTACTTAGTATTGTGGTGCAAGGTTTGACTTTGAAGTTTATTTTGTTTTAAAGAAATAGCTGCTGTCTCTTGATTTTATACGAGACAGTCACACAAAATGTTGAAAAATATAGAGTAACACTTTCTCCTCGATTTTTATTACTATCGATGCTCTTTGCATATGTATCAAATATTATCCAAGTTTAGATGCACTTGGGATGCTGAAATATATTTTTATATGATTTTTATAAAAAACAAATAGTTTATGCACTATCCTCCCTTTTTACAAATTTTCAAATAGATAAATAAAGCTAAAAATTCGTGCTCCAGACAAGTAATCAGTACTGAACTATTTTGCCTTCACCTATACTGCAAACATGTTTTTTGTTGCGGTAGATAAGAATAAAATTCTTCCCGTAGATATCGCCTATCACCGGTGATATCGCTTTTGTAACGCATTCTTATCTTCCTCGGTGAAGAAGTGTGCCCAGAAAGCGAATCGCGTGGGGGATAAGACAGCAAGTCATATAAATGATAAGAAAGTGCGCCGCATGAGGGTTAAGGAACACTTAAATTTATTTTTATAAAATGAAAATCTTTTAATTGAAATAATCTTTATATATAAAATCTGTCCAATTACAATAAACTTTGCTCAGAAGTATGAAGATTATAGTTATATATATATATATATGTTCCGTCCGGAATGTAGTACATTGTAAAATTAGACTTCAAAAATTTCTTTATCGACGATACTTCACCTTTACAAATGGAAGACAAAGAGGGAGCGTAGCAACCTAAGCCGAGTCCGTTAGATATTAAAATTTCAATGAACAAAAAATTGGGGCATTTATATTGTCAAAGTTTTTTAAAAATCATAAAAATAATAGTAAGAATGCTCCTTCTTTTGTGGTCTCCAAACTCTCGATTGGAAGTTAAAACGGTGATACTAATGTAAGGTTTCCGAATTAGGTAAAGCTGACAAAAAAATTTCCGAATTTTCCGAAATATAATTTTTTCTTTATTTCTATCTCCTATTATATTTTCAATTTTGCCCCATCTTTATCTTCCTTTTGTATAGGTGAGGTATTGCTTATTTTTTATACTATCTCTCCTCGTGTCCTTAACATATGTGCTAAGTTAAGTTACCTAAGTTACTTCAACATCAGCTATCAGCCAGTAAAAATTCCATCAAAATCGGTTCGGCAGTTTTGGAGATGAGCAGAGATAATTCAATGCGTTTTTTTTTTATTATGATCAGCGAAGTACTAAGAAGAAACACAATTCAAGAAACTTTTATGGTGTGTTACTCATGTTCAGCATCCGACAATAATGGAAAAACTTCGATTGGTTTTATAATGTATAGTACGAATGAAAACAGTTAGTAAAACTCTTAGAATTTGTGATTAAATTCAAGAGTTTGATATTTTGTTGAGTTTAGGATCTTGCAGCAAAACAAATTTTTCCCTACACACGGCAAAGCGTACACAAGCGCTCTTAGTGCTAGTTAAACAACCTTAGTCCCAATCGCAATCACATTGAAAACCTTTGGGCAACATATATGCCAATGGATCTAAAGGACCTGAAAGAACCAATTACTCAAAAATCGGGAAAATTGGAATCTGCTACTCTTCAAACAATATTTAACTCAATGCTAGAATATGTATTAGAAATAATTACTAATATTTAAATTTTAAGAAAACTGAGACCTGTCTGTCTATTATTCTGAGATGATTCTGTCTGCTGCACATGTTTAGTTGTTAGGCCCTGTACCGAAGGTACAAGAGCCTATTGGTTTTGTGCAAATGTATGTAACAGGTAGAAATAATGGTCGGAGACCCCCCAAAGTAACCCCCTATTATGGTTAGGCGTGATAGAGGAGTCGATATAGCCATGTGCGTCTGTATGAACGAATGATCTCTGAAACGGTAATAGATAGACCCTTTGTGTTTTTTTGCATTCGACTAGGACTGCTCCGGAATTTTTGCCCCTTGTTTTGTTTAAATTGTTTATAATTTTAAGATGTAGAACTAAATGAAACGAAAATGCGACACTAAAAAAAGACAAACATATGAATATGTTGGATAAACACGAATTAAATACTTAATTGAATTAATCAAGATATAAGGTTGCAGTCAAGTGAGCTCGAGTACGAGATACGCTGTTCCCAATGATTTGTGTGAGGGCTACCCTTTCTAGCGGTCCGATCTTGGCCTATATGGAATATTTTCTTAGCTAACAAAAAACCATATTCATACTTAGTATTTCTAGCATCAATAAAATATTTTAATATAAAAATTAAGAATAGGAAGTAGGTTTGCATGGTAAGTGTCAACTCTTTTTTAAGGTGGAAGGGTTAGCGTATTTATGATGTACAAGATGTACATCTGAAGAATGAAATATATTAATTTCAAGGTTGTGAAATAACCTTAAGATAAGCCTATAATTATGTCACTTCTCATACTGCATTCATATCATTCTGAACTGAAGGTTTCACTTCTATAGCCATGAAGATATGACTTAAATGTTTATCTGTATATTTCCACTAGCCAGTATCGTTGGTTCGGTACGAAAATATGGATCCTTAAATATATTCTTACAATGCTCTAATGTATATCCAAAGTTAGTAGATTGTTGATTAAAATTGTGAATAATCTTTTTACCCTTTGAATGTAACAGCGGACAACTTTGTTATTTTTTTAAATATTTCTTTCTCTGTATTTGTTGTTGATTCGACAAAGCTTTGAGTTAGTGTTGTTTGCTTGCATGTCAGACAATTCAGACAATTGAGCTGTCCAAGCCTGAAGTCTTTTATGTCGATTTAAGCAAACAATTTTTATTACAAATTTTTTTTTATTTTTAATTTAACAACTTATCTTTTTTTTTTTAAAACAAACCTTGTATTTTATACTGTTTTTTTGTTTTTTTTTCATATACAATATTTTGTTGACTTTGTTGCTAATCACCCGTAGCAGCCACTCATTTACTCACTCACTCACGGATACCCCGTGTGTGCTCACTGTTGTACTCAGTGACTGACAATGTTACCTAAGTAAATTAATATTTATAAACACGAAATGCGAAAAGAGAAACATAAAAAAAAAAAAGAAAAGTACTCGTCGCAACGATATGAATTCAACCAATTGGAAGATAATCAAACGCAGAGACACATAAAGTGAGCGCCAAAATGTGAAAAACATTTAAACTTTTTTGTTTTTGTTTTACTTTTTTTTATTTTTTTTTTATTTTTTTAATACATATTGTTAATTCAAGCGTGTCACGTGAATGAAACGTGTGCACAATTAGTTCATTGCATATAGCAGTCGTCGCATTTACACTCGTACTTCATTTATCAGCATCTATGTACATATGTATATATGTCCGTCCGTCCGGCCGGTAGTATGTCTTTTGCTTTCGTTGCGCCAAATTTTCAACGCGTTTTTACCGTAAATAGTTTTTCTCGTGTTTAATTAACCGCAACTTACGCGTGAAAATTCTGCGGAGGATGTGTAAAAAAGAAAAAGTGTATCTTATAAGTTTTAGTTTAACAAGTTAAATCTTTGCGAATACAAAGTCCAACCAATGTTTGCCCCCTCAAGTGTTGTATATGTATGTGTGTATCTGTGTACTTAGTGTAGTGCAAGTGTTGCTTTGATTTCGTAAAATAAATTGCGCACTTTTCGCGCTTGTTGGTGTAGTGTCTGGCTACAAAGATCAAACATAATTGTGTGTAAATAATATTTCAGATAAGTGTGTAAGTAAATAGAAATAACAGATAAAAGATTTTTTTTTTTTAATTATCAAAATAATAAATAGAAAATTGAAAATTGTCAATTGTGAAATTGAGAAATACATATATTAAGTTTTTTACATAAAAGATTTCAAATGAATATATTTATGTAGTTAAAAAAACCCTTAATGAATATATTCATTACAGTTGTTTTACAAAAATTTATTCATATTCAGTTGATTAATGCCGCAAGTATTCATATAACATTCATTTCGTAGAATAAACAAAAATCGCACTTCATTATCATTCATTTTAAATGCATGAATGGATTCAGTTCGTCAGGAAAATTTGAAATATTCATATGGTACTAGTTAGAAATATCAGATAAAAGCATTTTTTCTTTTTCAAAATCAAACAAGCAAAAATTTTACATTTTAATGACACTCATCATACATTTTGTATGAATCAATTCATACATTTCAACATGAATGCACTAAAAATAATTAATAAAATATAAAAAAATTGTCAACAAGTTTAACAATTGTAAAGACTGAAATATACTTCTTAAATATTTGTTCAACAAGATTTAGAATAATGACTATGAGCAAAATAATAGATTTACAAGTATATACTTACGAAAACCCTTAATGAATATATTCATTTCATTTGATTTACGTAAATTTATTTATACTCAATTGATAAATGCAGCAAGTATTCATTTTACATTCATTTTATACAATAAATAAAAAATCACACTAAATGCATGAATTCAGTTCATTATGAATGCAGGAAAGTTCGAAATATTCATACGGTACTAGTTAGAAATATCAGATAAAAATATTTCTTCTTTTTTAAAATCAAACAAGCAAAAATTTTACATTAATTACATACAAAAAAGTTACACTCATCATTCATTTTGTCTGAATCAATTCATTCAATTCACTATGAATGCACGAAAGTTTAAAGTTTTACAAAGAAGATTTAGAATTACGACTTACATCTATGAATAAATTAATTGGTATATATACTTATGAGAACCCTTAATAAATGCATATATTCATTCCAGCTGCTTTATGAAAATTAATTCATATTCAGTTGGTGAATGCAGCAGGTATTCATTTCACATTAATTTAGTACACTTCATTACCATTCATTTGGTATGAATGAATTCAGTTCACTTTGAATGCACAAATATCCGTGAAATATTCATTCATTCATAGTTAGCAGTTAATAGCAGATATAATCATATTTTATTCAAAATAATAATACAAAGTAGTCATCAAGACTGAAATTTAAAAGTACAATAAGTATTTATTATATTAAATTTTTACAAAGAAGTTTTAGAATATGAATGAATTAACTGATTTAAGTACTTACTAGAACCTTATATGAATCATGACAGTTGCAAATATTCATTCATATTAAATTCATGATCCAGTAAAGTATTTATTTCATACAAAAAAAACTATCGTACAACTACAATATTTATTAACAATCATTTATTACCATTCATTTTGTAAGAATGAGAATGAAATACATTTATTTTATCAAATTCTATTTATTTTTTGTACATATCTTCGCATGAAAATACGAAATATACAATCAAATCGTTTGAATATATAAATGAATGCATTCTGTTATCGTTCACCTAGGACATAAAAACTTTCTGCAACTGAAATTCAAATTTTGTTTCTTTTTTATACTGCAATGAATGCACGACAAATTAAAATATTTAATCTAATCGTGTCGATGAATGAATACATTCATTTCACAAAGACATCAAAACTTTCTGCAGCTGAATTTTAATTTATATTCTTTGCACATATTTTCGTATATATTCAAATATATAATCGAATCGTTTGCATCAATGAATACATTCAATTGCCGTTTACTTAGGACATCAAAATTTTCTGCCGCTGAATTTCAATTTCTATATATTCTTTGTACATATCTTCGTATATTGCTTTGAATTCGTGACAAATTCTATCGTATCGTTTTGATGAATGAATGCATTCATTTCTCTTAGGACATCAAAACTTCTTTCTGCTGAATTTCAATTCATATTCTTTATACTTATGAATGATGCTATGAATGAACGAAAATTAAATCATTAGCATCAATGAATGCATTCACTTCACATACGACATCAAAACTTTCTGCAGCTGAGTTTCAATTTACATATCTTCTTTGTACTTATCTTCGTATATTGTTTTGAATACACAAAAAAAAAAAAAAAAAAAAACCAATTATACAATCAATTCGTTTTGATGAATGAATGCATTCAGTTCATTAAATCAACACGAAAACTTTTTGCAGCCGAACTTTTGCGGCAAATATGATGAGCATTGGCTTAAAATAGAATCAAAAAACCATTTGAGGAAGCCAGTGTTACTGAAAATCATTTATCTTCTAAAAACTTAGACAATATAAATAGAAACCACAGTGAAATACTAAATGAATTGTGGTGTTTTTTAGAGATGATTGTGCCGAAAAGAAGCAAGAAAACAATATTTTCTTATTAGGCGGTTTGATTCAAGCAGATATGCTACGTTTGTTTAGAAAGACAACTTATTTAATCATTTCCTTGTTCTTCTGTTGGATTGTGTTAGTTCATTCCACTAACGATACACTAACTACTGGCCGTTAGTCTTAAAGGCTTAACTAACAAATAGTTGTTAGCTCGTAGCTAGTGAAAATAATTGCAGCGCTACACCTTCTAAAATAGTATTAACGATACAAAACCTAACGATTTAGCTAACTACTGGTCGTTAGGCTGAAGCTAGGTAACAGCGCCGCACCAAAAAACTGAAAAAATTTTATTAGAATTTTTTTTTTTCGTATAAAAAAAAAGAACTAAATATATTCTTTCCAACTTTTTAAACTAAATAACTCAAAATCTTATCGCTTTGCCTCACAGACATTGTAATTTATTGATAATGAATTTGAATTTATTATCGTCAGTGATTCCTTGTTGTTGTAGTTGCTGTTGTTGTTGTTGTTTGTGGTGTCACCTAATGTCAATTTCTTATTATTGCTATCGTCATCAGAGAGTCTTAGTATTTTTCGACATTGACGTTGTTGCTTTTTATTATTGTCAACAAAAGTTTTTTTTTTATGCTAAATAATTTTGTTTCAAATTTCATTTCTTCTTCTTCGTTCGTGCAAACACATTTGCTTCACCGCAAAACAAAAACCCAGCAAAACAAGTAACAAGAAAGCGCGCCAAAATGGCGTCGTAAATTTCTGTGGTTGCCCGGCGGCAAAAGTTTAAACATCAAAGCGGAATGCCGTAAGAAATAAAGCCGTTAGTAAGAATGGGTAGAAAGTCGTACCCCCATCCCCCCTCCCCCTCTCCCAAACAAAAATAGTCAAGTAATCAAAATAAAACATCAAACTATTATTATTTTTGGATTTTCATCTCATTTTGCACCGCAAATGTGTGTAGATGATATCTTCCAACTCATAGAAATAATGATGTCACACACATGGGATGTTTAGATTATGAAGAGCGAAAATAATTTGATTAAAGTTTTGTTGCCAATTTTGGTTCGTAGTAATCTGTTTTGGCTGGTTGACTTGATTATATGTATTTATTTTATGTTTGTATTCGCAACATTTGTGCCATGACGACTTCGGTTGTACTCAGTGTGCTCATAAGATACAAGATAGTTGAGTATGTGTGTCTGTCTGTGAGTTTTGAGTGCGGCCTGTTTTCTTTGAAGTGTTAATAATCTTTTGTACAGTTAGTGTTTAAATAAATCAAGACAATTGATTTTACATAAAGACTTCACTGTGAATGCATTAGCATTCAAATGTATTTTTTTATGAATGAATGATTTTATGAATGAGTGAATATGTTAAATTTGTTGAGTAGTAGTAGTTCAACTATTATTGTTTTTTATTTATAGCTTAATATGTCTAAATCTGTAAGCAATGACATTTTAAGGACCACATATCGTCAATTGCTGTGTGATGAAAAAGTTGTGGGCGTAGAGCGTTGTGCCACTCTATTATTCTTATTCTTATTCATATGGGAGCTGAACTGAACTTCATAGAAGTGTTCTGTAGCTACCTCCAGCTGATTGACTTGATATTGTTTGAAGAAAGTCAGCTCAAGATGCTATGAATAGCATAATTCAGTACATCAGACGACACATTATGATACTATATAATGACTCATAGCATTCATGGCGATTCTAAAGCAAATAGAACACATTCACTGGATTTGTTGAATACACTATCGTAGGACTCAATTTGCAATAGTACTCAGCACGTAGTAGTACAATAACTGAGTAACGAAGTAAATGATACCATTCATACCATTCATTACGAGTCTTAAGAATTTGAATGCTTTGGTCTGCTGTTTTAAATACACTCATTCCGAACTCCATTTACAATAATATTTAACATGTAGTTATAGAATAACTGAGCGACACAGTGAATGATTCATATCATTCATTGCGTGTAAAGAAACTAAATGCATTTATTGCTTATTTAGAGTTTACTCGTGTAGAGTGCCACTTACAATAATTTTCAGCATAAAGTTATACAGCAATGAAGCGATACAGTGAATAATTTATTACATTCATTTCGAGTTTAAAGAATTAGAATGCATTCATTCGTTTCTCTCATTAATTGTGAGTCTAAAGCATTAGAATGCATGCATTTCTTGTTTGGGAACCACTCGTGTAGAGCTGCTATATGCAAAATTTTTCAGCATGTAGTTGTACAATAATTTCGAGACACAGTAAATGATTCACAGCATTCATTGTGAGTCTAAAGAATTATAAGGCATTCATTTCTCGTTTGAAATCCACTTGTGTAGAACTCCACTTGCATTAATTTTCAGCATGCAGCTTTAGAATAACTGTGAGCCACTGTGAATGATTCATACCATTCAATGTGACTATAAAGAATTTAAATGCATTCAATTGCTGTTAATTAATTTATACTCATATATTAAATTACAGAAAAACAAAAGAAAAAAAAATACGTTTAAACATTTTCTTGTAAATAACAAAACAATGAGACTACCAAAATTTAAATACAAACTGAATATTCTTTCATGGGAAATTTTTTTTTTTTAATTCTTTTTAATCAACATACTTCACAGAGAATTATAGATTTAATTTAAACCACTTTTTTTTTTTAATTCGTATAATTCTCTGTAAAATGTTGACTATTTTAAAGTCCCTCGTTGTCTGGCCTGGCTACCAACCGAAACTAAGCTTTGCAAGGAATAACGTGCTTTAGCGGCTTCATACTTTTCATTGACACTATGCCGACGATAGCGACGTATATTATTCCCAGAGTCAATATGGTCCAAATCAGTCCAACGTTTTTGTTCTGGATGTCTATGAATCCATGAAGATGAAGATCTAGGATCAAATGGTGCATGTACGACTACTGGTAAAGCAGCGCCGTAATAAAATCTCTTTTTAGGTTTAGCTATTTTTTTAAAGGGTTGCGTTTCATACTCGTATGAATGCGTCTTGGTACTATACAACGAGACCGCATCGTGTGCTGTCTCATGCGTTACTGTTTTTCGTGTCGAAATGCTTGATTTTGTGCTTCCTCGCTTAGAGCTGTTTTTACTGTCTCGCAGCACATCTTGCTTAGGTTTATGTTTTTCTTCATTTTTCCTCTTTTCGGCATTTTTCTGCTCTAACAAAGCGCACTTATCTTCAACTACTTCACTATATAAATCTGATATATCACCAATGATCTTATGATATTTTTGTGCATTATTTTGAGCAATTTGTTTGCTACAATTCCTTTCATTAACATCCATCAACGCATTGAGCAGTGCATCAATATTTCGTGACGAGCCATCACCACCAAGTAGCGCATCAAGCAATGCTCTATCATTTTCCATTGGTCCAAAACAGTTCTGGTCTTTTCCATAAAATATACGTGGTGTCTTACAAGTTTCTTTAATGGAGGATGGTGGAGCTTTGGTTTTTTGTGCCGGTATACTAAGTTTACTCTTTGTTGTACGCTTTTTTGCTGTACCTTCTTGGAGATGACATTTACCCATTTGCAGTGCTTTACGTAAATTTGATTCGGTTCTTGAGAGCAATACCTGTTGCGGTGATTCACTTAGAAATGCGCGTATAATATACATCAGCTGCCTGAGATGTTTACGCTCAAATGGATCATGCAGATTGCCATTGCTATCGAATATATCCATGAGTAATTCATAGGTAAATGAATCATTCGCAAGTGGTACACTACAGAATTGCCATTTCTGTGCATCCGGATTGACGACCACATTGAGACTATTCTGCGTTAGACCATATAGAAAGGTGATCACTTCATGCTTACGTCCACCAAGTATCGGACGTATTTGCTGTAGTATGCGACGGTTGCGATCGTACCAACTTTGCAGTGATGTGCGTTCACTGACCTGCGAGTATATGGAACATTTACTGCGTGCGCGACTCGAACAAGAGGCTTGACGACGCAAATAATCGGCCTCGGATTGAGGTTCACCAGCTGAATTGCACAATACCGTCTGCAAGCCTTGTTGATGCATTGCAGATTTGTTGTATTTCAACAACTAATGCGAGAAGTCAGTCTCTCCAATCGATAAATACATAAAAATTTTGGAATTTAAAATTTTTTTTTTTTAGATTTATAATACAAAGCTTCCTAAGTTGTAGCTTATAAAATTACATACATATATAGTTCCATACAGAAACTAAACTAGGAATGGCAGGTTTGCTTTTTTTTTTTTTTATTGTTGGTTTTAATATATTCGTTTACGAACAGTGTTCGAATGTATCAAATATATTCAAAAGTATCGAATACATTCAAATTTTTTTAGATATATCTAAACGTATCCAATATATGCAAAAGTATCGAATATATGTATCAAACATATTCAAAAGTATCGAGTATATTCAAATGTATCGCATATATTCAATTATATAGAATACATTCCAATGTATCGAATATATTTATGTGTATTGAACAAATTAAAATGTATCGAATATAAGAAAATGTATCGACTGTGTTAAAATGTATCGAATATGGAAAATATCAAGTATATTTGTATCAAACATATTCAAAAGTATCGAATATATTCAAATGTATCGCATATATTCAATTATATAGAATACATTCCAATGTATCGAATATATTTATGTGTATTGAACAAATTAAAATGTATCGAATATAAGAAAATGTATCGACTGTGTTCAAATGTATTGAATATGTAAAAATATCAAGTATATTTGTATCAAACATATTAAAAAATATCGATTATATTCAAATATATCGCATATTTTCAAATATATCGCATATATTCAAATATATCGCATATATCGCATATATTCAAATATATCGAATATATTCCAATAAATAGAATATATTCATATGTGTTGACTATTTCCAAATATAAGCAAATGTATCGACTATATTCAAAATTATCGAATATGGAAAAGTATCGAATATATTTGTATCAATATATTTGATGTATTTGAATGTATTCGATACTTTTGAATATGTTCAAAAGTATCGAATATATTCAAATACATCAAATATATTTTAATGTATCAAATATATTTATATGTATCGAACTTATTCTAATGTATCGACTATATTCTAATGTATCGACTATATTCAAATGTATCGAATATATTCAAATATATCGAATAGATTTAAAGGTATCGTATATATTCAAATATATCGCATATATACAAATGTATTAAATATATGAAAATGTATCGATTAAAAGTAAAAGTATCGAATACATTCAAATATATCGCATATATTCAAACGTATCTAATATATTCAAATGTACTAATTGTATGCAAAAGCATCGAATATATTTAAATATCTATCGAATATGCATCAAATATACTCAAACATTCCAAATATGTGCGCACTTATCAAATATATTCGAATGTATCGAGTTTATTAAAAAGTATCGAATACATATATTCTAAAGTATCATATATATTCATACGTAACTCATAATTCAAATTATTCGAATTATTCGCAATTATGTATTTATTTTATCACCCAGTACAGTCAACTCTCGTTTCAGTTAGCAGCTACTTTAATGAGTGAAGATACTTAAAATTGATCTTAAATTTAGTTAATGTTTTTCTAAAATTTCTTAACTCCACATAGACGTCTCTCAACTGTACACAAAACTTTAGCCGTGTTGTCTATTATGTTTGCCTTGTGAGATTGTGCTATGTACGGAATACCTTTCTTCCTCACGTTTATATTTCTTTTGTTCCGATAAACTGCGATAACGATGAATATCTGAATTTGAAAATAGATCACGATCCGTTAGACGTTCCTGTTGCGGATGGCGACGTAGCCATGTCCAAGAGTGTCGTGGATTAAATGGTTCATGTTTTAATACTGGCACTGGTGCACCGTAATACGCTTTGGGTCTTGCTCTAGTTATAATTCCGGTTTCCTTTGGAAAACTTTCTACACTCTTTTTACTTTTCAGTGATCTACTTCTTACATTCTTCTTTGAACTACTGCGCGTTAGACGTTTTGTTCTTGGACGATAATCGTTTGCATTTAAAGTCTTTCCAAACGAACTTTGAGAGGGATAAGTAAATTTTTGTTGCTTTCGCGTTATTTTCGTCTTTGATCTTGATCTTGATCTATGTTTCATATTATCATCATCGTCATAATAATGTACGTCGCGGTAATGTTGTATGGTATGATAAACATGACGTACAGGTGCATCGTTCCTCCGTGCCTGTCCATAATATTTATTATATGCTGCATCACCTTGAAGTTCATCATCCTCCACAATCTTCACATCATCCGTGCTGTTATATGGCGCCATATTGCCCAAATCTGCATAAAATTTGGCAACTTCTTTTGCAGCTTTCTTTAATTTGCTATGTGCCGCTTTTGGTGATTTGTACTTGAAGTATTTGTCCAACATAGCTTTTAGTAGGCCGTCGTAGGTTAATTTGCCATCACGTGTTTGATTTGCAAACCAATGTGGCACAGCGTGTGATTTGTTGGTCTCCTTGTGTCCCAGATCTTCGCCGAAAGTAGCTTCAGGTCCGCCAAAACGTTTTGTAAGTTCAAAACTGCGATGTTCTATTGCTATGCAAATCAGTTCATCCAGCAGTTCACCATAATCTGCATCTGCTCCAAAACAATTTCTCTTCGGTTGTTCTCTTTCAAAATCCAATTTGTCTTCAGTATTAGGCGTAGCAAAAATCTGTGGTTTTCTTTTGTTTTTATTCTGCTGCCGTTCGCGCTTGCTATGCATGCCACCGATGACATGTCGCAACTTGGTGTCAGCACTCTCCTCATTCTGCTGTTTGCCCATATTATTTTCCAGTTGTATTTTACTTAAATGTGCCACAATGATTTGCAACAAAACACGCAACTTTTCGCGACTCAGTGGATAGTGCAAATTATTTTCATTGTTGAAGATTGCCAAATAGAGTTCACAAATCAATGCCTCATCGCAATAGGGTACATGGTAGGGTTCTCTATCCAATTTGATTGTCTTACTGATCTTACGCAATGTAAGACCATAGAGAAAGTTTATCACTTGCTTGGTATGGTGTCCCAGTAGTGGACGTAGTTTTTTTATAGCTATTCGATTACGATTATACCAGATTTTTAATGTAATTCTGCGTTCTCCCGGTGCATCCAATAGCACGGGCAGGAGTTTACACTTAGGCGAACATGGTTTAAGGCGTCGCTTTACGCCTTTGACTTGACAAAAAGGACAAGAATTTGTTAAAATTTTCATAATTATATTTTTTCTAATATTTTTTCGAAAATTTAAATCACTTCGGCTGCTTAATATAACAAAGAATTTTAAGATATGATAGAACGATACTTCGAAGTCCCTGCTCGGGCGCTATGGAAATATTACTGTAGTTTTTAAGTAATCTTTTCACATAAATGAAGAGAGCATGAATATACGTGTAATCAATTGCGCTTACTTTAAGATAATTAATCTTTCAAGTCCTTGCTCGGGCGTCATGCAAATGTAGCATATTTTTTTTTTGCTATTTGACTTCTTTTTACACAAATAAAAATTGGATAACGATAGCCAATATAGGTCTAAGCGATTGTGCTTACTTTGAGACGAATTAACATCGAAGTCCCTGCTCGGGCGCCATGAAAATATAAAAAATTTTCTTCCTATTGAACTGAGTTCCTTCTCATAAAAATGAAAATTTGCTTACGCTATCAATTATAGGTGTCAACGATTGCTCTTACTTTGAAACGATTAAGCATCGAAGTCCCTGCTCGGGCGCCACTTACTTAGGGACAAGTGATCATCCAAAATTCCTGCTTAGGCGCCATAAAAATGTATCTTAAATTAAATTTGTTTTCTATTGGACTCACTTGGTGTGCTCTCAGTGGAGCAATGCTTGCGTAAATACCTTGACGCATAAATAATGCTACGTAGAATTCTGTTTTGAAATACCTGTAACCCTATTCAAACAACGCTCATAAATTAACGCAAAAGTTAGTAAGACTTAAGCTCTAAAAACTGAGACGGTGGGAGTGGGATCTCCGTCAAGGAAGCTATATGGCAATAGGAATATCCATCTGTAGTGGAGATTCCAAAGACGTCTCAGTAGTTGAGACTTCATCGGTTGAGGCAAGGTTGAAAGACCTGCAGCGATCAGCAAGGTTTTGTGCGAATACATCAGCTTGATCGGTGTCAGAGCGACAACATCTTCCATTACGATTTCGCAGTGGAGCCTGACGCGAAGGTTGACGCTTGTCGCTTCGAGTTGCCTTCTACAATGATAAAGTTGAATCTTTGAGTCCATATTTTTCAGCATATTGTCAAAAATATTTAAATGTTGTTTTGGAAGAGCTTTTCTATCATGAAGTTTAATAATTGCGTGAACGAATATACGTGTGATTGTTTACGATACTTTGAAAGGAATAATGTTCGAAAACCCTGCTCGGGCGCCATGAAAATTAAGCTTAAATTAGCCATAATATTTGAACTTTAAAGGTAGTTGGTAATTATATATATGTACATGTAAATGTTTCAAACATCCTGCTCGGGCGCCTTTAACTTATACAAGTGCAACGGTTCAATGTGCGTGTGCATGACATCATGTAATGTCTACCATCAAAAGTTCACATATAACAATTTTAAACTGCTTTCAAATAAATGCCTCAAATAATGCTGCATGTGCATAAGCCAATTAAATGGAAAACCGGCAAAAACGCATTGCACAAATATGCAGACAAAAAGTATTGGTTTTTGAGTTATGCCTGATTATAATTTTCTGGCCTCAACATGCTCGTATGAGAATGAATGGTAATTGCATACGAGAACGCCGCCGCGTATCTGTTTAAGTTGGTCATATAGAGTAGATAACCTCATTTTAACCCCTACTTATAAGCGGCGTCATTATTATTTTTGTGTTTTTGTTGTTTTTGTTGTTGTTTTTAGTTGCCAACTAGAAAGCTCGATTGGCGCCACCCGCATAACCTTGTTGCTTGTGATGGCAGCTTGTTGTACGTACAACAAAATATTTCTATTATTTTTGTTGTTTTTTGTTGGTCTTGTTATTGTATTATATATATATTTATATTGTAGACATGCCAAAAGCAACAAAAACAACATTGATGATGATGATGATGTCGTCGCCGCCGCCGCCTCTGTCGGTCGAACGGTCGGTCGGTCTGTCGGTCGGTTAGTGGGTTTGCCTTCAATTTTCTTTTTTTGTGTTAGTTTTCTGTAATTGTATCAAACTCTCATAAAAGGCCATTTTTGTTAGTTAACACGCTTTGGCTTTGTTGTTTTTATTATTACTGCCGTCGCACAGTGGTACAATATATAATAAAAAATATTCTGAAGAATTGTATTTTAATAAAATTTTGGCCAAAAAAATTCCACAACATACATGGTCGCATATACCACCTATCGGGTCCAACTATTAATCTTATTTATCCAGAGTCTTAGCCGAACAGAAAAATAAAATTTATCAAAGTCGCTTAGCCGTTTAGAAAAAATTCAGTGACATACACACACACACATTATTGTTTTAAACACCAAGAGCTCTAAGCTCCATGTACGAGAATCTCAACCGGAAAATCTCCCTGGAGAAACTGCAAAAAATTACTGAAACATGTTTGGCTTGATACTCTTCAATTTAGGCGAGTATCTCCAAGACAAAAAAATCTCTGTAAGAACACAACCCCCATTTTTTCTTCGAGAATTGCAGCTATATTGAAAAATATAATCAAAAATTTATTATTAAAGTAATATCCGTCGCTAGCCAAAATGCTTCCCCATCCATTTCAGAAAGCAAATGGATTCTGCATTCTAAAAATGATTCATCCCTTTTTTTAGATTTTCTTAATTAGACTTCTACTGAAGTAAGCTTTCGGTCAAGTAAAAGTCTAGAGTACTTCATCCTGTCATCCTGTGGAAGCAGTTCATTATTGAAATTCAGTGATTGTGTGTTGCCTCTTCTTAGTGTGAAGCACATGTTTTTGCATAGAGCAGTATTTGTACTTTCCACATTCCCGACCATTCCACTCAAGAGCATGAAGGTATTCTTGCATACCGTCTGACTCTTACTGCTGTCATCCTGAACTGAAGAGGATGTACCTATCATCTGTGTAGTTTGGACTAAGCATCTAGCATGGCTTTACATTTATGTCTACAGCAGCAAGTATCGTAGCAATCCAGTCTGACACACTAGGTGAAAGACTTGCTACACATCGAGGAAGACTGCATTGCAGTCATATATACTCGTCATATATGTACTTCAAATATGTTGGTCACCACTCTGTGTAGCTGCTCTGTAGTGTTGTGTTCTGCACGAAATTCAAATTAGTGATGCTTAAATAACCCATTGGATTTCACGATGTCCGCGAGTTGGGCAACGATCAGTCGCTCCCAAACCATCGTTAAGAAGGCGAAAGAGACTGATCGACCGACATGAGTGGGAGTCGCTTCAAAGCTTACCACGTTTGTGGATTATCAATATCGAGATGATAGCAGAGTTCTAAGATGTCGGGAAATGATGCACCTTTTATTATTAAGTTGAAGAGCAACACTAAAAGAGAAGTTCATTCGTATGTAGCGCTTTGAAATATATAAAGGATTCAATAGGCTTGTTCACCTGCAATGATGATATTAAAAATTCCTCCAGTGTTTGGAACTTAAATCGTTCTGAAAGATGCTTTACGAAGATATTTGCCTGCTCAGCATCTAAACGGCCCCATTTATTGCTTAGATCATACAGAGGAGCTTGGCGTATTGGATGTCTTTTAAGACCTCTTCTTAACTTCCAAAGAGAAAAGGTGACATTCTTGCTGATCGTGGCTTACTCTGTACCATTAAGCTTTGTCTTTATCTTAAGAGTCAATCAAAAAATCGAGCCATTTGTTAAGTTTTACGTATTGAGGGGAGTGTTTCTCAACCTTGTCAAAATTGTTCGATCAAAAAGAGACAACTCTAGTTACATGGTTTGAGAACTATCTCTGAACGAATTGCAGCTATTCCTTTCGACTTAAACTTATCAATTGAGTGCGTTGTCGATCTCCCATAACGATTAGGAATTAATTTTAATCGTGTTAAATGGATATTCCATGTCCGTTTTATAGCTTCAACTAGCTCTGACTTAGAGGAATATTTGTTCCCTGACTCATATTCTTTCCGTACTAAACATTTTTAGGCCCTGTACCGAAGGTACAAGAGCCTATTGGGTTTGTGCAAATCTATGTAACAGGTAGAAATAATGGTCGGAGACCCCCAAAGTTACCCCCATTATGGTCAGGAGTGATAGAGGAGTCGATATAGCCATGTCCGTCTGTCCGTCTGTCCGTCCGTCCGTCTGTATGAACGAAAGGATCTCGGAAACGGTAATAGATAGAGACTTCGTGTTTTTTGCATTCGTCTAGGACTGCTCCGGAATTTCACAAGTTTATTTTAAAATTTTATTTTAAATTTCTTTTCATTCATATTCGCGCAGTGAGAAGTGGTCATATGCTCGGGAAACATTTAATGTGTTTGTTAGGCGACCTGAACTGGTACAGGGCCTCTTACAGTCGGTTACGCCCGACTGAAATTTCCTTACTTGTTCTTTCTATTTTTTCGCATTCCATACCACTGTGCGCTATCGGGTTAGTTGCCTTTTGGGTCAATAACATGTTCATGTTTGTTGTTGTAGTAATTTGTTGTTGTTGTTGTTTGCCATTAAAAGTGCTGACAAACGTTTTACACACGCATACAACTAACACACAAACACACACAGTTACATACAAATACCATCTAAAAGAGTGTCTCTCTCTTTTGCCTATAAAATTACATTACTCATACGCCGCATGAACTCAACTGTCGCTGTCGGCTGCTGCTGCTGCTGCTGCTTCTATTTAGCTTGTCCTGGCCTGCCTCAGTGTGTTTGGTTGTGTGTGCCGTCGCATTTTGTTTCGAAGTAAATTAAATTATGCTAATATTTATTTATTAATTTTACAATTTGGTTCAGCGTGTTATATGCGACAGAATTTGTTGGTGTTGATGCTGCTGCTGCTGCTGCTGCTCGGCTGCGGGTCCTAGTGCAACCGAGTTCATTGCATAGCTTTGAGCGTCAGAGTTCAAATTTTGGAATGCCTTTCATGGTTAGAAAATAATTGTATGACAATGTTGTAGCTAAATTTAGCTGCAATAATATTTGTGGTCTTTATAATAGCGTAACAATAAATATTTATTGTGAGCTACTACATTGTTTAACCAATTCGGTTTCGGATTTAAGTGTTTCTACAAAGCAGTTACCATTTGAGGAGTTATGACATTATAATATGTCTTTATATTATGCACCTAAAGTGCTATGAAATTATTATTAAATGTGGTCATAAAGTTCCATTACAGCTCAAGATTTCTCAGAATACTTAAGAGCCGGGTGTTGCAAGTTGTTTAGGTTGTTGTTGTTGTTGTTGTTGTTGTTTTAGGTTTGAATATTTGACGTAGGACAAAGTTCTTCAACTTCTGAAAGTGCAGTATTCTATAGGGGCTATCTATATGTCCAGAATGGTACCACTATAGCCTTATAAAACATTATTCTGTTGCTAGGGCTAAGTTGGCTTTTGGGCTGTAAGTGCTTGTTCAGTTTCCGAAGATTTTGGTTTTGATAATGTGCCAATATGAGTCTCCAGTTCAAGATCATACCCACATTCAGGGCTATATCCAACTGAGTAATGAGCAAGGCATTGATAAATTCTCTCCTAATTACAAACGTACAAATCTGATATTTCGGAAGGCTATCTTTCAGCGATCTGCTCACCTGCTAAAGCCATATATAAACTTTTGAGTGAGCTCAGCTGTCTCACTTACAATGGAGGTGGTGATGATGAAGGCAGTGTCATTATCATATTTGGCGTAGCATGTGTTATCGCCAACTGATTCAGGCAACTCAACCCAAAAACACTCAACATAGGTAAACCAAATCTAATGCGGCAGATGCTCGATGGTTCATTCTTTCCAAACCATAAAGCTCTAATCAAGCAAATACCATCTAAGCAGGAGATACTGGGCAGCTAGTAGAATGGACTTAAGCTTAAGAGATAAACCTTCGTGCCAGATGCAATCGAACATTCGTTGAACATCCAAGAAGATGGCAGAGCTGTATTGTTTATTCTAAAGACCTCGAGGACATGCTGAACCTCTTCTGGTGTCCGAATAGTGTAAAATGGTATTATTAATTTGTATGAAGGTTTGTAACGCATTAAAGTAGACATTGTAAACCCCTTAAAGTATATATATACTTGATCAGCACAACTATAAATCTATGAGTCGATCTAGTTATACCAATCTGTTCAAGAGTGCATAGTTTTTTTTTTTTTCTTTTCATTTTTGAGTCAACTGGCTGATTTAGAGGTAAACAAAAAACTATTTATCAGCCCATGAGGGTTCTTTTATTAAAAACTCAATATTATGGCTCCTTATGGACATTCAAATACATACAGTACAAAACACATCTCCTCACATTCTGAGGTAGTTTCCATAGAAATTCAACGACCATTATGGATTTTTATGTGGAAGACTTCTTTAGCTAAACTTGTTTCGAATACATACACTAATAAGCGTGTCTTCACGCATTTTGAAGTAGCTCCCATGCAAACCCACCGCCCCCTTATCGATTTTTATTTGAAAACTTCTTTATTAAAGTTAATATAAACTTATTATGACTTCTTATGGACGCTCATGGACGCTTCTCATACATATACTACTCGGCATATCTCTTCACATTTTGTAGTAGCTCCTAAAGAAATCCACAACCTCATTTATATCCCTATACAAACCTCCATACAAACCCAATGCCTTTTATGAGTTTTGTATGAAAAACTTTTTTATTTGAGTCAATATCAGCTAAGAAGTCTATTTTATGGTTTTTTATGGAATCCCGCTTCATATACATATACTAATAGGCGTCTCTCTTAATATTTTGGAGTAGCCCCCCAAGAAACCCACCGCTTCATATGGGTTTTTATATGAAAACCTTCTTTATTTAAGTTATTAACGGCTTAAAAGTTGATGTCGCATGTTTGGGGTCACTCCTATTCAAATACACCCCTAATATAAAAAGGAATGTATAAAGAAGTTTTAATTTAAGACAATACCAGCTTCAAAATCGATATGATGACTTCTTATAGACATTCGATGGATTCTATTGTTAGCTTCACACACTTATAATGGCCGTATCCTACCATTTTGGGGTAAACATCAATTTAAACTCACCATTGCCTAGCTTTTAGGTTGGCTTCACCAATATGGGATAAACTTCCATTGCCCACATTTAAGTTTTATAAAAAAAAAAATAGTCGTATTATGCTTCAGTACAACCCAAATTAAAGGTGTTTCTTTATAACATTGGAAAATTGTATTTTTCTAAAATGAGATAATCTTGAAATCTGCATTGCATTGCATTATTTTCTGTAGAATAATCTAATATAATAATCTACATCCCATAATAATATTTTATTTTTTCTTTCTATTTTTAGGTAAGTTCTGGCTTCTAAATTCTTATTCGATTGCTTATCCGTTGGTAAATAATTTAATGTTAAGTTTATTGTATTCAATTATGGTAATCAGCATAGAATGAGTTGGTGTAAAAGTCTATTAATATTAGGTTTCGCAGAGCAGGCTACAATACAGCTGTTACGTCAAACCATGGCACAGAACAATGTGGCGTAAGAGTGAATAGGCAGAACAGTCTTATCAACTATATTTATGGAACGCTTAGGAACAAATATTTCTGTATTCATCTTGAGCCAGGGTTGCAGACATCATTCAGCCTAAAGAAACCAGATTTGAGCCGTTGTTATTGACATCCCGATTATATCTGACAGATTTCCTCTTGAAGAGGTACACTTTAATAAAATAAAGAAATACAGCTGAGATTAGATAAAGAAGCTGATTAAAAATGGAGTTACTGTAGCTGCTTGCTTCTCAGGCATAATCCAACAACAACACTGCAAAATGTTTCGATAATTTGGCAAACCCAGACCATTGACTGTGAAACAATTGTGTATCAGTGCAAGATCAGAGTCGCAGATAGATAAACTGTTCATTAAGGATTGTAATACATTTTCGAATTATGATGCGATGTTGGCTCTATTTCTTATTAACCTTTGTGCTCTCCTCAATCTGTAGCAACATCCCAAAAACTACAATGAAAATTCTTTTTAGGTTTCACCGTAGCCGATTTTGACAATTCTTCGTACTGAAGCGCTACCTGCAGACGAAATCAATCTTTCTTTAGAAAACCACCCAATTCCCAAGCTCGTTTTGAGACTTGGACTTTATTTTGCATAAAACTTCTGTCGCATCAATCAAACTTCAATGAAAAAACTTCTGACCGAGCATGCTAACTTCTCGATTGTCAGACATCGTTCACTCCAGAATTGAGTCCTACAACTTTTTCTATGTAGGTCCCTATCGAAACACTAAAATAGGTAGTCCTATGCAAATTAACATATTTGTACTGATAAACTTTATTCTGAAGAACTTAATTGTTTTTTTTTTATACAACTGAAGCCTCGGAGAGAGATCAGCATATATAAAATATAATTTAAATCTCATTTTTCACCGAATTTTAGCCAAAGTTTGAATACTGACTTCAATTAAGCGTGTGTGTTAGCAACCACCTGTATTTAATTTTACAGTAGTTGCTTTCCAGATGAAATATTCAATCATATATGAACATAATTAATGATGGGAACGAAATAGAAACGGTGGGAATATAAAGAATTTATTCAGAATATATGTAAAACCATTCCATCTAAACTAACTGTCGAATATTTTAAAGCACTTCGTTGTATAGCATTCTATAAGCGAGTGAAAAGTAAGAGAAAAAGCAAAGAGAAAAGATATGCTCATAAAAGTTATAACTGTATATTTTCCACTCATATGCTGTGTGCAACTGTTCTAACATTGTGTGAGCGTGAACTCTCAAAGCCTTTTAGCCTTTTGCGCCGTAAATATTGAACCAATTTTTCTAAAATTAAAAATGTGCACATCTGCGAAGGAAATTTAAAACATTTAAAAAACAACACAATTAGCAAGTTTTCAATTCGAAATCGAAACCAAATAAAAAACTTTAACAGTCAACATATGTATGCGAAATTTCGATTAATTAATAAAACATTTTTACGCTTTAAGAGAAAAAATTTTGCTGACAAGTTGATGGGAGCAGAAACAAACATCAACAATAATAAAAAAAAAAGTGCAAAATTCGTAAAAACAAAAAAGTATCCGAAAAAGAAGCTCTAGAAGAAATGTCTTCCTACACAAAAAGCTGCCCAAATAAAATGTGCCAAAGACGCAGCAGACAAATCACTGCGCTCGAATTGTGGCGAATATTGACTAAAAATAGTTTGTTTGCTAGGGGGTAGCTTTATAAGTTGCTGAGCTATGGATAATGTGAATACATCTTGTCAGATTTGGAGGCCGAAGAGCCACCATTAAGCTGTGACATATTTAAAGCACGTATTTGAGAAACGTCAACAAATCTAAGTTACCGCTTGGAGATTTTCCACAGAGACTTATTGTTTCATTGCCCCACCGGAAGCGGTATACCAATATTTCCATAGAGGCTTCAACTTGATACGGTGGAGAATTTCTATATATGTATGATTGATATCCCAAACGGCTACAAGCCTATTTTTTTTTCTCGCTTTTTGGTTGATTCCGATATTTGAATTCACTTTCCATTTAATATTACGAATTGAATATAAAACGCAAAATTTGTACGAAACTAAACGGTTTGTTAATATTGTATAAATTGTATAAATAAATAAATTTGCAAAAAAATCATTTCAAGAACACTTTAAGCTACCCTCTTCATCACAGTACCAATAAAAGCAAGCGATCAGAGCCAAACTGACAAGCAATGAGTGGGCGAATAATGAAGAAAATAGAGACAGAAATGAAAACAAATCAACAACAATTGAATAGCAAAACAAAAATAATAAAATTAAAAGCAATAAAAATGTTTTCAACATAAATCAATTAATTTCAATTAAAACGAGACGAGACGAGAAGAAAATCAACAGAAATGCAAAAATAAACGAAAGCAAACAAAAGAAATAAATAAATTAAAGAGTACTAGAATAGCAGAGTTGAGTGATTAAAATAGTTAAAATGAGCGCGAAAATGAATAGTTGAGAAAATGGCGAAGAGCGAACTGGTTTATCAAATGTGTGTAGCGAAGCGTGACAAAGTCAGAGAAATGAAGTGGCAACACGGCATAGAGTAGAACCATTAAAATGAGATATGGAGAATTTGAAACTCTTGCATAGAATATATATGTATATACAATATTTTTCTTATTTTTCTTGAGGGTTTTGTACCATTTTCCAGCACTTCGTATGAGATTTTGCAAACAAATGTTAGCACGTCTGCGTATTAAATATTAAAGGTGTTAAAGATTTGTAAGACAAAATTTTTAAAGACATGATTTCAAAATCTTGCAAGTATGAAGCTTAAGTGTTATCACACTTCTACCAGCAAATAATATTAGATTTCAGAATGTCTTTCAAATCACACATGCAAGCCAATTTGAGAGCATCTTAGGTCCCATGACAGCTTTTTTTGATTTTGGAAACTATTGTTCTACCCCTCTTAGTCTGACAGTCGTTTACCAAGAAGCAGGCGTGACATTGTTTCCATATACATATGTAGTTTCCTATTTCTGACAATATTCGCATAAAAATCTTTATTGAACCTTTTGAAGCATTTAAGAACTCCAATTCGTGTTAGACTTTCCCATTTAAATAACGGGTGCGCCATATCGATTGCTGTGTGACATGGGGCGCCGTCCTGTTGAAACCAGAAGTTTTCTAGACCCTTTCGACGCAACTCCGAGCACACAATATGCCTCTGTACTTTCGTCGATTCGCACGCTGCGTTTTCACAATTAAACGTCACTCACCACTTCGACACGTTCTTTTTGGTGTTAAGTTATTCATGGTTCAAATTGTACTGAATTGAAGTTTCCAAAACGTACCTACACAAGGCAATCGCTTCACGAACGTCAAAGCTATTCAGTGTTTCTATACCGAAGCTCGTTATGGCGCACCCGGTACTCGTAGCAGCAAGCCGAATGCCTGTGTGATGCCTTATTTTCCAAATTCAGCAATTAATCGCTTAACACTACTGAACAAGAAATGGCTCCATTTTGAGCTTGTTAATGTCAACAACATGACCTGCAGCGAATCTCAGTTGTTGATCAACTTGAATCTGAGACATTTAAGTTTCACAACCGATTTGTTGTATCAGCTCATGTACTGTATCAAGGCCAGAATGCTCTGCGACTATTGACCACTCTCAAAACAGCCATCATTGGTGCTCTTTCTAAATTTTTTTCTGGATTATTCAAACGTGTTGATTCTTGATTATCCATCTATTCGATTAATATCCTATTGAGGAGCAAATCCACACATTAAAAAAGGTGGTCCCCTACAAAAGTCAAGTCAATAACTTTGTTACTTTAATTCTATTGAAATATTCCATATACTCCATAGCTCCATATCGGACCATTAGTAGAGGTAGCACCTATACATAATGCACAAATTTTCCCATGGTTTGAAGCTTTCCCACGGCAAAGAAGGCATATGAAAATGAGTAGTTAAGTTCAGCCCATTGCTCGATAAGCAATTTATGCGATTAGGTATCGTCCAACCGCTATAAAAAAAAAAAAAAAAAAACCAAAGTATAAAAGATAAAAGTGAGATCTTCCAAATGAAACAGTTTGTAAGCTGTCAACATTTCTGGGGCTTTTAGGAGCTAAGCAGCATTTCGCAATGGTTTTGTTAAAAAAGGTATTCCAACTGGTGGGTATTTCCTGTATCAGCGAATATTTCTGCTCTGCTGATGCTAGAGATCTGCTAACTGTACAACAGTATCGTTTAAAGGTGATCAGATTTGAGAATATTCTCTCCCTAAGGAAGTAAAATAGAGCATCAAAAGAAAAAAATGTTCATATCCTCTTCAAAATCGGTTGCTCTCTACTCTGGAGAATAAAATAAATAAAAACGTGCTCTACAGATTTTAAAATTGTTTTTCCTAAAATGAAGAATAATGTTTTAAAGACTGTATGGAGAAAAAACTTTTTTTTTCCAAAGTTCTTCAAACTCGGTTTCTAAAGTACAAAAAAATTATAGTTAAATATGTATTTCAACGATTTTGAAAAATTTCTGCCCAAAGGTAGAAGAAGGCTTAAATATTATATGGGATAAACATTCTAAAATTCGAACTTCTTCAATCTCGAAATATATATAAAACAATTTAAAACATATTTTGCAGATTTTAATTGATTTTAGCATCTAATGTGGGAAAGACGTTTGAGGTAAAATTAAAATTAGGGTGAATTTCTAGAGAAGCAGTCTTGACTAATGAAAAAAGAAGACAGAATGAAGTACTTGATATCTTCTCACACGCTAACATCGTGCCTTGGATGATCTGTGTCTAAGGTGAAGCTCAAGTTCAGTGTTGTAGAAAACTTTTTCTATTTTATTTCCGATATTACCAGCCACAACGTGAACCTGGCGATGCTACTTTGGGTTCAGCAAGAAAATTTGAAGTAGATCACTTTTTCTAATAACAAAAATCAAAATATTAAAGACGCTGATAATCCTACGGTCGCAGAAGCACTAATTGATACGGATAAAAAGGTCAAGGAATTTTTCGAGAGAAAGATGCTTCGCAAGATTTTTAGATCGCTTAGAAAGGGCGCACAACTTTGGTTTAGTATGAATCACAAGCTGTACGAACTAATTGATGAGGTTGATATTATTCGAATGAATGAAAGAGCTCCAGCAGGCATCTTCAAACTCAAATTTGTATAAATTCTCCAACGGAATTAACTGCTAATATAAATATAAAGCAGAAATGCTGTAGCTTTCATATTTTCACATAATATACTACATATTACCAAAATATATACAATTCCTTTTTCAAAGTTACGGTCTCCACTTAAATTTTATTACATGCCCTTGGTATCCTAGCAGCGGCGCAACAGTAAATGTTAGAAATTTTAGTTCCACTTCTACTCGCCATCATCTATCTACGTCTGCACATACAAGTCGAGTCAACAAATTTTATGACTCCCATTAAACTTTCTTTCAGCAGGCGTTAGTCTCCATCGCACAGCAGTGTCCTGGCACTGTTTTTTGTTACATAAAATAAAGTCTGACGGCAACAAGGAGCAAATGCTACATGATGTACCTCACCAAACATCGTATCGTATAATGTTTTGGCTGCCATGTTTTGGGCAGTCGTCAAGTTTACTCGGCTGTTAATTTATTTCTCAAAAGGTTCAGGCTGTCAGTTTGAACACACACACACATACACACACAGAGAGACAGACAGACAGACAGACAGATAGAGACGTGCTACTTTTGCACCATTCAAGCATTGAATTGGAAGGGTGTATACATTTAGAAAAGTTATTTAATTAATTTGTGGCATTTATTTACTTGAACTCAATTGTGTTTGACTGTGTGTGTGCAAAGCTTATATGTATATAAGTACGGATTTGCTTTGATTTAAAGAAAAAAAAAAAAAGAAGAAAATCTACAAATCCTTTAGATGAAAGATAAATTAAACTGTACTTATATATATATATATATATATATATATATATATAGTGTATAGCAAATCCATTTACTTATTCAACTGTCAATTTGGCATTAAGTTTCATTGTCAGTTCATCATTCGTGATTAACCAACCGCTGTGCGCTGTGGGCGTCTTTTTTTTTTGTATTTGATGAAAAACTTAAAATAAATATTTAGAAAAATAAAAATATCTCATATTCGTCACTCATAAAGCATTGCTTTATTTGAATTTCAAAAATTATTTCAAAAGAAATAAAAAAAAAACCTTCTTATCTATCAGCACAGCAAATAATTGCTAATCTCAAGTAGCAGAAGCAGATAGCAACACGTGCTACCTTCAACACAGACAGTTAGACAGCAGCAAATAGCTCTACGATCTAGCTAATCAGAATCTAAACGCCTCACAGATAATATACAAACTGATTTATAGTACACAGAAATAGCATTTAGCTGTCTTAACTTATGCTATATAGACGACATATATAACAAAACTGAATGTTATGCAATAAATTTTAATGCATTTGACATAAAATTTAAAATAAAAGAAAAATTTTACCTGTAATACTTAAAACAGTAGAGAAACTTATATAAATCGATTTTAGATGGTGAATATTTGAACCATGCTAAATTCTTATATGTATTCAAATATTGCGTAAGGCCTATTAGGGGGTATTTACACTAAATCTATTAATAGCTTAATTCATGAGTTTAAAAAACTAAGCAATTTTTAACAACAAAATGTATCTACAACGATTACTTTTAAGTTTTAATCGACTAGGCGTGAACACCCGTCACGCTTTGCCATGCACAGTAAAAAATATTGATATAACTTATTGTTTCCCCACTTTTTCAATGGATCTCACATCGTTATTTCACTAACAAATTTAACAAAATTATGCCTTTACCTCAAATGGTTGCCAGAATATGTGGAATTTTGTTTATCGCTTCTATGAGGGGTGGTGTTGAGCCCTCCGATGTCGACAAAACTTGTAAAAATATGTTCCAAAAGAAAAAATTGGCATTGCATTCCATTCAGTGGAATATTGCTCAAACTGTAGTTGTAAGCACATTTAATTTGGTCTTTCTGGAACAATTTTTTATGTATGCCAAGTACGCACAGATCTCACCATACCTGATCAGTCCAAAGTGTGCCCGGTCGTCCTCTTACTTACTTAAATGCCTGTCAACCGTCTACCGGTTATGGCCGCGTCTGGTGCCAATCATTTTGAAGATCTCTCCATATCTGATAAGTTTAACGTGTGCCCGGTCGTCCTCTATTACGTCGTCAATCAATCAAGTTTGAGTATTCCATGTAAACTATACCTGCTGGAGCTCTTTCATCCATTCGAATGAGGTGCTCAGCCCAATGCAGCCGCTGGAATTTTTTTAGTCAACCTCATCGAATAGCTCGTACAGCTCGCAGTTTATAAGGAACCTAAACTCGTTGCAGACTCTAATAGATACAAAAAAAAAAAAAAAAAATCTTCCGGAAAATATTTCTCTCAAAGACTTCCAACACCGTTTCGTCTAACTCAATCACGTTTCATGCCTCTGCGCCATACAGTAGGACCGAGGACTTTCGAGAGAGGAGACTTTACTTCTATTTTGCTTGCTCAGCTCAAAATAACATCTATTTGCAAGCGGGACTCTTCATTTGATCTCCAGGCTGACGTTGTTGTTGCTGGTTATTTCAGATCCAAGGTATACAAATTTTTCTACAACATTGAAGTTGTAATTCTCCATCGTCACAGCCCGTCCAAGACGCAATGACGGTGTGCGAGAGGACAACAATTACTTCGTCTTGCCCTCATTCACCGCTAGACCTATGAGCTGAGACTGTTTTTCAATCTCTGGTATAGCCTTGTTGAATCGCCGTTCCTGTATTCCGCTGATATCCGTATTATCCGCGTACGCGAGCAGCATTACTTACTTAAGGAAGACTGAGCACGACATATTCTGCATGTACTAGGTGGGGTGAGAAGCAACCTTGGGAATAAAAAAAAAGTTTTTTTTTTAATTATTTATTATAGCCAAATCTGGTGGATAAGGTGGATGAGGAAGTAATTGTAGCTCTAAATCGTTGATTTTTGCAGTTGGCGCATTGTCTTACAAAAACAAAATTTTTTTTCGCTTCATGTGAGGCTCTTTTGCATATATATTTCGTCCTTCAATCGCTCCAATAATGCGCAGTTATGCTCGCTGTTGTTGGTTTTTCCTTTTTCGAGGTAGTCCACGAAGAGTATGCCATGGCAATTCCAGAAAACGAACGTCATGATCTTTCCGACACATTGATGAGCCTCTCTCTTCGGCCGCTTCGAAGAAAAAAATGACTTCTCCATAATCTCAATGATTCCTGGGCATCTGTAACTAGATTTCAACTTTCGTCTTTACAGAAAGTTATGCCAGATTTAAAACCTTTGGTCTTACGCTTCTTTACCTTTTACTACAATTTAAGAGGCTCATTTCTGACACAAAACCTCACAACATCTTTAAACTCATGCCTTTCTTGCTTCTTCTTCTTCTTGCGTCTGAAAAGACGTTTCTCTTCTCTACATTTCTCTCGATATCGCTCTATAACAGCTCACGTTGCAGAGTTCGCTGATAGGAGAAGTTCTTCTCTGCAGTAGCATTGCGAGAATCCTCGACAGACCTATAGTTAGTCACAGGTTTTGTTTAACGAATGAGCTCATTGGCAGCCCTATTCATGGAGCGGATAATGTGTCGCCACCGCTCATATATATCTTGAGAAGAAGTAGAGGTTTTCCGGAGCAGTCGCGAGAGTATTTTTAAGAAGGCTATAGCGCTCTGTTGTGATTGAAGTATGCCGCTTTTTGGCGTTGAAATCGCAAAGCACGATTTTGACATCGTGTATTTAGCATCGTCGTCCTTCTCTTCCATCGGGGCGTGTCCACAAATCTAAGATTTCACTAAGCAAAATTTACATATAAAAACAATTCTTGCTAATCCAACATACAGCCATAAGCCAAGCAACTTCAAAGCAACCAATTTTGTTGCTTTTTTTTTTGCAGCATTAAACATTTATGAAATTTGCTGTGTTTCAAATTAAGTCTGATTGAGCCTCATGCATCAATTAAATGTCCTACTACATCAATATATTATATATATATAAAGTACGAGCAGAAGGTCAATTGTCCCCAAGACGCGTTGTTGTTGCCACCAACGACACATTGCACAAAGTTCAAAAGGCTCACGAGACCATTGTACATGGGTCAATTCAACTTAACTCTCACCGCAACACTTCAAAGAGCAAATTAGCGTGTAATTACTTGCCAGGTGCGCAGCGCGTCTAAGCATATTTTGCAAATGACGAGCAGACAAATTTACTGCCATACATATTCCCCATACATATATATACCTATGTATATATGATGTACATATTAGAAAATTCAAAGTAAATTGCTTAAAGTTGTTTAATAAATACAATTAAATATTTAATAGCGGACATAGCACAGCGTATTATATGGATAAGCACTAAGCTGGGGCTAAGTTGAAAGCGCTGCAGCAGTTGACTTGTTGTTTGCGTATTTTGTGTTGTGTTGTACTGTCGTCTTGAAGGATTCTTGCTATTCAATTATTTATAACAAGACACTTATGAAGGAAGAAAAAGTACAAGTCAATATTACGTGTGGGTGTGGTTGGGGCGTGATGCAACGTACGAACGACCGGGCAGACATACAGACAGACAGACAGACAGACAATCATTCCGGTTACTGGTCGCACGTGTTTACTTTCGCAGACTTTGAGCCAGTTTTGGGAAACTTTGACAAAATCAAATACACACATGTGCTGCTGCTGGTATTACGAGTAGATATATATGCCCTGCCTGCTGCCTGTAGCTAGCAAGTAACTCTGCATAACTAAACAGCTTTCATTAACTTAATTGATTTGTCTACTAGGCAGCAGCGGCCAATACCAACCAATATCGAACAATATCATCGAAGGCAATGAATGAGCAAAGGACAGCAGCAGCAGCAGCAGCTAAAGAACTTTGTCGTTCTTTGACCTTTTTTCTGCTTGACTTAGGTTTGTACTTAGCTGCTGCGTAATTAGCTCGTTCTTAGGACAATTTTTGGAAGCACTTGACCGTGTCAAAGGCGAATATATTAATTAATAAATAATTTCACTTTTTTTTTTTTTTTGTTAGTTTTTGATTTATTTATAACAATACAACTTTAATTTGTTTTGTAAGAGAAAAAAAAAATAACAAAAAAAAACAGTACTTGTATCCTCTTTTGCTTTCAAATAAGGACTATAATTAAACTTGAAACTCACAACTGCGCCTCAAAGTAGGCAACAAAAAAACTGTGTTTAGAATTTATTACTGCTTGGGCGACGGCAACATACTGCGCAGCAAATGCATAGAAAGAGAAAGCAAATGAAACAATATCTTCTTCCTCGCTCATCTCTAAGAATAACAGCTCTTTTAAATTTCATGTTACGTGGTGTGTTTGAAAAGTTTTATATAGCAAAGCATTTTTAATTAAATACTTTTAATGGTTCGAGCTTATCAAGAATAATCTGAGCTAATAACGGTTTCTGGTATTAGCTGCTGGATAAATCGCTTGCATACAAGAAATACTTGCTACCACCTTTTCTTTATATAGAAGTAGCTTGTAATAATATTAACTGCAGCTATGGCAGATGCCATGTTACTCTTCCATTCATTGTGGCTAAGCGCACCAGTTTCCCTGAATAAGTTTAACAAGTCCGTATTTATTTTAATGGTAAAATATACCCCACTTATATAAAGAATCCTCATACTGCGTTATGAGGTTTGGTCTATTTTTCTAATGTTCCATCCATGTGTTGTTAAGGTACATCTTTTTGTTAGTACAGGTTCTACACTTAATAAATATAAACCAAAAAAAAAAAAAAAAAATATTTATTTTAATATATTCTTGACTGATTCCCATCCAAACTTTGTGTCTTCCTTACGTTTACGTGTCAAATCTAATATAATTTTAAGTTAGTCAAGTCTGTAACTACATTTAGACGATTGTGGGTGTGACGATGGCGATGGCAATTGATAGTTGATAGTTAATTCGAAAACAATCTAGTTTGTAGCTACCCAAATTAATTGACTCACTACTGTGAAACTGAGCCCAAGGAGCATAGAAGTGTCAAGCATTAAAGTGATAGCTTTCGCTAATTATATGACAAACCTGGCTTTCACTGCTACACCGCTTCTTTGTCCTCCTTTTTTATATGTGTGCCATCACCAAGAATGACATTTTTTCAAATCCAATTTTACAATATTTGATTTATCACAGCATGATACGATTCTGACACGACATGCACACTGCTATGCATCTCTTTGTGTTTCTCTTATATGAGGCCATGTCACAACATGTATCTACTGAAGCTACATTGCCTGATATCTGCTGTTACCTTCTACGCATAAGGTAGGCTTCAAAGTATATTAATTGTAATACATAATCATCAGCCGCCTATGGGTTGTATTTTGAAGAATGCCTAGAATTATATACCTCTAAAAACTCTCCACGCTTTTTAATCCACAGTTCTGTCCGATTAACAAACTTTCCCCTCCCACATCAACGTTAATGAAGACACCATGTATGTCCTTTTTACATAGTGCTAATGCCGAACAAGTACGCTTGGTTAGAGAAGAGGAACAAGATGCAGATTTTAGTCAAGAAACTTACGTGCATGGCCAACACTCTTGAGTTCGAACCCTCAGACACTATCAAAAATACCAAAACCAAGATTCAGGATAAAGAAGGAATTCCTCCAGATCAGCAACGACTTATTTTAGCTGGCAAGCAATTGAAAGATGGTCGGTCGCACCTCCTCCAATTAAAAAAAAAAAAAAAACGTATCACTTCGATGTGTACCAAAATCATTTTTCGAACATGTCAATTCGGTGACTTTAAGATACGCTTTGCATCGATATACTCGATGTACCCTCTTGAACCTTAAGTTTGTAAGGGAAATATGTACCTAACTGTACTATATACATGTGGAATATTTTATTAGAACTATTTTGAGGTACACAAAATTTGCCTTTTTAGCTACGCTCGCGACAAATTGTTGTTTATAGAGAAGCACAAAAATGAGATGTGGGTTTCTATGGTGGTTTATGCCTTAGAAAGGGTTTGGAAGGTACATTAAATACAAGTTTTCCAAAGAAGAAATAGGAGTGTCTAAATATTCAAACTTGTAGGCTCAAACTATTTTAATCTCCAAGCTGAGAATATGTCTACATCGAATCGTATTTTGATATTATTCAAGAAATATATACTTTATGGAGTCTTAAACGCCTTCCTCTGCAAAAACTTTATATACTCATTTCTTCTACGGATATAGGGTATTCAAATATAATATTGATTACTAATCTAGATGATCTTTTAGATGTTATGAAGATTTAACTAAAAATTACACATCATAACCGAAATATGTTCCCACCATTCCCACCACTCAAACTTGTTATAAACAAAGCCAAATTAAAAAATTATTGTCTAGACTACCAAGGTTATGTCCTGGTAATTAAATTAGATATGTATTTCTAAGCATTTGGTAAAAGTTTAAAGACTTCTTTCATTTTATATACTTGTCCACAAAACAACGCTATACATCCAAAGCTATACATAAAATAAAAAAAATACACAAAACGCCATTTTAATTTGCTAGACAAGCTCTAAGCCATTATTTCCCACAATATATTGCAATAAAATATTTAATAAAAAGCTGTAATGCCTAACTTAAGACGTTGTTGACATTGTTTAGTAATGCATTTAATAAAGAATTTAAAACAATTTTTCCATTTATTTTGTAAATAAATCTAAATAGAAGCTTCTTCGCTCTCTCTCTCTCTCTCCATGAAGCTTCGTATTGTAACTTCAGAAAACAATTCAATTTAAACAGATACAGATACTGATACAGTTATTTTCTACTTGGAATCTTTCAAATACAAAAGGCGAAGAGGCGTGCTTGTCTTGCCTGCTTTCTTTATTTTCTTTCACTAAATAGTATATAGATACACATATAGAGTAGAATATACTCCAACACTGACATTTCTTGACACTTAACCTCAATCGCATGTACTATGTATGCAGCTTGGGCACTTGAATGGCAGAAAATTTCAAAAACAGAGACACACGCAAACACACATGACTACAGACTGGGAAAATGTTGCACAATTACATGCTAAGACGTAGTAACTATAGAAGAAAAGAAAATAAAACACCCGCCCGCATACATCTTCTACTGTTTGAGTATAAAGTGTATGGAGAAGTAGACAGAGAGACAGACAAATGGATAGACATGCGACGCATGCACACGCATCTAAGTGCGCTTATATAAAATGTCTAGAACAACCAGAGACTTTTCGAATTTTTACGTAGTGTGAGTGCAAGGCAAACCTGAGTTTGTGCTTGAAAAGTAATGGCAGGCTCCTCATTCAGACTCAGACTAGTCAAGTTGAGTTGTGTGCCGTTCAGTTGTTGTATTGAGTCTCTATTTTTATGCGTAGTCGTTGTTTTTTCTATTTTTTCTATTTTTTTTTTTTTTTCACCCCGGTAGTCAACATCATCAAGTGTTGCTAGTATGTAGTAGTACATAGTTGCTCTTTGAGCTGTAGCCTGGCTTTCGCTTTAGAGGATTATATTTTGCTCGTCGTGGACGACTTGTTGGCGTCTGTCTTTATAGCGTGTTAGCCTTGTAATGTCATCGTCATAGTCCTCATTGTCGTTCTAGTCACATACTATAGCTCCTCATTTACTGCTGACGACTTCCTTGTAGTATTTTTTTTTTGTTTTTTTTATGTTCTATGTTGTACAGAGTGCAATGTGCGAATGTGTCTGGTCATCAGATACAGCATACAAAGTCACTGCGACTTTTAATACCGTTCATAGGGATAGAAAAAATGTGCCTGGTTTTAGGTCAGTAGAGCTCTATGTAAACTGTTAATAGATTCAGATGATACCTCATATATTGTAGATTTTAAACAATTTATTCTTCAAATACCTCATGAGCATTTGGAGCAATCTGCATCATTGGAAGCATATAGAGCCCTTCTCTATTTTACTTGTTTACCTGCTGCTTTACTTGTTGATTACGATGTCATAACATCATATGTTGTCCTTCATATAATAAATTCTTATAGGGTTCAATGTCGAAATAATGCTAGCTTTTGGTCGTCAATTTATCACCTTTGTGACTTCAGCTGTTGAATGCAATGAAATCACATCAGATATCCATAAAAATATCCTAATCGCTGTTCTGTACGCCCAAAACACAGGGTCTCCACAACATTAGTCACAATGAAGCTATGTTCATTGAGTTACTTGGCACTGAATAAGCCATCATTCCAAGCCTATTTGGACGATTCAAGTGCAAATACTTGGGAGCAATCGTTGATATTGGAATGAATTGTTTTTTGTGCCTTCGTCGTCCAAGAATACAGTCCATAACAAGAACTGCAACTCCGTTAATCTTCAATAGCATCATGAACCACAAAGGTAAAATTTTTGGAACACCATTACAAGACACTCAACACTCCATGTAGCCATAAAGTAGCTTCTGTGGCACACCATTACGCAAATCCTTATCACTCCATTAACATAAATTAAAAGTCTTAGCTGTCATTAATGTCTTCTGGAAACTGCTTTTTAGAAGAAGTGATTAAATATTTCTTTAAATTTTGAGACTATCTTATTCTTACCACAAGATCTACAAAAGACAATGTTCCAAAAGCATCCACTCTCCACAATTTTATTCGGAATTAATTTTCCCTTAACTTGTCTCTGTTAAAAATTGGTGACCTATGCGATAAATTGTATAATTAAATTCTTGTTAAATATTGTATTACTGTTCGCATCAGATCAAGCATTCATCCAGCTTCAGGACTCTTAGAAGGTTAACTTGGAACTAAAATTCCGAGAGTTTTTGGCATAAGAATGAAGTGAACTGCTCCATATGAAGTGTTTCTTCATCTTCTGCAGAAAATTAATGATCCAATTGCCAAGTTAGGTGTCTCCATATAATAAAATGAATCAGAATTACTTTTACGAAAATAGATAGATGTGCGTCCTCTTGTAATTCAGCAAAATAAACTTAGAAGTTTTACATGTATTTTTTGTGTTCCCATCTATGCTCCATTAAGCAGAACTTATTTTGTGTGTGATTCGTAACATAAACAAAGATGTTCGTCACACAATGCAGAAGAAGTCCTCCCAATGTGGGAACGTCCTCATGCGGGCAAATAAGATCAGATACCTTAAGCGCTGCACACTCAAAACTTGGTCATCTGGAAAACAAACGAAACAAACTGAACCTGCGCTGCATGAGAACTGTCTACACATTTGCAGATGCTCCCATCTGGAGATATGGATATTTGTGCCAAAACACAACGAAATCGCAGCTAGGTAATGCAAAACATAGCCCTGTGGATGATCACCGATTGCCCATGGTTCGTTTGGAACAGCACGCTGCACAGGGATCTCCGCGTGGAGACAATTAAGAAGCAAATTGCCCTCCATACCAGCTGCAACAGATTGGCTTGCACTCAGCCAAACAGGTGGCCAATCAAAAGGCTGAGTCGTAATTTCTTCAGATCGTCATTATCCACATGTCGTTGAAGGCTTAGGACCATTAGACAGAATAATACTCTCTAAGGAGTCGGCGAGTCGATAAAGTTCATCTTCCCATGCCACAAAACTGGTCGGTCTCTATCAAGAGCTTTACCCGCCACTCCTTAGCAAGTAGCAGATGTCGAATGCTTCTTGCACTAATTTAGGCATGATGGTGGGTAGATTCAAAACATATAATCCAGCCGACACACATACTTTCTTTTCGGAGCATTAATTGGTGAAGTTTCGATCAAAGATACATTTTGTAATTTTGTACATTGGCAAGAAAAACATTTCTGGCAAAAGTTCCCTGTAGCATAGTTCCTTAGTTTAAAATTTCTAGCTGAAAGGATGTTACATAAAAAATTGCCTACGGCTATCCTATATAGCTACATGAAATACTTTCGCAACCCATATTCTTTTTAATAGTTCAAAGCAAAACAGAAACTCATTTATTGTAGTTGTTGTTGCTTTGTAAAGTGTATAAAAGCTTCGGTTATATCAGTGGTTATAATAGTTTCTATTTTTTTTTTCTACTTCAAAAGATAGTTCACACTTTTCAGTACGTACGCTCCTTAGCAAAGTACACACATGCAATTTATGCGCAGACCAAACGCGAAATGGCGTTTCCTGCTTCATTACCGCCACAAAGTATGCTATATATATTTTTCGCACTATTTTTTACTCTGCCACAACTTTACACATTCTGATGCACGACATTACCTACCGCGCGCGCACACTGTGCTGTATAAGTCTTCACATCTTAGCACGCCTAGTTTATGTGCTGGAGTGAGGTGGGCTGGGGTTGCTCTGGCGTAACGTGCACAATTTCATAGCATACTTATTGGCATTGCAGCGAGGCCACACTGCCTTGGCTTACTGACTTCTTTCTGCTGTGCATTGTTTGAGACTGGCTGGTCTTTACAGCATTGCGTATCCTTACTACGAGTATTTTACAGCGTGTTTTATAAATTTACAGTACGAAGGAGTTTACATTGCCGTTGTGCCTTTTGTGCGCCTTGCTGCATGCTACAAATTTTTTCCGTAAATCTGTATGTACGCCGCCGCTGTTGTTGCTGCTGTTGCAAGCGCGTAAATTGCTCAGTCATTCGATGCTGCTAGCCGTTCTCGTACACACAGACTTGTGCACAACAATGCACATAGCTAGCAACAGCCGCCGCGCACGTCCTTGTGCTATGTGCTTCTTCTAGCTCTTTACATTGGTGGTTGGTTTTTTGCTTGGCTGCTTCGTATCCTTTTGTCGACATTGTTTCCTTGTTTCTTTAGTTTTGCTGCCTGCCTGCCCGCCTGGCTAGCTGGCTGGCTGGCTGGCTCTGTTGTCCTTGCGGAATGATTTGATTAAAATGATAATAGTTTTTGGGATTTAACTTAAATTGATGTGGGTTACCGCGCTTAGAGGCAACTGCAAGCAGCCACAGTAAAACCCTTTTTTCTCTTCAAAGAAGTAGAAGTTCATTGCACTAAATTTTTTGGAGAAATTTATTAAATATTTTTTTATGCAATATAAGTTGTGAGTCTTTAAGTAATCAAATTACAAATGCAACAAACATAAAATTTCCATTAATAAAATTGCATTTTATTCATTTCACAATTTTTTTTTTTCTTTTTTACTTCATTTTTATTTTTTTCGGGGTCAGCAGGTGTTCAAGTATATCTGTCTAGCTGACAGACTGCTTCATGTGCCTGTCGTTATACTCGATTTTTTATTATATTTTCCTTTGCTTTTTGCTGCGCCTAATTCCAAAAATGGCAAACAACCTTGGCTTACCGCCATCGCTATTTCAGCACCGCATCACTCGCACACAAAAAAAGAACTGAGGAAAAGCGTAAAAAAAGAACACAAAAAGAAATAATAAAAAAATTTGAAAAATAAGTAAAATCGTTAGCTTCAGTAAAACCGACGGCTTAATACGCTTTACACGGTTTATCGGTTGTTTAAGAAGATCTATTTGAGCACAATTTACAATAGAGACAGAAAAATATATATGATCTGTATAGAGTCTAGAGTCTAGACAGAGACCATTGAAATACTAAATAGATTTTGTAGGATGACTTTATATTTGGCTTTTCGCTCTTCAAGCGCCACATTTTGAAGAGATTAAATCATCTTTTTATACTTTTGACCACACCTACACGGAATGAACCCGAACATGTAAGAATTAACAAGGGATTGTTATCGTTGGAATATGTTATGTAGGATTCCGTATAACTGGACAATTGTCCAAAAAAATCTCGTATGGATTCATGGAAAAAAATTCTGAAAAATACGATTGCGATGCTTCAGAAGACGTTTATAAGATCGTCAGATGTAACCAATCATGGATATATGCAACAAAGTAGCAATTGACCGGTTGGCTGTTCCATGGAGAGCCAAATCCAACTAAAGTTGTTCTCGGATTGAAAGGAATGGCTTTTAGAAAATTTTTTCTTTATATTTTTAAGGTCGCTGATATTGATCCCGGTTTCCTTATGACGCCATTCCGCCTCCAACAAGGTCAATAAACCTAATTCGAAATGCTTAATTTTTTTCACCCCGGATTCAGAAAGAGCTGAAAATTTTGTGTACGAATACGCTTTAACCTTTTTTCATGATCCAACCTTTCAAGGTCAATTAGAGGTCATCCATAGGTCAATTTACTCTTTTGACATTTTAGCTGAATGATTGCTAGGAATGGACATTAGAGCAGCTGCTCTTTATGTTTTCTGAGATCACTGATAAAGATCCAGGTGTCCGTATGACGCTAGCACGTTAGCATTGAGGTCCAAAAACCTTTTTTAAAAAATATATATTTTTTTACCCCGAATTCAGAATAAGCGGACAATTTTACGTCCGAATACGCTTTGAACATTTTCATGATTCAACCTTTGAATATCAATTGGAGGTCATAAATATTTTGAATTAAGGTTTTTGACCGATGCGGATGTGATGGCATCTTACGGGTACGGGAACCAAAAACTTAAAGGTCACCTAGGCATAGAACATTTCCACCTCTATTTCACTTTACTCTATATATACAAATAATATTGGGGTCGTATGAATATATAGAAATTACTTAAACCAAAAATCCAATTTTCTGTCTGTCTGGATTTTTTGTACAGGCCTATCTACGAATCGACCGAACCGATTTTGATGGGACATTCACTGCCTAATAGCTGATGTTATTAGGTGGAACATAGGCTACATTTATTTGTAATCAGAGTGACTGATGCCCCACCTCCCATTTAAACGCTAAACAAACTTCGTCATATTTTTGCAGCTATTTGAGGTACATGGGGGATATTTGGTAAACATTTAAATGGGACTGAAAGAAGATCACATTATGAATTTGATAGAAAACAGAAGGGAGAATGCTTCGCCCACCACATAAGATATGAGCAAAATTTGTCATATTAATGTCATTTTAATAGAACTGTGAGAAGATCACATTATGAGTTTGGTCACGGTCGGAGAAGGCAGTGTTGCACCTCTCATATAACCGATAAACAAAGTCATATGTTTGCATCCATTTGAGGTACTGGCATGAAAATTGGTATACATATCAATAGTATGGGGACCAGATTACATTATAAGTTGGATCGAAATTGGAAATGAGCGCTGCCTAGCCTAGCATATAAGCCATAAATAAAATTGCTCTTATCTTTGCAACCATTTGAGGCGATCAGGGGAAGTAAGGTCCATTGGAAACTGTGGATGATTTGGCTGTCTATAGGGAACAAACATATCTACATACATCATTTCTTTATAGAAGCGTTCTTGCAGTTCGCAGCGCAGCGTGCCTGCCGCATATAATAATTCTATATATAATAATTCTATATATAATTTCTCTTTTATATCCATGCCCATTTTAACACTTAATATTAACGGTGGGCACCCAATAACACTTTGCGCCCTCCGTGGCCAATATCTTTCATGGTTGTTGTTGTTGTTGTTGTTGCACTCTACTATTCAATTTTAATATCTTCCGCTGCTTTATATGCACTAACTAGCAGTCTACAAACCAAGTTGGGTAAAAAAAACAATAATACTGCGTTACAAACGTACCAACAAACTGTAAATACCTCTTAAAAACAGCTAAAAATAGTAAAAGGCATTTGTGTAGTACATAGCAAGACAAATTTATTGTAAAAGAAAAAACGAAAAAAAAATACAAATCCATATCCAAAGTGGAATGCATAAATCTGCTACCTTTAGTACACTGGGCTTACGATTTTCAGTCAAGTTTTACTTCTATATTTTTTTTAACCAGTAAAACTTGCGCAAGCCAACGAGCTTAATACTAATAAAACCGCTAAGCATATTACTTTGTCGGCTGTACTGAGTGAAGCGCAAAAATTGAAAGAGAAAAAAAAAGAAGGGGGGTAAAATAAAAATATCACAAGTATTTACGTTTTGCCTATTTAATTTTAGCCAAAGTTCTTTCGCAGCGCAGAACTGCCAAAGTGGTAAATGAAAAGCGGAAAAAGGCAAGTTTAAGTAGTCTGTCTTAATTTGAATTTTTTTTAGATGGTCAAAGAACGCACGAATGAAGGAGAGAAGATTCAATGCTAGTTAAATTTGAGTGCGCAATTAAACTTTAAATAAAGAAAGAAAATTTTGCTTAAATAAAAAGAAAAAAAAATTAAAAAGTTTAACCTTAGTAAATGACACATACTAAATTTTAACAAAATTGTTTGATTATTTCGCTAATTAAATCGATTTAAAATTTTCCTCCCACTCTAAAATGTTATACAAGTTAGTGTTGCATAATATTTAATTGCACACACATTCCAGTGTTGTACAATGTATTTTAGCACAGAGTTGACATGCCGCTTTAATTTCAAATCAAAAAAAAAAAAAAAACTAATATTTTCATAATTAATTAACAGCTAATGACATTAGCATAAAATATGCAGATATTGTTTTTAATTAAATTAAATTATGACCATTTGAAAAGCTCAGCCATATAAAAGGTTTGCCTTCATTCGAGAGCTAAACAATTTATATACATATTTAATTTCTACACAGAAATTTTTAAATAAAAATTGACTTCAAGTTTGCACTTTGTTGTAGTATTTTAGAGTTATAAGTTTTCCGGTTATCTTTCTAGCGTAATATTATTTTGACTACAAATTGCCGCCATTAAAATTAAGTATGCAAGTATTTTAGAGCGAATTACCTGTAGACAGACAGACAGACAAGTATTCAAACTAACTTTGTAACTTTTGTGCACAATAAAATAATCTAACAATGGCCGGCCAATAGGGAGCTTTGGCAGAAAGAAAGAAATATGAAAATTCATTTCAAGTTTAAAAATGTTTATTTTATGAATTTTCATTTCATCGCTTGTTCGAGAAAGTAAGAAAGCAAAGCAAAAGGATAAGTACAAGCCTTAAAGACATAAAAGGCGCGCACAATAAAAATGGCTTAGTTGCGACGCGTCTATTTATTATGAACGGCTTTGACTTGGGTTTAGTCCTGTTGTGTGGGCAGCAAGTAGCTACTTGTAAGCAATAGGCACACATAAAAAGGATTGTTTTTAATATGCCATAGCAGCTGATGCTGTTATACTGGCAGGAGTTTGTCTCATTGGCGTCGTACTTTAAACTATAAAAAAAAAGTTTTAGCGTATATCCTTAAACTTAACGTAATTGTGTTGTGTTTAGCATGATTGATTATTTGCAATTAATTTTAATTTATTTAATCAGTCAGTTTTTAAACCGTTGTCCTTTCTGTATCATGAAGTTGAGGTGACTGGGATATATTTAGTCTAATTAGAATATGAAATCAAAGACGGAAATGAAGCTTGGGCGATTCTTTTTTGGGAAATTTACGGATTTATTGTGAAAAATTATTATTTTGCCCAACTTTCTGACAAATTCCGGACAGCAGCTCGGAAGATTGACTCGTCTTTAGAGGGTACCCAATCTTTAACACATTTTTTGCTTTGTTCATATGAATGAACTTCTGCTGATACTGGGCATGTGTCATCGCTCGGCACAATGATGTCTGGAAAATACGTTGTGTGGAGTTTCCCTTCCCATTTCAGCGATTTCAAGTAGGTCTTAATTTCTTTTGCAACATATGGCCGAGCTTTCTCATGCTGAAAAATTACTTTTTGGTGCCTTTCTTCATACTATTGCCTTTCAATGTCGCGCGGCACCCAGTTTCCTTGCCTATGAATCAATCCCATGGCTTTTAGGCGTTTTTGCTGACTTGTCGACTTATTCACTGGCAATGATTCTAATAACTATTGAAGTATTTGGGATTGTTCCTCATATGATTATAATTCTGTGTCTTCAAACTTTTTGGGTTAAGCCGGTCGTTCCTTGTTCTCGAGCTCAAAATCCTCAATTGTAAAGCGACCACACAAAGATAGAGAATGCTAGCCGTAAACTTCTACTAAGATTTGATAAGATTTATTCGTCCTTTTTTTTATAATAAGGTAATATATTTGTCGCTTGCTTCAAAACTAATCTTTATTTCACCGAAACTGGGTTTGGAATTAATGAAAATAATAAAGTTGGCTCAAATCACGCTAATATGCTGATTCAAGTTCCCCAAATAATGCTTCTTTTCCATGCAGTCAATGCCACTTCAGCTCTTAGGAACCTATCACGGCAGTCTGGATCTTCTTATATTTAGATCTATAATATAGTTATTTCCACAATTTCTGATAGTTAACAACAAAACTCTTTTGTGTCGAAATAACTTGAATAGTGAGTCGTACAGCTTTACATCCATATATATGTATCGAGTGGAAATATGTCGGCTAAAATGCTATAAAGTGCAAAATTTCGCTTGCCATCTCAGAAAAGTTCCAACACATTCTTGATATCATGTATTCTAACATCGATGATAAGTTTGTCGTCACCATGACCGCCAACATTGTGTAGAAAAGGGCCGAAACCGATTTGACAAAACGTGCCGGTGATTGCACTAAAGAAAAGGACGGCAGGATTGTCCACATCATCACCAATCCTCTGTAGTATAAAGTGTTCAACTGGTTTCTCAACAAACATAAGGATATCAGCGACTGTAAATACTCCCAGTTGAATTCATCAAATTTGGATTCGAAGTTCGTTGAGTATTTGATGCACTTGAAGAAGATTCGTTCGCGTCGTAGTCAGCGTCTCTACTGGGGTCTGCGAGCGGTCGTCGTGGACATACTGTCGTTGTGAACAAAATTTTAAACTAAAGTTCCTAAAGCGTCTGATTATATCCGCGCCAATTTCAATGAAGGCTTAAGTATATTCTTTGTGAATAAGTTAAAAAATCACCATCGTTAAGTGTTAGACTCACTGACTCTACCTGGTATTTGGGATGGTCTCTCACCATGATTGATGACATGGTGCTCGGATTTAAATCAACTTGTTCATGATTTCTTTACTCATTTTAGAGGTCCTAAGAAAACTAGAAAGATATCACAAAATGTTGTCTCGGTTGGCAAGGCTGTACAAGATATTTTGAAAATAATTTTTTCAATAAAGAACCATAGCTTCTTTTCTTGGCAACACGCAATTGGATGGGCGTTCAAGCACTTGCTTGATGCATCGCCATGCTCTTACGCCATAACTGTTGGATTAAGGAGTAAGTTAATCTATGTTGCTGTGTCTTATTCCACATAGATATTGAACTAGGCAACTTATTTGTATAAACAGTTTTTTCTTTAAATATGGTGAAATATTCACAATGGTGGCTGATTTATACACTACCAAAGCTTGACGAATTACTTTACTCAGATAGTTAGCAATGTACGATCGAATAGATCCGAACCTAATAAATTTAAAACTGTACGGAGGAGATTGATCCATTTGAAAATGTGATTCAACCTGGCTTCTAATCTTCTTCTAATTTTGCCTATTGAATCCATTTACTTTGGCTGCTGCCTGATATTCTTTATTGCTGCATAAGCACTTAACTAAATTTCTTGGCTAAACATCAACTTATTCCAAATATCTACGAGCTCGCATTGTCGCTCGCAGATGCAAATACTCAATGGTCATGTTTGCTTCCGATGCTACTTGTCCAGATTCAACCACTAATAATAGCGCATTGTACTTGCTGCGGAAGCTGTGTTGAAGAATGCTCATGTCAGATTATATTTCAATGGCGTAGATTCTCGCCAGAGAAAAGATAGCTGGAACAAGAACCCGGTTGTCCACTCTAGGCCCAGTCCCACAAATCAAGTGATGTATCAATGTTCTTATAGAGGTTTAGATTTCATTAAATACTATATGTTACCATAAGAGGGAATATGAGGGTTTCAATATCTAAACTTGTTAGTAATCTTCAACTTGTCGATATTTATACGAATGGATGGACATGTTTATATTGGATCTACCTGTCCTCCTTCGGGCTGTTACATACACTCGTACCCTTTTACAGAGTACTGGGTATATAAATATGAATGCAATCAGAAACCAGAAACCGCGCGAAGATCAAATGGAAGAGCGATTGTAAAAATTGGTACAATACTGTCTTGCAAGCTTGACTCTTTAGGCTAGGCTTCTTGCTAGTTTTCAAACTAGTTTTATTATAGAACGAATAGCGCCGATGGCTTACCGACTCCCGAGCACGTAACGGTAATCTGAGAAAATATGCAACCTGGTCTATTGTGAAATTTTCAAATTTTTTGCCGATTGGGACGCGGTTTCTGATGATGAAACTAATAGTTTTTTGAAAAGTTTTTTAATAGAAGATGAAACGTCCTCACTCTCTCCAAATGAGTTGTTTAACTTTAAAAGCTGTGGCCACGAAAACTTTGTTGTGCACTTTTCATTGATCATGTGACATATATGACTATGGAGTCATCGATGTCTCCTTTAATGCATTAGAATCTTTCCAATTAAATGATAATGGATTGTCATTGTGAGCGATATTTTCCCATGGGGAAAAAGGCAATTCAAGGTTTGATAAACTTCCAACAAGGGAAGGCTTACCGGAACTGAACACGCTTACATAGATAAAAGTCGTTTGAAATCACTGGTATTCTTGCAATCAGAACATGCTCGTCTTTAAACTTTTCTATCTGTGCTTCAGGCGTGCTGTTCAACAGTCTCTTAACAGCGAACCCTTTGCATAGTTTTGGTTGGTTCAGCTTGCCTAACATGAAGGTGAAAATTGTGCGGTTGCATTCCTGGCAAATACAACGAATTCCGGTATTAAATTAGCTATTGAACAACTTCATCTGGATCGGTAATTGAATGGATTAAATGGAAGCAGTAGCAGAAATTTTTCCTTTGCCTATATCTAATAATTGCTTCGAAAATATACACGCCGATAAATTCCACTATTAAACTTGCAATGTCTGGCAACGTTTGGCGAAAATCCCCAACCATCAGAATCATGGTAACCCCAAAGAGATCCTGAATGGCTAAGCACATACTATCAACGTTTTATCAAGTGCCAACAGCACTCTTTTATCCCAAATTGATATTTTGTATATATGTACATCAAATCGAATCAACATAAACTGCTTGCGAATTATAAAGCATTTATAATCGAAATACGCCATTTTCGCCGAAATTTTCATTCATCTATAGAAATCGAGTTACTTTTGTTACTGGCTCTTAGATAGTTCATCGTCTTCATTTCTCTAAACGGGCAGAGGATGCTTTTATATTCAATTACGCTAACACACGAGGCTAAATACCATTCCTAAATGGATTACCGGTACTAAACTAACCTTAAATTTAATACTTTTACAGTTTGTACACCTACAAAGACGTGTAGATATCTATTTGAAGTGGTTAAGTCATTGCTAATAGCTTAAATTTATCTGTCTATCTGCTGCTGGTGTTGCACAAAACCGCAAATTGTTGGCGCAATGCAAAATCTAAACAATTTAAACACAAAATTATATTGTTTGCAACGATTAGGGAGAGGCAAAATGTTGCACAACACAAAGAGCAAAGAGATAGGAGGAAGAAAAAGATATATGTATAATATGCGTGCAAGAAAGAGAGAAAAACTAACTAAATAGAAAAAGTTCAAAGTAATATACTTAAAGCTAGAAAGAGATAGACTATCGCAAGGTTTTGCTTGCGCTGCTGATTCTTTTGCTGCTTCTTCTTCATCTTCTTCTTCACTGCTGCTGCTTTTGTGACAGTTAAGCTGCAAAAGAGCCACATTTAGTAATTGTTGTTATTTTATTTCGTTATTGTTGTTGTTATGGTTAGAAACTGTTGTGCAAGTTTTTGTTGTTGCTGTTGTTGTCGCAGCGTGTAAATATTTGTGCGTTCAACTGTAAATGCTTTTGTTGCAAACGAAGTAAAATGCACTGCGGATGATGTTGATGAAGAAACCATGATAATATGTTTGTATGTGGGAGGGGTGAAGAATTGAATTGAAAGATATAGCAGCAAGCGGTGCGCACAGGATCTACTGCGTCACGTCAATGTAATCGTCTGTAGGAACAGCAACAACAATGATACAGCTGATACAATATAACGGAAGAAATGTATAGCCAAGAAAAGAGAGAGAGAGAGCATCAAAGGGAGAAAATAAAACGGGAAAGAAAAAAAAAATATTTCATTTTTAAAGCGCAAAAAACTTTTTTAATTGTTGCAAAGGAAATTAAGTGCAGACAGACTGAGATAACTGCGATAGGGAAGCATCCGACAGATATCTAGATAATGCGGTGCACACCTAGAAGTATGCAATGAATGTGTAGTCTTTTATATATAAATGCGAGGGTTGGATTTACAGTAGCGTTAAAGAAAAGCCACATAAGCAATGTTGCTAACATAATTAAATGAACTCAGCACTGTTAAGTTCAAGCAAGAACTGTTACTAACCTAATTAAATAAAATCAGCACTGTTAAGTTTAAGTAATGAAATGTTATTAAAATGTTTAATAAGCAGTGCTGTTAAATTCATTGCGAACATTAAAAAATACATAATATGCATTTAACGCTGTTAAATTAACTGTCAAGTTAACAGAAATTTGATGAGTTTTATGTTAATGTTAGTCATTTGCCATTTCATACCATTTTACGCTATTTTCCTTTAAGCAAACTCTTATTGCATCCCTCGTTAAATTATTTATACAAACATCGAAGTGAACTCACTGCTTCTCGTATATACTAAGTCACCAACCAACTATCTGTCGCAAAACTTTAGCCATACTCAATTATAACAACGCTAGACAGACAGACAGACCGACCGACCGACAGACCGACAGACAGAAAGCCAGTCACCCACATTGCCGGCATATTAAGAGTCGCGGTGGCATGCATAGCCCATGTAGCTGAACTTTACTTACAAATTTTCCTCTTTTGCAAAATGAGTCCATTTTTGTGTATTAGACTTCGCTGAATTTTAGATTCATTTTGCTTTGATAATATGTGTTGCTGCATACTTTTTGCCACTCACAACTTGTGTGTTTCTGACAACTTCAATTTAAACGCGTGTGGAGAACTATATATGCCAAAAAAAAAAAAAAAAAAAATTTTTGGTAGAGCACTGTAGAAAGACAGCAGAAGCTGCGGTAAAGTAAGTTGTAGCTAGTCATGTTAGCTTTTTGAATGCGACAGATTCAAGTGAAGCAAACTCTGTACGTCAAATATATACGAAAAAAGAAAATTGGATGACGGGAAAGCAGCAAGAAAAATCTTTGCTAAAGAATTGTGCTTTAAAAATCGTTCATGTGTTAAACTTTGTATAAAGTTTGATCTTAAATGGCAGAGAACAGTTTCTAACTAATGCAAAGTGGGGAAAACGATTTACAGAAATTTGGAATAAACTGAATTTGAAGTGCACTTCAGATGTGGAGTATGTTGTTGGTCGTATTTAAATTTAATGTTTTTGGAAAGTTTTTTTTTTTTTTTTTTTATATTTTAAAATATTAAACGTAATAAATAAATGGTATGACTATTAAATGATGAACGAATGATATATACAATGGCTGAGTTGAGTTGATGAAGGTCATGTGAATGTGACACTTGTTATTTTTCCGGTAGATCGAGAGGATGTCTACTTTTAAGTTTTCAAAGTACAGCGCTGTTGTGTGAATGATTATGGTGACGATGAATGTACTGGGGTACTTGTTCCAGCATAGCTTTCACTTCATTATCTCTCTGTAAACAATTGGTACGAACATACCATGATACTTTGCCAATTATTCACAAAGTTAGGTTCTGCATGGTCCGATCCTTAGTTTAGCAGAGCATATGTCCACATCGTATGTTCATCAGCTATATTTGGCATATGAAGATTTTTGTTAATATTATTATTGAGCATATATCACTAAGCGCGAGTGATTTTCCTAAGAGTGATACTTTGATTCCGTTGAAGTATTTCAATGCTTCGTCTGCCATACCACATACTTAGATACCGTAAGAGCAGACAGGTTTGAATATGATGTTGTATAGTCGAACTGTGTTGTCTAGGCTAAGCTTCGTTTTTTTGGCCTAATAGTGCATAGCTTAATCACTGTGATATCACTATACCTTTGAAGCGTCCCCATCGTTACCTTAAGAGTCGAGCATGTCAGCTGTATAGATGATGTAGAGCAATGGGCCCATCAAGCGTCCTCGAGTAACTCCTGCTTGTATGGCTTTTATAGAAATTAAATAAAAACGTAGGGAACGGAACTGTTTGCAAGATAATACCATTTTTATTTTGTACTAGTGAGCACGACCTTTTTGCCCTCCGTGTGTATAGGTAAGACATTTCCGAGAATAAAAACCAAATTGATTGTTGGTGAGAAAATCGATTTCTAGTGCCGGTAGCTCTCTCTCTACGGAAAAATAACCGTACGACTATTTTCTATAGTACTGTTGGAGGAAATAGGATCACAATTCGTTCTCAAGATTACCATGCAGATGACATTGCGATTTTTTATATTTAGTGAAAATATTGGTCAACGTAATTGTGTTAAAATTTGTTTTACAAACAAAATTTCGTGTGACGATACATTGAAAATGTGGCACTTACGAGTGATATAAAGCGTTCAAGGATGGTCGGGAAACCGTCGAAGACATGTTTCTGTACAGCCTTTAACGAGCAAGACCGACTATAAAGTCCATAAAGGGAAGTAAATTGTTACGGAAAGTGACCATGTGAGCTTGACAGAGATCGGATATGTATTGGAGATGTCACACGAGAACGTACGTACGAATATGCAAACATTTAGTATGCTCCACGTTGTTGTACGACTTTTTCTGATAGAGCTAGATTCCCTTAAAAAAAAGTATCGAAAGCAGGTTACAGGGAATCATACCCTTATGGAACGCATTATTTCTGGCGACCAGACGTGGATGTACGTTATCATTCGAAATGCTACTTTCTTGACGTCGAGCTGGACATTTTAAATACTTTTTTGCTCTTCATAAATTGCATTTATGTTCAATGGGATCAGTATTAAAAAGGAAGTCCTCAATAGCATTGTTTTTCATGTCAATTCGTCTCTGTTGCTCCCACCAGGGTCGCAGTGGCATCTAAGAAGACAATAATAAGGCTTCAACGATGGTATTAACCATTCTATGTCACTGTTCCAAACGAAAATTAGTGTTCTCGCAAATCCCATCTAGCAAAGACAGTTATCAAACAAATAGTATTATTTTGAATACTTTAGAGAATACTGACCATGGGCTTATAGGACGTAATGCGTTCTTCAGGTATCCCAGGCTTTGATATCTCATCGCCCTTCCCTAGTTAAGGGACCCACATCGTGGCGTTAGAAATCATTATTATAAACAGTATCTCATTTCTGAGAAGTGCTTTTACTACTCTGTTATACATTTCATCATAGTCAAGCGATTTGGTGGGATTTTTGATTTGTCTTAAAATCTCTAAAAGAGTGACATGTGGTATAAGCAAGTCCAATTGGCACGGTGCTTTCAGAAAGTCCTCTATCTCACAAAATGCTTGAGCTTCATCGCGAAAGATTTTGGAACAATATTCGCGTAGCTCAAACGCTATACGAAGTACCGAGGTTATTCAGTTTTCCTGTTCCACAGTGTCATGGCTATCACGAAACCTAAATTGATGATTAGAAATGACGTTCTGCATGTATTTGCTGATTTTTATAAGAATTAACTTTTCAAACAGTTTGGATAGACAGAATAGTAGGTTGGTTTCTAGGCCTACACAACGCTGCCTGTGTTTTATCCTTTCCTGATTTTGGGAGCATGGCTATATTTCTTCCATTGAGTTGGGAAGTTTCCTCATTTTAAAGAATGATATAACTGGGTTGGGAAGCTCCATGATCATTTTTGGAAAAGTTAAATTATGACCTTCTGCCTTTTTGGGATTGAGCTGGGCTTCTATCACTTTGTGTTTTTATTGGTTTGAATTCTGAGATGTACAGAGTAGTTCGCAGTCGTAACAGAGGGAAGTAGAAATGTATTTTTTCACGGATTTGCCTGAAATGTATTTCTTAAATGAGTTGAAAAAACTGCTGCCATTTTTCTATCAGTGCGAGATCACTTTTCAGTGTGGTCTCTAATGGATGTAGAGACTATAGCCGGTGGTTTAATATATGCTCAAGCTTTCCGTAAGAGAAAGTTAGAGCGTCTTGGAGAAAGACGTTCAATATAGCGAGTTTAGGCAAGTTTCTTCTAAATTTTATGCTACTTTTAATGAGTATATCAGTTTCGCCATGGGCTTTGCCATTGTGTTGGTTCGTAGAATAGAACGCATACTCTGGAATTTGTAAATTATATTTGTTTGTGAGACTTGTTTCTGCGAGAAGCATTACATCAAAAAGATCTTAATGACAGTGGCGCCCGAGTTAACGTCAATGGCGCACGAGCATAATGCTGCATTATTCACGAGATGCGATAGAAATATTAATCAGCTCTTCAAAATGTGGCAATAGATAATAAGAAAAGCCATTCTAAATTTTCTTTTATTTCTTTCACACACTTGATCCTGGTATTTCAATGGTCTTCGTACATTTTTGCTTCTGTTCAGGCTGTAATATTTTGCTGAGTGTATACGTTTATCCATAAATATATGTCAGTAGCTCAACTTTAATCTGTTCAATATGTTAATTTCAGCATTTAAAGCTGCTGTGAAGTGTAATTTTGTAAAAATTTATATCTAGAAACTTTCTTTGTAGGATATTTTTCCAGAATTCGCTACCGCTAAACCCCTCTCAGGCGCTGCACAGAAAATAAACTTTAACCATAAAACTTGCAGCATACTTTGTGACGCTGTTGCAAGTAAAAGCGTGGAATTTAGGGAGAAAAAAAGGCAGATTGCTTTATATAGTGTAAAAGAAAAAAGTGCAGCTTTTCAAAAAGAAAATAAAGAAAACAAAACTTTTTCATTAAAAGAAAATCAAGTTTCATTTCACCGCACGTTGCAAAGTCTTTGGTATGAACTTGTATTTATTCTTAAATAACTATTAATCTAAGCATAAAATTTTCATGCAGCCACTTCAGTGCAACAAAAAGTCAATTGCACAATAAAAACCCTGCAGAGGAGTCTTTCCCCCTTACCACCTACCCTACGACGAAACCATTTTTTTCTACAAGTGCATAGAACAAAAATCACTTGTCCAAAGACAAATTATTGTGGATTAAAATTAAATGGCCACACATTAATGCCAGACACTTTCGGTTGTAAGCTTTGAATGAAGAACGTACACAGGACGATGACTACGAAGGAGCTGCAATTGCAGACGCATATATCAAAGGCAAGAAAAAAATTAAAAACAAGGAACAAGGCAATGAACGAAGCTTTAATACTCTACAGCAAAGATCTTTGAAGTAACAAGATGAAAAATACAAATAATTTGAGTTGGCTTTTTGCTTAAAAGTTGCTTAATTTAAAGCGCCATACGTGCACGTAATGACCGCAAATACATTGTGTGTAAGTGTGCGTGAATTTGTGCTAAGCTAGTTCGGTCATGGCCTCGTCCAGGAAAGCGCGCCAGCCTCCATAATCTTGTGCGCGCTGGCGCCAGTCGTTCTGAATGCCAAGTACAGAGAGATCTCTCCATACCTGATCATTCCATCGAGTGCCCGGTCGTCCTCTATGTCGGCTTCCACCAATCAAGTTTGGGCCCTCCATGTAAACCATGCGTGCTGGAGCTCTTTCATCCATTGGAATGAGGTGCCCAGCCCAGTGCAGCCGCTGGAATCTTATGCGCTGGACTATGTCAACCTTTTCGAATAACTCGTACAGCTCGCGGTTCATACGGGACCTAAACTCGTCGCCGACTCTAATAGGACGACTCGAAGACTTCCAACGCTGTCTCGTCCGACTCAATCGCGGTCCATGCCTCTGCGCCATACAGTAGGACCGGGAGTATCAGTGTCTATAGATCTTTATTTTCGTCCGTCGAGAGAGGGCTTTACTTCTCATTTGCTTGCTCAGCCCAAAAAAGCATCGGTTTGCAAGCGTGATTCTTCGTCTGATCTCCAGGCTGACGTTGTTGTTGCTGGCTATCACTGTTCCGAGATAGACGAAGTTTTCTACAACACTGAAGTTGAAATTTTCCATCGTCACTGACCGTCCAAGACGCATTGACGGAGTGCGAGAAGACACCAAGTACTTCGTCTTGGCCTCATTCACCGCTAAACCTATGAGCCGACTTTTTACAATCTCTGAGAACACCTTACTGGCTCGCCGTGTCTGCGTACCGATGATATCGATGTCATCGGCGTAAGCGAGCAGCATCACTTCCTTTTGGAAGATCGAACCCGACAAACTCTGTATGTACGGGCATTGGCGTAGGATGTATTCCATCAGGAGATTGAAAAAATCGCACGATATAGCATTGCCCTGCCTGAAACCTCTCTTGGTATCAAAGGGGTCGGAGAGGTTTTTCCCCACCCTGACAACGCTTAAATCGACCTGAATCGCTGAATCGACCTCGTTATAGTCCGGTGGCTCTACAATAGTGCCATCATTAACTGGTGGTTCCTGAGATATTTCTCTTTCGGCGGTATTGTGCGCTTCATCGCCTCCGAGTAGGTTGGAGAAATGACTCCTCCATAATCTCAGTGATTCCTGTTCATCCGTTACCAGATTTTCATTCTCATCCTTACAGAAAGTTTGTGCTAAGTTGTCAAACAAAATAAAATCTTTTTAACAATTTTCAGCACTAAATCTCACATAACACATAGAACTAAATTCGTTACAAACCAACCGCAAAAATGCTAATATCCTATTTACACTATATATGAACGATATAATAAAATAGAAAAGAATTGAGCACAAGGACGTAGGATAAAACATGAAGTTGCTGTTGAACAAGATGGACAGCCAAACGAATGAACGAACAAACTGCGACGACGACGACGACAAACTGTTGGAGTGCATGTAAAATAGAAATTAAGTGCAAAAACTACTAAAATCCTTTTCTTGTCAAGCGAGCCAGTAGTGCAACGACAGCGACCAAGCAAAGGACTTAGTTTGAACGAGACAAATTTCTTCATGTCACAGCTGCTGTCACAAAAATGAGCGTAAAGAAATATGAAAAAAGATAGAACAGAAAAAAAGGATATACATAGTTGAATAACACTTTTAAATTGTGCAAATGCTTCTAATATATTTATTTAATTTTTAAAGTTTTGCGTGCAGCAGTAAAAAATAATTAAAACTTTCTACAGTGGACGAACGAACGAGGAGCAGAAGACACTTAATGCAAATGGCAAGGCAAGGCAAGGCATAAGGATGGCAGGAACAAACGAACGTACGAACGAACGAAATGAATGGATGACACAGTTGAACTATGTCTCGAGTGCAGTTTGAAATTGTTATACGGTGTCAACTTACACAATATGCACGAAGAAACACACTTTTTGAGAAGTGCAGCATAAAAGATTGCAGAGGCAAGAAGCAGCAGCAGCAGTAGCATGGAAAGCGCAAAAGTTTGTCAGTCTTGTTTAGTTGAATCAATAAACATTGAAAAAGCATTAAACAAAGCAAAGAGGTAGACACTGATCTAAGTTTTAAAATAAACCGACTTTTCACTTGTTGACATTTCCAAATATATTTGAAGCTTCCATTTTTGGAAGTAAAAGGAAAACTGTGCGAATTAAAAATAAATTAGTCGATAATGCTGCATTAAGCTCGAGCGTCCTTGACTGTAACTCGGGCGCCACTTTCCTACAGATTTGGAGCCTTTGTTGTAATGCTTCCCTACCCATTTATTTCTCCTCTGACCAGTTCATAATATCCACTGCTCTCGTCTGACGAGTTATGCGATTTGTAGCGTTGTTATGCATAAACTGTAGCAGACTGAATCCAGAATCCAACTCCTTCTCATATTCAGAATTATTAATTTTGGAGTAGTACCAGATCTTCAAAGTATATCCCACACTATTACGGATGCTACACCGGAATTTCATTCAATAGTATCAAAATCCATAGGGACCATTCAAATGAAACTTCTTTACTTGAGAAAAAAAAACTTGATTGAAGCTTCCAAGATAATCAAAGCAAATTAAATCCGAATCTCCTTATGCCGTGGTAGCAAAGTTGGACTTCATTACATGTTTTGTACGTTACACGGTCCAATGTGCTATTTGGGTGTTGCTAAATGTAGCAAGAAGGGGTTTCACGACGTACTTGAATTGTTCGCTTTTTTTTTTAATCTATTTACCTATATAGCTCGGACATCTTTGAATTTCTTGCCGAACTGTGTTTGATTTCTTAATTTACGATGTATCTTAAAAAATTACACAGCCACATAAAAAAAAAAAATTTACTTTTAGACCCACAGATCAGACCATGTTCATTAAACGTTTTTTGGGTCGCTAAATTCGAATCCGAGATACAGTTAACCACATCAGCTCAGCTTTTTGAGATAACCTCAATAAACCTCAAAATAATAAAAAATTAATATCAAGAAAAACTCAGATTTATAAGTCTTACCATTAAATCGTTATATTTCTGGGGTCACTGAAACCGAATCTGAAGCCTATTTTGACTTAAGTTCTCAAAATTTTTATCCAAAATTTTGAAATAATAAACAAAAATTCTTAACTACAAGTCTTACTCTGTATTATTTCAAAATATGACATAGTTGAGGATTCATTGAACATTTGTTCATATCCTATGACTAATGTTGGTGATGGGGTTAAATGGACTACGGATTCGAATTGCTCTGGCTCCGAAAGTGAATTTTGTTAACGAAGCGTGTTTGACCAATAAGTCTGGAAACTTGGATAACATTATGTCCACACCTGTGAACCATTTATATTCAAAATATACATATTACAATTAAATTAATGCAAATAAATACTTATTAATTAGATCCATTTATTCTTAAAATAATATCAATATATTCTAAAGAGGGAGAATTTATGAGCTAGAGTAAAGGAACATATTCTCGAAACGATGCTACTTCAACTTCAAACAAGTTAAGTAATATGATTTAAAAAAAAAGAAATTTCAATTCTTTAAAAAAGTTTTAGTGCACGACTTTAACTCGAGCACAATACAATTCAGTTGGTCAAGGTTGGGTTTCTAGCAAAGCATCATGTGGCAATTTAAAAAAAAAAAAAAACGCAGACCAAAAATCACTGAAACAATTGCTTCATGCCTTTTGCACAAATATAAACCCAAAATGATGTACTAAAAAAAGCAGTTCCAACTGAGTTCCACCATGATTTATTTTTCTTAAATTCAGTTGGTCGGTTGGTTGTTTTTTTTCTTTTCTGTTTTTCTGAGTGTATGTATTGCGTTTGTTGTTGTTGTTGTTGTTGCTACCGTTTTTGACTATGTTGCCGCTCAATAGAAATTGATTTTAATATTTTATTTTATAAAACCAATTTTTTGCTATTTGCTATTTTTTTTTTTTTGTTGTTGTTGCGTTTTTATTGCTTCCACATGTTTACAATGTTTTTTCGACTTCTTCTACCCTAATGTCGCCTGAGGCAAATATGCTGTTCTCGGCACCGGCACCTACCTCTTAAATATGTAGATTTCATGCTCTTTTACCTCTGATAGCATATGTTATGAATTTTATGTAAATTTTGTGCGATTTTTTCTTCTGCTATTTTTTCCGAGAACGACAAAGCGATTGTAGCGCTAGACAAACAAGTAATAGAATATTTATAGGATTTTTTCTTCTTTTCAAGGCAAACATTTTTTTCGTTTTTTTTTTTTTTGTAAGATTTTTAAAAGGAACAACAATGCGTCTTTGTAGTTACTTAAAGGTTAAAATTATTTAAAGTAATAAGAAGACAATAAGTCCTTAAAGAGTCACATAGAAGTAATGTTCTGCGAAAGTCTTTCTCATTTCTTAATAGTTGTTATTTAAAGTGCATAGTTCCAAAAGAAAAAATGATTTCTCATAAAGGATAATGTGTACAAATGAACTTGAATTCGTTTTTTTTTCTCTCATTTATTGCTGCACATTTTTACAATTTTATATGCTATGGCAGCAGGCCACTCCATTCGTCACATTGCTTTAGCTTCCCAGCCAGTTCGAGGGAATTCCGAAAAAATTTCCATAATTAAAATTAAATGCTTCATCTGCATTCACAACAGTCGATGTCGGTGACTGTTGACTGGCAGTAAATTGAATAATACGTTTATTTCGTAGACTTCTTTGTTCTTGGTAACAATAACAGCTCGTTTGTTTAAACGTTCAATCGTGATTCTTTCAATTGTTTTAAATGCATTTTTAATCAAAAAATAGTCTTTTGAAGACACACAATTAAATAAGTTATGAGGCAATGATATTCAGCATGCGTACAACAATTATAGAATCCTTTTTCATAAAGCTTATACGACAAAAGTGTGCACAGACATTTGTTCGTTTAAATCCTGCGAAGAAACAGTGTTTCCACGCTGTTGTTCTCAAATTATCAAGTATCTACGCGGCTACTTAATTTTAGGAGAAAAGTTTAACAGTCGACATCAGTCGTGGGGCTGTCATAGAGCAAACTCATGGTTCAATTTACTAAAGGGAAAGTTAGACTCCAAAAAATGTAGCATAATTTATTAAACAGAGCACATCTATATTCCTGCAAATGCACATGGAGAAAAACCTTCGCTCACCGATAAATTCTTAACTAACTACTGCCTCGACAATTTAACCTTTACATGAGCAATGTACGCTAGGATCAGGTTCTCTTCTAGTTCCACTACAAATTGTCAACAATTCTGCAATATTTCGGAACATACAATCTTCCTGTTTTATTAATGTATCACTACCAACTATAGAACCTTGCACGGTAGACCACCCAGAAAATATAAATAACATCTTCAATGTTGTTATCAATGGTGGGGATCTCGGACTGCAAACTCTAAGGGGTAAGAAGCTTTACATGAAACATGTATCACAGATAAGAAATACTCGATTCTAAGCATCGAAAAACCCACATATTGGCCAAAAGACCCCAGAAAAGTACCAAATCTACTAGATTTTGTCGTTTACAATGGATTATCGCAACACCAACTTCACAATGACTAAAGTTTTTATCTAACTTCTGAACATTCTGACCAATTTATATCAAGACCTTACAGAATTATCACAAGGCAAACCAATATTGCATTCTATAAAAACAGGCTAGAGAACATACAATGCCTTGATTTATCACTAAAAACTGGAGATGAAATTAATCAAGCCATAGAAATTCTGACTAAAGCTATTCATGACCCTGGAGCCTGCTGCACTTTAGAGTCGAGTACTTGCAAGATCAGCTTGAATTATTTTCATTATGTGGGAAATTTTTGTGGAAAATGCTCTCCAGTTACCTAAAAGTATTCGATCTTCGCCAAAACCATTACCGCATTAAAAATTTTATGAAAAGTAGCAACCTCTATCAGAGTAACTGGATTTTTTCGGGATTTCTAATACGTTTTTATACACATCATACTAAGCAAATTCATCCATTCCCACTTCCCTGTAAGTGCACAACTCTCCATCCAGCAACAATCATTCCCTCTCCAAAGCGAAATCGACTCAGTAGCCACTCATACATTCAAAAATAAAATTAATAGTAATTTCCTCAAACATTTCACAAAGAATCCATTAACATCCTTAGAAAAATGTACAGCACCCCATACTTACAGATCTAGCAGGTAGCGAGCACTATCCCAGTCCATCCTAACCAGCAATGCACATAGAATCCAAATGTACTGTAACTGAAGTGAAACCCGCCCTTATCAAATTGAAAGGAAAATCTTCCGGCCACGACTGTACCATGTACCAACTGCTACAACAACTTCCCTTACAAGTCACACAGCTAGTTCTCGAGCTCTACAACAACATCTTTGGCAATTTCATCCCTTAGTAATTCAGACGAGCACTATCATACCCATTCCTAAGTCCATTGCAGACAAAACTTCTCTCAATTCGTATTCCCTTCTGCCTTAATGAAGTATGCCAACAGGAAGTATAGCAAAAGTGTTGGACGAAATCATCTCCGATACACTATGGTGGCTTGCTTCTAATAGCAACTTACTGGATAGCCGCCAAATGGGTTTCGGAAAGGCAAGCCAGTCTCGGATGCCATAGCAGTGTTAGATCATGAGTTGACGAATGGTACAAGTTTTTAACTTTATCTCCTACACAGTATCGCTTAAAAACGGCATCTTTCAAAGACCGCTCAAGACCCAATGTGATAAAATGCCCATTTAGTCACAAATACAACTGCAGTTCCGACATTATAATCCAATCATAATGACCAAAATAGACTTCTGCCAACACCTCTATGAAAGAGCTCCTAAAACATCGCTAAATAAATTAAAAAAACTCAATATGATTAGTCTTCAACGCCTTACGCTCAACTCCAATTAATAACCTTCTCTACGAAGCAAACATCATGCCAATAGAGTTCAGAAAAACATTTATCACGTCTTCAAAAAAAATCATTCTATCAAAAAGGAGACCAAAATTCCCTTCAGCAATACAGAACAAGCTTAATATAAAATCCCTCAATACCAAAAAAATACTCATTCTCTTGTGGGTCTTCAGGTCCGATCACGTCATAACATTCAAACACACCCTAAAAACAAATATAGTCCCAGAAACCTACCGCTCAAAACTTCACAAGCTTCATAATTCCGTAAAAATTATTTTTACGGATTACAGTTGGATCTATACATCAGCGTCACCTCCTCAAACACAGTCATATCCTGACAACTTTTGCCCAACTACTTCTCTATCTTCACTTCAGAAATCGCAACCATTCTCTCCATCTGCAAATACGCAATCAACCAATCTGTAAACTTTTCAATATGTTCCAGACATCCTTTCCGTAGTAAAAGCAATAGTCAACCCCCATATTTTAAATTTTTACTCAAACTAAGTAATAAATGTAATGCAATCATGAAGTTTTTGGGCCAACTATCTTGTAAGTCTATTCCCTATAGACTTAGAAACCTCTCAACCAATTGAGCTGAAACTCACAGAAAAACTTCGGGTGGGTCACGAAAGTTATCCGGTTAAGATTGGTTTAAATCAGAGGGGCTATACCCCACCAACCATACAAGCGATACAAAAAAGTCAATATATCATTCATTTAAGGTACAGGGATGAAATTTGGTATATTTGGTACATTCATACATTCATACATTCATAAATTCACACATTCATACATTCATACATTCATATATTCATATATTTCTTACATTCATATATTCATACATTCATAAATTCACACATTCATACATTCATACATTTATACATTCATACATTCATATATTCATACATTTATACATTCATACATTCATACATTCATACATTCATACATTCATACATTCATACATTCATACATTCATACATTCATACATTCATACATTCATACATTCATACATTCATACATTCATACATTCATACATTCATACATTCATACATTTATACATTTATACATTCATACATTTATACATACATACATACATACATATATACATTCATACATTCATACATTCATACATTCATACATCCATACATTCATACATTCATACATTCATACATTCATACATTCATACATTCATACATTCATACATTCATACATTCATACATTCATACATTTATACATTTATACATTTATACATTCATACATTCATACATTCATACATTCATACATTCATACATTCATACATTCATACATTCATACATTCATACATTCATACATTCATACATTCATACATTCATACATTCATACATTCATACATACATGCATACATATATACATACATACATACATACATACATATATACATATATACATTCATACATTCATACATTTATATATTCATACATTCATACATTCATACATTCATACATTCATACATTCATACATTTATACATTTATACATTCATACATTCATACATTCATACATTCATATATTTCTTACATTCATACATTCATACATTCATAAATTCACACATTCATACATTCATACATACATGCAAACATATATACATTCATACATTCATATATTCATACATTCATATATTCATACATTCATATATTCATACATTCATACATTCATATATTCATACATTCATACATTCATACATTCATACATTCATACATTTATACATTCATACATTCATACATTCATACATTCATACATTCATACATTCATACATTCATACATCCATACATTCATACATTCATACATTCATACATACATGCATACATATATACATACATACATACATACATACATACATACATACATACATACATACATACATACATACATACATATATACATATATACATATATACATTCATACATTCATACATTTATATATTCATACATTCATACATTCATACATTCATACATCTCATACATTCATACATTCATACATTCATACATCTGCATACATTTATACATTCATACATTCATATATTCATACATTCATACATTCATACATTCATAAATTCATACATTCATACATTCATACATTCATACATACATGCAAACATATATACATTCATACATTCATATATTCATATATTTCTTACATTCATACATTCATATATTCATACATTCATAAATTCACACATTCATACATTCATACATTCATACATTCATACATTCATACATTCATACATTCATACATTTATACATTTATACATTCATACATTCATACATTCATACATTCATACATTCATACATTCATACATTCATACATTCATACATTCATACATTCATACATTCATACATTTATACATTCATACATTCATACATTCATACATTCATACATTCATACATTCATACATTCATACATTCACACATTCATACATTCATACATCGCAAACATATATACATTCATACATTCATATATTCATACATTCATACATTCATACATTCATATATTCATACATTCATACATTCATACATTCATACATTCATACATTCATACATTCATACATCATACATCATACATCATACATCATACATTCATACATTCATACATTCATACATTCATACATTCATACATTTATACATTCATACATTCATACATTCATACATTCATACATTCATACATTCATACATTCATACATTCATACATTCATACATTCATACATTCATACATTCATACATTCATACATTCATACATTCATACATTCATACATTCATACATTCATACATTCATACATTCATACATTCATACATTCATACATTCATACATTCATACATTCATACATCCATACATTCATACATTCATACATTCATACATCCATACATTCATACATTCATACATTCATACATTCATACATTCATACATTCATACATTCATACATTCATACATTCATACATTCATACATTCATACATTCATACATTCATACATTCATACATTCATACATTCATACATTCATACATTCATACATTCATACATTCATACATTCATACATTCATACATTCATACATTCATACATCCATACATTCATACATTCATACATTCATACATTCATACATTCATACATTCATACATTCATACATTCATACATTCATACATTCATACATTCATACATTCATACATTCATACATTCATACATTCATACATTCATACATTCATACATTCATACATTCATACATTCATACATTCATACATTCATACATTCATACATTCATACATTCATACATTCATACATTCATACTTCATACATTCATACATTCATACATTCATACATTCATACATTCATACATTCATACATTCATACATTCATACATTCATACATTCATACATTCATACATTCATACATTCATACATTCATACATCATACATTCATACATTCATACATCATCATCATCATCATACATTCATACATTCATACATTCATACATTCATACATCATACATCCATACATCATACATCATACATCATCCATACATCATATCATACATCATACATTCATACATTCATATATTCATACATTCATACATTCATACATTCATACATTCATACATTCATACATTCATATATTCATACATTCATACATTCATACATTCATACATTCATACATTCATACATTCATACATTCATACATTCATACATTCATACATTCATACATTCGTACATTCATACATTCATACATTCATACATTCATACATACATATATACGTACATACATAGTAAATATTCATATCAATACTTTTAGTTCACCCTAGATTCAGGTCAATTATTTTAAGCGATAAGGTCTATAGTATTATTTATAAATATATATAGCTGTACATATATATATACATCTGAATAAAACTAATCTTGACTTTTTTCCATTTCTTATCTTTTCAGGTACTGCAATTCTATACACCTCTACTATATACAAAAACAACTACAAGCAAAACAACCATAAAAACTAATTTATTATATTTAATAATAATAATTCAACTATTACTAATACTAATAATATATATATATATATATATATATATATACATATACATATATATATACATGCATATAACTTATACTAACACAAATACAAAGAAAAGCCAGCAAAAAGTAAATTAAAGCAATAAAAGACTTGATCTAACAACAAGAACCACAAATTGAAACCAAAAGCAACACAAATAAAAAAAGAACAAAATGTAGAAAAAAATCAAGGATAGAAAACTGCGATAGAAATAACGAATATAGTGAAGAAAAAAACAAATCAAAAAGCGGAAATCAAACAAAAAGCATAGAAAAAGAAGCATTTAACTTAGCTGAGAAAGAAAATTTTTATTTAACAAAATTTTTTTCTCGCAGCTGGAAAATATAAAATATAAAACTAGACATGAAGCTAAGAGATGTCTAATATATTAAATAGAGAAGTAAAAAACGCAGAAGAAGAAGCAAATCAAACTACAACTCGCGGCAAAAGTTTAGCTTTTTTTCACTCCATAAATATGAAGAAAATTTTATTATTATAAAAAAGAAAAATCGCCGTAAAAACGAGAGGGAAGCAACAACGAAAAAAATGTGCTTCCATCAAATGTTAAATACACAAAGAAATCTATTAATGTTTCCAATTTCAAGAAGAAGAACACCACTATTTATTATTATTGTTTTCTTCGATGTTGTATTTAAATGTAAATAAATATAAATAAAAACTAAAATCAAATAATTAAATTAAAAACAAGAAAGAAAAAAAAAGGAGAAATCTTTGGACAAATTGGAAAAAGCAAAGAAGAAGAAGCAGAAAAAAGAACCAAAAATGCTGCTGCATATCAAGAAGATTTCGACAGCAATTGGAGGAACTGCTGAAACTGCTGCAAATGAACAAATCAAAGTAAAACCTAAAAGAATTACTTATAGAAACACAAAAACACCAACAACAACGATACTGCATTGTAGATAAATTCTAAAAAAAAAAGAAGAAGAAGAAAGCCTGTGGAGAAAATTAAAAAAGCAGCAGCTTAAGGAAAGAAGTTTAAAGGAAAGAAAAAAATTTAGAAGCTGTAATTAAATATAAATTAAGTTGCAAAACTTTTCCCCCCGTTTTAATTTAACGTTTTAAAAGAAAAGAGGAAAAAAACTTAAAAGCAAGAGTTAACATAAATTAAATTAAATAACAAAAAAAAAAGGAGATAAAAAGAAAAACTGCTACGCCACTACTTTGCGCTAAATGTTGTTGTAATTATTTAACAATTTCGCGTGGAAAAAGTGCAGCTACTACTTTATAACAACTACAACAACAAAACTTTTGAAACATTTTTCAAGTAAGTCGCCTCGTCTACTTGTTTCAGTTTAAACAGTTAAAGAAAAAAAAAAAAAAAATGCCTGTGGCTGAAAGTCGGTAGTACTACCTACTACTTGTTGTTGTTGCTCTCTCTTTATACATATATCACTGTACGCTTTTCTTTACATGTTTGTGTGTGTCCGTATTTTCCTTGTTGTTGCTTGTTGTTAAATGTTAAAATGTTTATTTTTTTCTGTGTGTGTGTTCGAAATTCGCAAAACAAAAATTTCTACCTGCTGTTGTTAATCGATTTATAGCGTGTTCTGAATTTCCCGGCATTAGCGTGCTGTAATTAATATGAAAAATTGAAAGGATCTGTCATCCTTTTATGATCTTCAAGTAATAAAAATTGATTTTGTGTAATAAAAATTTATGCTTAAAAGTCGTAAGGTTTTTTAAAGGAAGATCAATTATATTATAGGCAGTTTAAATAAAATAAATTAATAATTTCTGGAATTTTGGTATTTGTCATAATTTAAAATTATGCTTGGAAGCCACAATTGTATATTTATTGTGCAATATAAATTAGATCAGGAATATATAGCAGACTATATTTTAAAGATTTAAAAAAAATAAACAAACTAAAAGGAAAAAAAAAATAAACTCACAGAATAACGAATTTTCCTACTCTGTATTTGAAAGAAAAATCAGGATTGCATCCAACACTTCATTCAATATGAATATGGTTTGATTAAAATATAGTACATAATTTAATATACACAAAATAGAGAACACCCTTCTTATAAAATGTTAGTTCTTTACTTCCGCTAACTTCCAAAGGGAGGACTGCTGTTAGACATATTACACATTAAGCTCCATTGTTTGTTCTTAAATTTTTGATTTTTTTTTGATTGAAAATTTCTCAAACGAAAAGGGTTTCTTTTGTACTATTTTACTGTTCCGTTCAATATATAGAGCAAGTGTTAGAAAGAGAAATTCTATATGCCAGATCATCGAAGAGTTGAACAGATGCCTAAACGATTTATGATCTTATAATAAAGCTACTAACACTAAGTATGCAAAATTATTTATAACCCTCGAGATTTTACTAAACCGCCGACAGACATTAAGCCGCAATCTTGAGCTCAGAAACAGCGCGCTTACGCAGGATGTGCGATGCATGCAATGATTTGTTCAGCGCATAATTGAAGCCGGTCATAAAATTTTACAATCCTAATTTAGCACTAAACTGAACAGATATGCATACCTTTGTTTGGGCTTAGCAAACTTGCGACGATCCTCATTAAAAATTTTTGTTTTTACTATTGTTTTGATTCCGACTTAGAGGTTTGGGATTTCTTCATAATTACATCGAAAAAGAAAAACATTTCCAAGAATGCCAGTAGAGTGCATAATGTATGCCTTTTGTTGAGATAGCGCATATAATGGGCTTTTGCACAGCAAAGTCAGATCCTTTCTTTCGTTTTTTTTTTTTTTATATGTCAACTCGCTCAGACGACTTCCGGTATGTCCGTCTGTTAGTAACTGCCTTTTTTTTGTGTATAAGGTTTTTGGAGTTCCAGTAAATATCTGGCGATAAATCCAATTTTTATGCCATTTTATTGAAGTATCATATTGAATTGATATGCCACATCCAGTTTTTTATGTACCACCCATACAAACCCACTGCCCACTTACATTAATTTGTACTTAAAACATCTTTTTTTATGTCAATATCAGTTGTTAACATAATATATATATTGTCCACCCAAAATAAGAATATTCTTTGATTTGTTGCTAAATTTTTTATTCAATTAATCAATTTATCAACCAAATATTTTAAAAATTTATTTAAGTTAATGCTGGTTAGCTACCATTCATGCATTCTCACTCCTGGTCTCTCTCTCTCTCTCTTTATACAAGTTTGAGCATGTTTCAAACGAAGTAATGAGCCAAGAAAGGGCCAGAGAGAACACATATGACTGGTAGCTAACCAACTTTAAAACATTATATTATTCTAAATAAAATATAATAAGAGAAACCTAAAGAAGATTTTGAAATACCTATCCAATGATAACCAACTTGATATAGTTCATCAACTTTAAATTTTTTTTTGGTTTTTCATAGTACATACTGCGCGATGCAAGTGAAGCTTTCTCATGGGGCATAGAAACCACCAAGATACAACAAATTTGAGTTTTCAAGCTAAACAACAAAAATATCAAAAATTTCATACAAAAACCCTTAAAGCTGGAACACGTTAATATAGGTGCTACCACTTTTAGTGGTCCGATCTAAACCTAAATGAAATATTTTATAAGGATTAACGTAAGCTAGACCAAATTTGGTGTTTCTAGCTAAGTTAACAACAATGAAGGGTTTTTTATACAAAACTTACCACCATGGAAAAACCAACATAATTTTGTTCATGGAAAACCCCCAGAAATTTGGTACAGATTTATATGATTTCTATGTCTTTTAGTGATCCGATCTTAATTGTAAAGCTTGGCATAAGATATACCAATTTGGAGGTTTCTAGATTAATTAAATTGTATACTGACATAAAATAAAATCGAGACAAATTTATGTTTATTTGTTTGTGCGCGCATCACGCCTAAACTGCTTAACCGATTTGTGTGATTTTTGAAGTTAAAAAAAAATAGGACGTTGGAAAAGAACATAGGCTACTTTTTGTTCAAAACGGAGCGGGTCAATGGATCGCCCAAAATGGGAAAACTTTTCTTTCTGAAGTTTCAAGATTACATTGGCTTTCCATTCAATGTCAATACAATTCTTATTTATGAGCCCTGTAGAAACTTCGGAAAGAAAAGCTTTTCCATTTTGTTTAATGTATCATTTTAAAGGAGAAAAAATCTTTTTATATTTTTTAAAGGATATTTAAAAAAAATGTTCGCTTAAAATCAATTTAAACTTTTGATTGCAAAAATTTTGGACTAAAGTAAAATGTTTAGGACATAAATACATTTTATTTAAAAAGTTCTTAAAAAGAGCTTTTTTTTTTTTAAATCGAAATGTTTATCTCTGAGTTAGGCCCTCTTTAATTTAGGTTTGACCTTCTGTAACTATGAAACCCGTCTGCTTAGTGCAATAAAACTTATAAATAAGCTTGAGGACCAGATGTACTTTAAAATTTGGAAACCTTGGCTTTATTCAAAAACATTGAAAATTTAAAGAATCGATTGACCTAATAAGGCTTTAGTTTTCGAGAAATGGACCAAATTTTAAAGTAAATTCGATAAATTTCAAAACATTTTCCATACAACCCCTACAACTAAAGTAACATTAACTAAAGACAAACCCTTCTATTATTCACCAAAAAAAAAACCATAAAATAATAATAATTCTTTCAGTCTACTGCACTACTACTTCTTATATACTCATATACCCTACATAAATTGCTTTAATTTGCTCGCATTGTTTGTGTTTGCCTTGTTGGTTGGATATATAGACATGTCCACTTTTGTCCTGCTACCAGCCAGTCAGCCTGTACTAGCCTTGCCTTGCCTGGCTGTCCGTCTGTCAGTCTATTTGTTTGTATTTGTCCTGCAGCTATCCTTTCTGTTCGATCTGACAGCCTGCATGACAAGCTCATCAATATATTTGTTTGCTTTTCGTGCATAGTTTGTTCTTTTGTTCATTGGTTGTCTTGAATGTTTGTTTTTTAGCAAGTTTCATTGTAGCTACATGCTTACAAGTTGTAGATATACGCCTTCAACTTTGAAATTTTTTTTCTCCTTAACGTGCTGCACTTGAAAAAATACTAAAGAAAGTTATTGAAATGAGGGGGGCATGGGGCGGGCGTCTAAAGCCAGCCAGTAGCTAATAACTGTAATTATTCTTTTTTGCACAAAGTCAACTTGACTTTTTAAGCTGGCAGGATTGTTCAATGGTTTCATGCTGCCGCTGCTGCCATTTTAGTCCTTTAACGGCACGGTTACTTGGTTTGTTGGTTTAATTTGCAACTGCTTCATGATTTTTATCTATTGTTTGTTTTCTTTTTTTTTTTTTTCGTAATTTTCTTTTATGTATATGTATGTATGTATATTTTGTTTTGTTGTTGTTGTTGTTGTTGGCCATGTCCTTAAAGCTTGTTTGTTATTGTTTTGCTGTCATTATTGTTCTTGTTGTTTTTGTTGCTGTTTCATGGTTTACTTTTTCAGTACAAAAGATTTATTAATGCTTACTTTTGAAAAATACTAATTACGCGTTTGCATTAATGAAATGTCACAAGTATTTAACTTAGAAATGCAAAGCAGTTTAGTAGAATAATACTAATTAATCTTGAGATATAGTATTTTTTTTTTTTTTTTGTTTAATGAAGGATATTAAAAAATAGAGCAAATTAAGTTGTTCGGAATTGTTTTGTGTATAAGAAAATATATACATTTGGAAAAGTTTTAAATTATGAACAAATCGTAAGATTCAGTCAGAATTCACCATGGAAATTTAGCATACATATATGGTTTTAAGGATATGTATATATATATAAGATATATATATATCTTGTCTCTCTTTAAATTAATGCAAATAGCGTTGTTTAGAATTAAGAACGAAAGCAATTTGACCACATTTTCAAACCTAACCAAGCTCCGATTGTTTAAATCAAACATGACCCAACAACAGCCTAAATAATAATAATGTGTTGGTCTCAGTATGCTTCATTGATTGCTCGTACCGTTGATTCTATTCCATACAGAACAAAGGAGAGAGTTCTAACAGCCAAATGACTCTTCACTAGTCAGAACAATTGAGAGATCAGTAGATTCTTAAGCTTATACAGTAGGTCAACATGCCACATATATTTAATAGCCTCTCCGATGCTTTATTCACTACAAACCTATTAGACCCTGCTTCAAATATTTTTTGTGCAACTCAGCAAAAATCAAAACCAAAGCCTTGAATGTACATCAGAATGATTTAGATATATTATAGGGCCATGAACTGGAACTAGCTGTACCCGCCATATATAAATATGTTCCCATTTATGTTCATTTCACCATATTTCAGATTTCCGATACGCTTTTTCATAGATAACCATATGTGTGTACTTTACAGAATTATTGAAAATTTAACCATTCCATCCTGATCTTAACCAGAGATGATAAGTGCAGTACCACCTACATTACATACAATTGAAGTACAGTCCAACTTCGTCTTATCAACTGTTGCAACTAGTGCTTGGCTACTTAGATTTATATTTCATCCATGTTCATGCAATGGTGTAAAAACTTGACCATATTGCGGTTCTCCAACGGCAAACACAACAGGCAGGAGGAGCCGCCGTAGATCCCATAGAGTTTATATATTCTTAAACAGCATCAAAGTGGAGTCGACACAGATATGTTTGTCTGTTTATCTGGCTGTCCGTATGAAGATCAAGAACTTCGAGACTATAATAGATAGGGCCTTCAAGTTTGTATATTTATATTCATCTATTCGTTTTTCAAATAACTTGTGATTAATGTACATGCCAACCACATTCCCCTCCTTAAGAGGCGTACTCACCAGACAAACCCACTATATTTCTGATTTTTTGCATAGTTTAGCTAGAAATGATATATTTGGTATAATTTATTTCAGATCTCATAGAATATTTCATTAATTTCGAAAGTTTGAGTTATATGAATCGAGATATGTTTCATTCAAATTTAAAATTCAATGGTTGTGGCACACGACTATAGATTTCTTTCTTGTTCCAAGTTGCTTTAGTTATCGTACATCGCAAATAATGCAATTCTTTTTGGTGTCTACACTGTTTAACGTCTTGGACTTATAGACGAAAGGTGCATATTCCGATCCCACACAAAATGGGACAAGAGTATTCAACAATGATGTTGCCAGTAGTAGTAGGGGAATTGATGTTGACTTATGTCTTCTGACATCAAAAATATTTTAATAAAACAAAGAAAATTATATGAAAATATGTAGTAAAATGCATTAGCATTGCCTAACCCCAAACCCCTCCCACTCCCCCTCCTCTTTATGCTCTTGGCAATCAATAAAAATATTTTTCCACAAATTACACTGATCCATAACATGAAATAAATATTTAATATATTTAATTTAAATCGATTGATTATGATGTGCTTAGGGTGGATAACCTTTGAATACGAAAATTCATCTGTCCAAGTAATCGGATCTATACTTGATCTTCCATCTGGAACATTATTATCAATAGGATGACAAAGAAAAAGACTTTCAGCGAAATAAAAAAAATTTAATTGTTAAAGAAAGTTTTGATCCAAAATTGTACTCTTCTGTACTATTAATATTCCAATGAATTAATCAATGGTCTAAATAATTTAATTTAATAATTTAAAAAAAAAAAAAACTAAACGTTTATACAAAAACTCGCAAAATGTGAATGAATCGCATGGAGGTGTTAGCATATATGCAATATCTGAATAGAATTTAAGGAAGTTGAGTTTTTACTTGAAGCCTTGGTCGTTATTTAGAACAAAGTTGGCTTCATATATTTCAAATTTTGGAAGAATATTTTTGGTTTAAACAAATTATATATGCTTAATATTCTTAAATTCGGTAAAGATTATTTACATATATATATTTTCTTAAAATATCTCTAAATACTTTGCACAAATACACAATTTGATTTGTAGCTAATTGTCCATATGCAAAATGAAATTGAAAATTTCGCCTCTTTTCATCCCCCGAGTACAGCACTCGAATCACAGCTGACAGATTTGTACATGCAATGCAGCTGGTTAGTACATATAGCGAAAGGGTTTTTTCGCGGATTATAAAATCATTAAAGTTGCATGCATCAATTGTTTTTATCTCTTTCGCACACACAGGATATCAATATAATATTTGCAAAAATATAGCACATTAGCAGGTAGATCAAACGATATATTTATGACCCTTTTATAAGCCCTGCTTACACACATGTAGACATGTGTGAGAGTAGCTTACCTGTGCAGCGCTAATTAGTTACATATTGTTACGCGAATGTAGAGCGAGACAAAACAAAAGGTCAGCGTCAAGCTTACGCTAGGCGCAGGTAAAGGATAATACGTATAAAAGGTTGGGCAGCTGCCGAAATAATTCAGTTTGGTTTCTAAAACCGCACTTGACACAAGTCAGCATCATTTTGCATGTTATTGTAAATTCGACTTCATTGTGAAAAATCTCAGATTATTGAAATCTAGTGAAAATCTAAAAAAAAAAAAAGAACAGCCAAAGTGTTGATAAACCCCAGTGTTACCAGTTAATTTAAATATCACAATAAGGATATACCTATAAAAGGTTGGGCAGTTGCCGAAATAATTCAGTTTGGTTTCTAAAACCGCACTTGACACAAGTCACGCTCAGCATCATTTTGCATGTTAATGTAAATTCGACTTCATTGTGAAAAATCTCAGATTATTGAAATCTAGTGAAAATCTAAAAAAAAAAAAAGAACAACCAAAGTGTTGATAAACCCCAGTGTTACCAGTTAATTTAAATATCACAAATAATCGCACAATAAGGTTATTATCAACGCACTTCAAATTTAAGCAAATTTTGTTTAAAATAATTACGTGTTGTTTATATGTTTAAAGATTTGTGTTGTTTTTGTTGTTCTTAAATTTATATAAATTTAGCAAATTTAAAAAAAAACCTATTAAATGCCAACGTTCTCAATTGTTTTGCTGCATTATAAAGAATTTTAAATTATTTGAATACTATTTTGCGCGCCTTGATCCATTGTTGCCTTTTGTCAACACTTTTTTTCAACACTGTAAAACAGCTGTTAGCTGCACTGTGCAAGGATCAAAACAGTTATACATACGAGCGCGCTTACACACCAATACATTTAGACGCGCACATAGATACACGCATACAAGAAGTGCGCGCCAGCAGCAATCCTTTTTCGCAGAAAATAACAAAAAGAAATGCACTTCGCGCGCTGAAATCAAATAGCATTAATTTGTAGTCATTAAGCAGTGAGAACTAATTAAGAACTTTGGCATTTAATTGCATTTAGTATTAAGCGTTAAGTGAACGTAAAACTTATTTGTTCCTTCCTTCCTTTTTCTCATTTGGAAAAAAAAACATACACACACACACTTACAGCATGGACGCTGAGTATGAACGCCGTCGCAGAAGAGAACGTGAGAAAATCGAGCGGCAGCAGGGTGGTATACAGAGTGTTGATCGTGAGATTTCGCTTTTTTCCGAGCCACGTCGCGTCAATCCATCTGAGGTCGATGATAAGATAATAGACACATTGGGAGATTATTCCGATGCTCGCGATTACATCAACCAGTATACGGTTGGCATCTCCAATTCAGCGCATCGTCATTTGGGCAGTGGTAGCAGCAGCAATAGTAGTGCCTCTACGTTAGCGCCGGGTGTTTCGGCAGCGACCTTGCAACGCCTGCAGCCGCCAGCGCAAACACAACAACAACAGCCACAAAAATCCTCAGTACATCATTACCAGCAGCAGCAGCAACAACAACAACAATCGCGACAAACACCGTACATAAAACAGGCCGATAATAAGCCGCCCTACAATGGACGCGGTGGCTACCCCGGTCAAGCCATTAAAAACGATATACGTGCAAGTAGTGGCATGGCACCGCCAAGAGGACCACCAAGTGGCGGCGTTGGTAGCTCGTCTTCGCAAAATAGTGCAGCACCCACGCTGCCACCGCCCACCACTACTTTAATGCCGAATGGACGCTCCAGCGCAACATCATCGGGCTCGTCTAAGAAATCGTTCATTGCGCCGCCGCTGCATAATGGTGCCAGTGCTGGTGGTACGAGTGGCAGATTTTTGCCGCCACAAATGATAAACAAACGACACCCAGCACAAGAGAAGGATGTCACAAAAATAATCAGCGAAATGGAGAACAGCTTTCGCGTTGCGGCACCTTTGACGGAAATTGCTGCTACACCACACACAACCATACGTGAAAATTATAATCTTAATGGGCCGAACAAGCACCTGTATGCATTTGATACAATAAAGTCGCAGGCGCCCATAACGCCAATTGAACCTTTGGGTTCACCGCCGTCTTCACAAAGCGCAACGCTGCCAGCAATGATTACACCACTTGCGATTTCATCGCCCATTGGACCATTGAGTACGCCACCTCATGTGGCAAGTATTACAGCGGGTTTAGCTGGTGGGGCATCTTTGATTGCACCGTTGGTCGCCTCACGCAACAAAGAGGTTATGTTGAAACCGCTGAAAACTGAGAAAACCGAGCGTGGAACATTGTTGCTGGAAAAACAGGACTCTTGTTTGGAAAACGATCTGGAGCTTTCTGATTCCGATGACGACCGCAAAAAAGAAACGTAAGTATTATAATAAATAATAAACGCTGTTCAGGCGTCCATATAAAACAAATGAAACAATTCTCATTGGTAAAATGTTTTATATAATGTCTGATCGAAGCGAAACCATTTATTTATTTTGTTTCGTTATACTAACTTGAACTTCTTTATTTTACAGTCGTTCCAATGTCAACTCTAGCGATAGCTCACAATCAGAATCCAGCGATTCTGGTAGTGAGGATTCGTTGAAAGGCGAACAGCAGCAGCAAATACTGCAAAAAATGAAACAACAACAACAGCAACAACAACAGCACCAGCAACATCAGCAAATGTTACAGCGTCAACTGTCAAATGCATCTACTGGCAGTAATGGCGGCAGCAGCGGTGGCAATAAAAAGAAGATCAGTCAAACGATCATTGCCAGCGGTGGCAATACCATAAGTGGTCTTTTGACCTCAAGTGTTCTTGGTTCGGTTGGTTCGAGCAGTTCTGGGATTGGCATGAGTTCGTCATCATCTTCCAACAAAACGCCATCTCCAACGGACAGCAATAAGTGGAATCTGAGTCGTTTCTTTTCGAAGCCTACGAGTCAACAGACACAAGAGAGTGGCGTATCGCCAGGCAGTGTTGGCAATGTTGTCGGCAATTCGGTTGTGAACACTATGAGTGTCAGCATGAAGGTGCCGGGCATATTGCCTGGTGGTGCGCAAATCATACCGGAGACGATGGACATAACAACAGCCATTGTCAAGAATGAAAACGATAATGATGATGACGACGATGATGAAGATAACGACGTGCACAATGCTGCTGTTGGTGGCAGATCTAAAAGTAGAGTAAATTCCGCATCTGGTGGCATACGTTATGCTGCCGGTCTAAGTGTTACAGCACTGTCGCCACAGACCACAATCAAAAAAGAATCAGCCGACGTATTATCGCAAAAAGTGCCACTGCTAAATCCATCGGACTGTGTAGCAATTCCTAAGGGCCAAATTAAACGAGAATCGTCTCTTTTAGAAGAGCAACGTCGTCAAGAAGGACTAGCACGTCTTTCCGACTCAAACAGTGAAAGCGACAATCCTAGTGAAGCGATGACAGTGCCTATGCCTGGACCAGGCGGTACACTGCAAATACCCGGCGTACCGGCGGCCATTACTGCTTTACCGCTGCAACAGTTTGGCACTGCAACGAAAACGCCACCACCACCAACGTTATTGAACTCTGTGACCGTTACACCAATTGCACCACTACCAGCGTCTCCAAAGCCATTGCGGCAAAAGAAATCACGTAAAAAGAAACAAGCCACTAGCACTGTAATACCGCCGGACTCTAGTGATGATGAGCAAGATTTAGTTAACGCAGTTATCGGCAAATCACAAGTTGCCAAAACTGCCTATAATGCACTGAGTATGGGAGTTGCCCCATCGTCGACAACTGCAAACCACATGTCAGCCTTAAATGCAGCGAAAGCACCCGCCGCAGCACAGAAGAAAGGACGCGGTCGTCCACGAAAACAACATCCGCCGCACACACCTCAAAGCCAAAGTGGTAATATTAGTTCTGCCTCATCAAATGCGAAGGGACCAACGTTAACGGCCAACAAAGTAGTGCCCAAAAAGCCAAAGGCAACTAACACTAGAAGACGGGAAAATTCAAGCAATTCTTCGCCGTCAAGCACACCTACTAAACCTAATAGCGGCGGCAACAGTAACGCTGCGACAGCAGCACTCCTCATTGCCAATAGCAATAACAATAGCCTGAGTAAAAGTCTGCACAATCAATTAAATTCCGCACAAACGGTATCAGCCGTCGCTCCTGTTGACAATTCAAGTTCGGAGGACTCGTCCAGCTCAAGCTCAACATCATTGACACATACGACCTCAAGTTCTTCGGACAGTGATAGCCAACCGGAACAAGCAAAGCGGAGAATTGTTCAAATTAACAAGCAGCCAGCGGCTGCGGTGGCAGTTGCACCAGTTAAAAATTACAAAGCAAACACGTCAAGTACGACTGCTTCATCTGATGATGATGTACCACCGCATATTGCAGCTGCTGCAGCACATGCACCTACAGATACCGCTGTGCCCTCCGGACGTGCTTCGCAACATCAACAACAGTCGCCATTTAAGGCTTCTGGTGGTTCTGCACGCAGCCAACTATCATCATCGAGCTCTACGAGTTCCTCATCATCATCAACTACAGAAGATGAGCACTCGGAAAGTGACGCCCCCAATGCTAAGGTAAGTTATTAACATAAATTAAATAATTTATATATATTAATACGCTACTATTTATTTTACAGAAACTCCGCCGTGATAAACCAAAAAGCGATAAAAACAAAATTAGTACGCTAACACGCATATTTAATAACAAAGAGGGCGGTGCCAAGAAACAGGGACAAGTTATTATTATTGATCAGTCAGAGGAGTTGTTGGCCAAAGAGCAACAACAGCAAGCAGCAACGACGGCGACACCGGTACAACTGCAGCAACTGCAGCAGCAGCAGCAACAACAACAACAGCAGCAGCTGAAACAGAAAACAGATGCGGCTGTACCGGTACAATCGCCGCGGCTGACACCGGGACACATGCGTTCGCCGCGTAATGTCGCCGCCTTGCTCACGAATGCACAACAGCAACGCATCAAAACTCCATCACGCACACCACCTATAACACGTACACCTACGCCGACACATCAAATGCTCCAGCAACAGCAGCAGACTGCTGCAGCAATAGCTGCAGCTTCGCCAGCTCGCACAACCACACCAAATTTGACATCGCTCATCTGCAAAATAGACTTATCACGTTTATCACGCGTTCCACTAGAATGGGGAAAGAATACTTATAAGGTGCATAACGGCGGTCAAAGGAATGGTAGCGGCGGCCAGCACACACCGACTGCCAGTCGAACACCAATCACGAATCACGAAACGATACTCAATGCCGATCTCCAAGCATCGGCAGCGATTCCTCCAATGAGACTGAAAACGTCAGCAGTCGGAAATACCAGTACCCGTAGTGGTAGCCGCACACCGACCACGACCAACAGTGCTACGACCAATGTTACAAATACACAAAGTGTCGAACGTGAACTATCACGGTCTCGTGAAAGTCTGCTTGAAGTAAGTGGCAAACAAAGACTGGATGCAATCGATGCTGTCTATACGCAGAATGGACATCTAAGCAGTCGTTCTGCAGATGGTGCTACAACGCCCAAACAACACAATTACCCGCCGCATCTGACACCAAATGGTTACACCACTGGCGCTACAACACGTTCGCCTTCTAATACTAAACTCAAACATGAGCATATCAAGTACGAGCCTGATCTGGATATGGCATATGAGTCAAAATTAAAAGCGTCCGGCGTTAAGCAGGAAACAATTAAACAAGACTTGAAACCCGCTGAGCTGCTAGCAAAGTTGTCCGCAGTGGATGATGCTGGCAATGAAATAAAACCACGACGCAAACGCAGCTCCAGTTCAAGTTCAAGTCCGTACAAGGAGAAGAAACGAAAAAAGGAAAATGAAGTTGTAGTTGCTAGTGGTGGACTAATAATGGATCAAGAACTGTTATTATTAGAACAGCAAATGGCGCATACGAATCATGATCGGTTAACGTCAGACAAACAGCAATTGCTACAAGAAGCGCATGCTGCCAATAATAACAATGTGAACAGTAATGACATTAGTCCAGCGCAACATGCACCTGCGAATCTGCTAGAACCAGAGTCAGCAACAAATATGGCGCAAGCAATGCCACCACCAGCGCACGACTTAATTGCTGAGCAACAGACCGCGTCAACAGCAATGGTGGCTGGTACTAGTGCTAGAACACTGCAGACTATCTACCGCTCATACTTTGAACGAGATGAAGAACCGCTGAGCGATGACTTCAGGTAAGTTTTTTATTAAAAGTGTATTTTTATATATATATTAATCATTTATGTTTCTCTTTTTTTATAGAAAAAATAATCAATTTCTGCAAGAGGCTATTTCACGCAAACATGCTGCCGATGACGAGAAAGATTCCTTCAATCAAGTTACTCTTTATCTAGAAGCTGTTGTCTATTTTCTGTTGACCGGTGCCGCTATGGAGCGCCATAATGATAATGCAGCATGGACCATGTACAAGGACACATTAACCTTGATTAAGTGAGTAAAGTGCGCCGAGATTTAGTGCATACAAAATATACAAATTTTATTTTATGCAACATAACTAATAATTTATTTTCTACAATTCTTTTTTTTACAGATTTATATCCACAAAGTTTCGATCCTATCAACTGTCGTCCACAAATGGACAGCATGAGACACATAATAAAGTGGCCATACTAAGGTAATTAGCAAAAAAAAAACCTGAAAAATATTTTAGTACAATTAATTAATTTTTATATTTTTTTTTTTTTTTTTTACAGTCTACGCTGTCAATCGCTTATTTCGTTTAAGCTTTATAAGCTACGACGTTTAAGCTGTCGTAACACAATATCAGTCTGCAGTGATTTCTTCAAGAATGGCAGAGGTGATATTGTTAATGGCAATACACCATCATCAATATCACCATCGAATTCGGAGCGCTCACAGGTATGTGTTGTATAAACAAACGTTTCTTTAGTTTTTTTTTTATAAATTATTAATAATTTTTTTTTTCTTAAATTTTTTAGGGCTCCGGTTCGAATACACCGCCTGGCAGAATAGTGCCTCAAGAGATACACAATCAGCTGTTCAAGCAGAATGAGTACTTCTGCTACATATCAAGTTGTCATGAATTATGGGATCAAGCCGATCGTTTAGTGCGACAAGGCAATCATATAGGTAAGTGTTTACATAAAATACAATTGCATTAATTGAATTTAATATTAATTTAAATTTATTTTCTTTATTTTACAGATTTCTTCATTGCACTCGATCACGAGAATGGTCCGTTGACTATACATAGCACAATGTACGAAGTATTCCGGTATGTACAAGCCGGTCTGAAGCGTTTACGTGATGCCATGTCTTCTACGTCGTCCTCAAACGCGGCGGCAACAGTTATAATTCCGCCACATCATCAGCATAAACAACAACAGTAGTTGTGGGTGTTGTGTCGGTACGATAAAGTGCTTGTGCTTGCGGTGGTGCAGCTGTACAAGTTGGAATAACTGCAACGAGAAACCACATACATGAAGCAATAAACTGCTTTATTTTATATGCATTTTTAAAGCCTTACTCTAAGACTCTAAACTACTGTATAACAAGTTAAATAGTTGTCTATATATATTGTATATAGACACAAAGTTCTTTTATAAAGTATGACCAACGATTTTCTTTTAGTTGAATTTTTGTTTTTTTTTTTTATATAAAATTAAGTTTAAGACTTCATTGAGTTACGTTGCCAATTTTTTTTTACGATTTTTCTTTGAGCATTGTTTGTATTTTCATATATTTTGACAGCGTAGAACGCTTGCGTAGAAGTTTGAGAAAATACAAAACAAGATTTGTATAAAGAGAAATCTAAATCAAAAGAAAATTAAGCGCTAAGCACAAACACTGTAAACACATTTCAATGCAGCTTTACAACTAGTTAATTTATTAAATTGTAAATCATTATTGTATTTTGCACAATTGATACATAAAACTTAAATTACATATGCACGCAAGCGTTTTTCTAGTTGCTTAAATATAAAAAAAAAGTCAAAAGTTGCCAAATTATTATTGTTTTTCTATATAATTTTCATTGAAATACTTGAACTAAGTAAAAAGCCTATACTTCCAAATTAAAAACTAAAAGAAAATCACAAAATAATTTGCAAAATAAGTTTAAAGTTTTCTTAGTTATATAATAGAATTATAAAATAATTGTATAAAGTTAAAAAAGCAAATTATAAATTCCTTAATTTTATATGCGCGCATATTTCAAAGTTTAGTTTTAATAATGTTTATTTAATCTATATTTTTAAGCTTTTATTTCATTTGTTTGAAATGAAAAAAAAAATTATACATATTTGTTATTTTATGCAAAGTAACTAATTTTACTTTGTTATTATTATTGCTATTAAATGAAAAACAAAACAAAAATTAAATATTTAAATATTATTATTTTTAATTTCAACTTACAACTTTGTACTCAATTTTTGTTGTGGTTTAGTTTTAACAATTTTACAAATGCTCCCGCAAGTTAATTAATTTCTTAATTTCTTCTGCTATTTAGTTGAATTCTATTTTTATTAGTACTAAGTTTTTAATTAAAATTAGTTCAATTAAAATTTAGCTTTTTATTATTTTCAAAGCAAAGCAAAACAAACAAACCAAGAATCACAGAACAGGCAGTTAAAACGAAACAGTTATATATTAATTAAACTTAATTAAAAGCGCAGTGAAAAAGAAAAGAGACACAATAGCAACAAAATGTGACTAGTTAATATTGTATTTAATTAATGCAAATATTAAGCATAAACAAGTGAAAAATTAATTCTAAGTAAAATAGTAGAAAAAAAAACTTTAATTCTAACAAAATAAAACAAATCAGCCACTTACTAAAAATTTGAAAATGTCGATGAAAAATATTTCTAATTCTTAAGGAAAAAAAAAAACATTTAAAACTAAAAGCAAAAATTAAGCTAAACCTCAAATGAAACAAAGCTTAGCATATTGTGGTGTAAGTGTTACAAAACAAAACAAATATTTAAAAAATAATTAGTAAAAGCGAAAACCCAAAACTTCTTACTACATATTTTTTAAGTGATTTTCTAAAAAACTTCGCGTTAAGTAACTAAGATCGGAAAATATATACAACTACATATGTAGTTGTGTATATTTTGACATTCATTTAAATATTTTGCTACAAGAGTTACGTGAGCGCTTCCGCCGCATGTGCAAACGTACACTCGACAACAACGTTTTTATGCCTTAAAAAATATATTTATTACAATTACTGCGCATTGTCAATGGTTTTTAGCTATATACAACAAGTACATATAAAACAAAAACAAAAAATATATATATATAAAATTTTTATGTTTAACACAATATTTACTACCTACTGCTATGTTTATTATGATTTATTATTATTATTATTACTATTAATACTTTAAATGTGTGTGTGTAAAATGAACAACAAACAAACAAATTTGAAATGAAGAAGCAATCACAATTAGAACAAATATATAGATTACATATAAAAAAAAAAAACAAACAAAAAAATCAAATCAAATCTTTTGTTTTTATTTATTTATAATTTTTTATTTTTTAAAAAAACAGCAAAGCGTGACAAAACATTGCCTGTCTGAAACTCCAAATATAAAAAGTGTAAACGCAAAACTGCATAAGGTGCCTCAATAAGAAATTTTCTTTATTAGTTTTTTTTTATTTTCTTTAATATGTAAACAAAAAACATTTATATATATATATATATATATATATATATATAGAAAACATCGTACTTCTTAACTATTGATAGCATTATCCTTGCCACAACGAAATTTGATGTCGCTAAATAAAAACAAAATAAATAAATAAATTTGTATATAACGAAATATAACAAACTCAACGAAAGTTAAACACCAAGAACAAAAAATAATAAAAAAATTTAAAAAAAAAGCCTATTTAAAAAGAAATAATAAAAACTGTTAACATACGACACCAATTTACAGCATCCGCCGCTATAAAAAAAAAAAGCATGATTCGCACAATTTTGAGATAGGCTTAAAACTTTTTTAATTTCTTAAATATTTAAAACACGCATTTTTTGAAAATGCTTTACTGAAAACGTGAAAAATTGTTAGCCTTAGATATTAGATACCATTTCCATTGCACTGCCAAGTAATATGAAGAATATACACAGCATCCGGTATGAAACTATGTCAGAAATGCTAAAAAATATAAAAATATAAGCACCTAATATTAGTTACTAAACTGAAGATTTCTTATATAAATTACATATACAATTTAATTCTGATTAATTCCCGGCACTATATATATATATATGTATATATAAATCAGAAAAAAAAAGATTAAATTTTAAATATAAATTATATGAAAAATCTTTTTGTTTTCAGTTAGAGAACCAAACATTTTATTTTGAAAGAATATTTATTTTTAGCATTTCCAACCAAATTTCAGACCTGGAATAAAAAAAAAATAGTCGTAAATCAAAAAAAACATCCTTATATACATACATTAATAAGTTTAAACAATAAAAATTCAATTACTTCGGTTGCACCGAAGCCCTAAGACTATTCACATAACACTTCAGCAATAGAGTCTGTAGATAAGTTGGAGTACGCCCATTATTATATGTAAACGAAGCCACCTTATCGAACTGTAAGCAGATATTAACCTAAAAAATTTTAATTAAAAAAAAGAAATTTTTCATTAAAAAAAAGTGTGGGAACATGTAAAACAAACTTTCATAAAAAGCCACCATATTGACTTAAATAGTGAAATTTTTATACAAAAACATGTCAGGCTGCAGTGAGTTTGTAAGAAGCTAGGAGATGTATATTGACCATTCAATAAATTTATCAAGTGATACCCATCGCCCCCGTGGCAAAACATCAGCGAATATTGCAACATGTCATATGAACGATGTGTTTCACATATTTCATCTTGCAGCTGCCCAATATTGCGATGTGTTTTCACCAACAATTAAGATTGCAACTTTATCTATTGTTGGAGCGTTAAATGTGCGTTGCATTGGGTCATTTAACTGCTCTGATCACGACTTTATAGTCATCATTTGGTATTCGCTCCAATGCAGTTTTGAACAGCCTGACAAATGCTTGATATTTGTGAAGTAGAAGCTGCAGATCCTAAACAGTTACCTTCTGCATTGCTTGATCTCTTGGCGCTGATCAAGTTGTTTCTCCATATTACCCATGAAGTATAATTGTAAGACTTTATGCTGTCCATTCTCAATGATCCAATTCGATGGTGGTTGTGGCCTTGAATCTGTAAAGTCGAAGGCGAAGTCATTAATATATCGTGACTTCCTTTGAGCCAGTTACCGGCGAGTGCTCCTAACAGAAAAAAAAATGTTTTCCTTTCAAAAAAAAATTGGCCTATTTCTCGCCAGCTAAATCGTTCGACATTGACAGGAAGGGATGGTAATCCGATGGTTCGGACTATAAGGTGGATGCATAAGAACGTCCCATCTGAACTCACGGAGCTTCTGGCTGGTCACAATCGAAGTGTGTGGTCCGATGGAACACAATTCCTATACTATTGGCCAAAGATGGCCGCTTCTGTGCGATTGCTGCCTTCAAGCGTTCCAATTGTTCACAGTAGAGGACCGTATTGAGCGTTTGGCCACAGGGGAGTAGCTCACAGTAGATGATTCCCTGCCAATCCCACGAAACACACAGCAAAACCTTTCTGACCGTCAATCTGGGCTTGGCAACCCTTTGCGCCGCTTCGCCACCCTTCACCCACGACCGTTTGTGCTTCACGTTGTCGTTAGTGACACACTTTTCGTCGCCAGTCACAATTCGCTACAGGAACGGATCGATTCGCAGCTGGAAATTTGGTCCATGAGGTTTTTTGATGTCAATACGTATGGCACCCAAATTTCGAGTTTTTTTGTGTAGCCAAGCTTCTGTCATATGACTGATATTCAGCTCCCGGGCGATGGTACGGCTGCTACTATGGCGAGTTTTTTTGTGTAGCCAAGCTTCTGTCATATGACTGATACTCAGCTCCCGGGCGATGGTACGGCTGCTACTATGGCGGTCTATCTTGATCACTTTCTTGATTTTATCGACTTCTTCGACGACAGGTCTTCCGGAGCGTGGTGCAGCTTCAACTTCCTCCACACCCGAACGGGAATTGAACAAGTATGAGCCCCGTAAACATCACAAATTTTTTTGGCAGCTCCATGTTCCACGCGCTGTAGCTCACAACTGAATTGTCCAATCGTAATGCTGTCAAAAGAGCGTAGTACTAGACACTCACACCTTTCAAACGCCATAAAGTATGCCTCCATTCGACGAATACTGAACGAGATATATTACTTGAAAATAAAAGATCTCAGAATACGGAAAGACAATATATAGTGAGAGTTGCGCTACAAATAATATCCATACAAATTAAATATGCAGCCACAAATTTTTATTTACTAAGTTTCATATTTTAAATTTTATCGCCAGACTTGATTATACATGAATCCAAGAAACACAGAAGCTTTTGTTCTATAATTTGTTCAAAAACAGTAACATTTAGCGGAAAAAAACAAAACAATCCTAAATATCTGTAGTCTACTGTGATAATATACATAATTGGTAAGATCTAAAGTAATAATTAGTATTATATTTAATGTAATCTAGCCATGTCTGTATGTCAAAACATTTTGAATGCCTAAATTTTAAGTTATATATAAAACCAGAGACAACAAGTTCTATAATATAAACTCAGTCTTTTATATGCTTTAACAAGTTCTATGAAATGACGGATTATGTGTCGAAAATATCTGCATTTTCCAATTTTTGCCGAAGTGGAATAAAAATGGGAAAGTGAAGAACTGTTTTTTTTTAATTTCTTTTATGTGAAGTTCTTAAAATTTCACGATATGGACAAAGTATTATCCTTATAAAATATTATTCATAAAAACTTGTTCCACTTCATACGCCAACTTCAATGTTAGTTCACCATGAAGCATCATTCGTTATGAAAATTTAACATTTTTCGATAGCATTCGATAAGTTTTTAAAATCGATAAATCTTAGTTCTAAACAAATGTATCCCATTTTGTGTGAATCATGCTTTAAAAACAAAAATACTTCAGCGTAAAATAAACTGAATTTCTAAAAGTTTAATTCTTTTAATTTAAATTTGCATATTTTTTTTTTTAATCGATTACCATTTTTTATTTACTTTGAAAAGCCAATCACTGCAGCGAAATAGCTATTAAACAAAATGTTTGTGCATTAGTAGAAATCGAAGAATATTAACAATTTAACATTAAATATTAATATAGTGTACCATATATACCACAAATAAATATCAAGTCGTTCAAGCCGTGACCGTTAAAAATTGAGGAAAATCGAAGCAGCAAGCAAAACGATTCTGTATCAAATGAATTAGAGACTCAACGCGTAAGCATTAAATCGAAAGCCTATAATATTAATTAAAGCTAAACAAAAAAATCAGATTCTAATCATATATTTAGCTATATTTTTAATAAGAAAATCCCAACAAATACAAAAAAAAAACAAACAAAAAAAAATAGTAAGTTAAATAAATACTAGCATTAAGTAATTTAATTATTAAGTTTAATGAAACATTTGAGGAACACAGCACAGAACAGTTTAGTGAACAAAAACGAATTATATAAATGATTAGTTAAAGTTATTAACAATATATATATATATATATATATATATATATATATATATATATATATATACAACAACACATTTCTCGAGTATATTAAATTTAAAAAAAATCATGTTAGGGAACATTTTGAACAAATTAATGCCAAAATAGTAGGAAATTTTGAAAAACCAACTAAATTAATTTTTCAAAATTTCCTACTATTTTAAAAAGTATACTGAATAATTGAAAACTTTAGTTTTAAGAAGTCTGTTTTAAAAAAAAAAGAAAATTGTTCCCAGTATTAACAGAAAAAACGGGAAATACATAATTAATAATTAATTTTGCGCCCATTAGAAACGAACTTATTTAAGAAAATACACAAAAAATAAAAAATACTTAAAACAAAATAACGGTTATGGGGAAACAACAACAAGAAAAACTAAAGCATTACATTTATAAAATAAATCAACAACAAACTTAATTAATAAATTAATTAACTAATTATTTAGTGCGCAATTATATGACAAACTAGTTTCGTAAGTATTTAAATCTTATTATTAAGTTATAGATTTTGTTGACTTGACTTTTTAAGCTGTATATATATATATCTAAAGAACAAGAAGAAGAGCAAACGATGAAGAAATAACAATTTGAATTAAGTGAAATTTACAACAAAATAATCTTTAAACATACGTACATACATACATATATATATATATATACATATATATATATATATACACATACATATAAACACATAAATTAAACAAAAGAAGAAAATAAATATATTTTTATAAAACAATAAAAAAAAAACCAAACGCATGTGTAAAAAAAAATTAAAAAGAGTTACGAAAAATAACGAAACGACACTTTTTGAATAAATAGTAAAATTTTTTCGAGCGAACCGAAACTCAAAAGAAATAAAGTCAAAACAAAATTAAAAAATCAATACAAAATATTTAAAATAAAATAGTTGTAATTATATTTTGTTGGTTATTTTGCGAATGTGAAAAAGCAGAGAAATAAGATATAAACATTTGTCAGCAGGCATTGTTGATTTGTAAAATATATTTTGTACAAATATAAAAAGAAAGTACGTTAAACAAAAAAGAAAAAACCGAATAAACAAAAACAAAAACACTTATTATATAAGCAGTAACAAAACGAGCAGCAACAACAACAACAACAACAACCAAAACAATTTAGACTCAATTACCGAAAGAATTGTAGTTGATAAATCAAAAAGAAACGCAAATACAAAATGAAACAAAAGAAAGAGTCGTTTTTTTTTCGTTTTAAATTTAATTTTCAGCTAGAGGTCGCTTTTGCTACGAGTAACCGATAACTTATAGTATAAAATAACCGATAACGATATTCAGTATCGATAAGCAAATATCATTTATTTTTTAGCTGAGTTTACACACGTACACACGTAAAGTAATACATTATCAAGCTGTGCATAAGTCATACGTACTTTGCATATCGGCAGCTGTCACATATACATATGGACAATTCTTTCTTACGTAGTTCCGCCACCGTTTTTATTTTAGCATTTCTGCCTACCCGTTGGTCACCCTTGCCAACCGCTCTATTTAGTTTACCTCCATGAGCGTTGACACCACATTGGGCATGCCGAAATTAATCTTAATATATATCCAGCCCAATTACAGAAGTGAGCTTAACGACTTCCTCATGATTTTCGCCACAGCATGGAAGTCAGCAATCGTCACCAAGATCCATAAGCCCGGAAAATCGGAGACGACTAGTTATTGGCAGATAAGTGTAAATAAACAAGGAAAGAAGTTCATTCCGAAACAACAATTCGGTTTTCGAGAGGGACACGGTACCGTGCAGCAGCTGTATAGAACCACCGACCACATACTGAAGGAAAGAATTTTTGTAACGCGTTATTCATAGACTTCGCTCATACATTTGAGCTGACAGCCTGTGCTCGAAGGTGAAACGTCCAGCTTAATTCGAACAAAAGTATCAAAATTCCCCTCCTCTCGTTTCAGTCAACGGTGACACTTAGGAATACAAAAATAAAGTAGAAACCGACTCTCCTTGCTAAATAACAAAACGGTCAACAAGCAAGATGATCGCGAGTGGTCCAAGGAATTTAAACATTTTCAATTTAACCTTTATGACCATCATAATCTAAAAAAACAAAACATCCAATTATAAAAAGAAAAACTGAAGAATAAACTTAAAAACGAAAAAATTTTGTGAAATAGATTAAATACAAGTATATCAAAAACAATAGAACTTGCCCAAAATTAAAGTAAATATAATAAAGCAAACAAATAAATCTGGCGCACACTTATTTAATTTCGCTTCTTTGTTTTGAACAACATTTGGTACGGAAGACAATTTTTTTATTATAATTGGTTGTGCCATCCCGACTTAGGCATTCTGCATGAATTCCGGCTCTAAAGTGTTTCCATGATAATTTTCAGCATGATTATATGAAAATAGTAGTTCCACAATAATAATACATATTTAAGATATTCAAACCTAACGTATTTTCTGCACCGCCATCTAGTGACTAAAATTGCAGATCATTGATAGCGACCTCTATTGTAAAAGAATGATGACCAGCTGATGAATGTGCCATTGTCCCCTCCGATTTTAACAAAAAGTAGAGTATGTCCATTACTAACATCTTTCTCAAGTCAACGTCGTTTGGTCATGACGAAGGCGCACCAGCTGTTGTAGTCTTGTACGTGGTGCCACCAATTATTATGAATGTCAAGTACGCAAAGTTCTCTCCACAACTGGTCATTCCAACGCGTGCCCGGTCATCCTCTATTTCGTCGTCCACCAATGGACGACGCTCTTTCAATCATTCGAGTGAAGTGACCTGCCTAGTACAGCCAACGGAATTGTATGCGCTGGACTATGTCAACCTCTTCGAATAGCTCCTACAGCATCTGTTTCGTAGCCGATTCTAATAGTACCAAAAATCCTGCATAGAATTTTTCTCTCGAACATTTAAAACGACGCCGCAGTAAGACCGGAAGTATCAGTGTCTTGTAGAGGTTGATTTTCGTGTTCCGAGAGCTTTACTTCTAATATCAACTATAATAGCAACTATTTGCAAACGTGATTCTTCGCCTGCTGGTCATGTCGAATCCAAGATAGACGAAGTTTTCTAAGTCCGAGACGCGATATCGGCGTGCGTCAAGATACCAAGCATTTCGTCTTGTCAACATTCACCGTTAAACCCATGGGCTGAGACTGTTTTCAATCTCTGAGAAAGCCTGTTCGTGTGTACCGATTATATCACTGTCATCGGCGTATGTGCAGGCACTGGCGTAGGATGTATTCCATCAGAAAATAAAAATATCGAACGTAATTGCTATCAAATGGTTCGGAGAGGTTCTTTTCAAGCCTGACAAAGCTTGGTGTGTGTGATAGCGCCGGGATACTTAGTGCAGAAACTTCGTTTATACTGACATATTAAATATTTATATGGCTCTTACAAATATTTTTGTGCTTGATATTGCTCATATTAATGAAATTTAAAAAAAACGCCATCAATGCCATCGATTAAAAAAATTCGATTTGTTATCGGATTGAGCAGAATTAGCAACTCTACAATGAGCAGTCAGGTAACATTCCCTTTGGTTTTTTTTTACACATCGTCAAGTCCTGCTTTTTTTCTTTGCTGCGCGATTTTTTTTTTCAATTTATGCTTTGCAAAATATTTTGTTGTATATAAATGTAGAAGTTATTTTAACTAGTGCATGAAAAGTATTTAATACAAAACAAACGGTTAACATTAAACAATCGCTGAAAGTACATACATAAATCTTTTATTAGTTTGCTGAACTGTGCTGCTGGCGCAAGCCATATTTGTAAGTAAAATTTAAAAAAAAAAAACTATTGTATTATTTTCTTTACACAAAAAACACATAAATAGGTACAAGTGTATGCATTTAGTTGCCTAAGCCGGTCGCCATGTATAATGATATGCCGGCGAATCATGCGATCAACGATGGCGTTGGTGCAAATGCAACAAATTTGCAACAAAATGTCGAACAGCAACAACAACACAACCCTTACGCATATCACACTGTAACTGTAAACAGCAATAACAACAATAAGCATGACATTTTCCACAAACTCTTTCCGCAACACGGCACAACAACAATGAAAACAAACAGAACATCTCAGAAAGGCAAAGGCAATTAAAAATGTTGACTTTAATTTTTATTGTTCATTTATTACATTTTTTTATAAACCTCAAATATTCTAGCTTCCGATTGTCGCCAATATAAACAGTTGCAGCATCAAAAACACATAGAGCTGCGTCGGCGCAACAAAAACAACAACAATATGCCAAATTCAACTTTCGCGGGCGCTGGCGACTACAGCCATCAACATCTCGCCAGTACACCAATCGGTCATGACACTGATGAAACTACACCACCCTTGCCAGCGATTAACATTTCAAATGGCTTCAATCCGATACAACGCATTGCGGCCTGCTTCACTTATTTAGCCAACGGTGAGGTGAATATTTCTAAGAGCAACGCTGATTTGGCCAGCAACTTTCAAAACGAATACTACGAACCAGGCGGCACACAGTCGTTTGAAGAGACTACTGTTTATTCAACGACTAATTCGACATATCAAAGCAACAATTATTTTTGGGCCAGTGACGAAATGGAGGACAGCTCATTCCATAATTTGCATCGTATGTTGACTGCTGATTGGTAAGGTAAGTGCAAGTAGCAACAATTGTGATTGTGAAAAGTGAAATTTGCAACAAATAGAACGTTGCAAGCATTTATTGCGTATTAGTTTTTTTTATTGTTTTGCATTTAACGGCATTTTGTTGTTGCTCGCTTTATGCAGCTACACTCGTTAGCTCAATTGCACATCAGTTATCTGCTCGGCCGACCGGCCGAACAGGTGTCTACCGCTGACGAGTAATTGCATCCCCAGTGCTGCTAAAACAATTACGAACAGTTTGATGTACATTGTTAGCTGCACCAGTTTTCATAGCGCTGCCGGGAATTGTATATTGTGCGATTTAGACCAAAATAAGTTACCAATTATTTCGCGTACAATTAAGATACAAAACATTTTATTAACCAAAAATGGGTACGTATTTATGCACTTTTGATGGTATGTAAAAAGCGAATAAGCTCAAAGGGACTTTTGACTCGTACGGGCGGTCGCCACATATAGAATGCAAATGCAAAATATAAACAAGCAAAATAGTTTGATGTGGCTTGCCATAAATATAAGAGGGTTGCTACAAAAGTCTTTCTGCAAATAGTTTAGCGACAATGCATATATTTTATTGTAAAATTTAATATTTTAAACGTTAAGGAAAGTTTTAATTGTGTGAATATGTTATCCTTTGAAAATTGAACTCTTAGCGTGTCCTTTACAGTTTTGCATAAATGTATGCTAGCATTTGGCTATTGATGTCGATGATATCCATTCTTCAAAGGTGCCCTGATAGTCCGACTCCATGGTTACCATCGTTCCCCGTTGTTTTCATTTACAGAGATGGTATTAGTCATTTAGGCGGTCACACAAAAGTAATTGCAGCATTATCAAGACGCACTTTTTACTTAGGCTCAATTTTGCGATAGTGGTTAACCTAGCAAGATTTCTCTTCTTTTCAACCGTTCAGTATATTCTCGTAAAGAGGAGATTTGACCGTCTTCCCAAGAGATACAAACTCTAGAACCCCACACGCCTTTCTTTCGGCATTTACTCATTCATTTATTTTTTGAACTAGGATATGCTTTACGGAACTTTGGAGTTTTCTTTGGCTGACGTACTCCAGTATCAAACAGTCACCGTTTAAAATGTCAAAATACTAAGGATTACGGATTGCGTTAGGTCTTTGCAGATTTTTTCACAATACCTTGTTGACGATAGTCTGCACAGTCATTTTATCTATTCTTATTTTTTCTGCACATTCGTGCTCTTAATTAATCCTTGTATGACTTTTTCATGTTGACGGTATTCCTGCCGATGGTTAATTTCAACTTTGATTCTATTTATTATTATAGTTTGTGATAAGCTATCCGTGTACAAATTTCCTTGTTTTATACGTGTAGCGTTGTTTAAAGATGCATCCTTTTTGAAGTTTGTATCGAGTTCTTCGACAACGATTCGCATAATCTACGATGAGATTTGTTTGAAAGCTGGCAAAAGACTGTTTTCTGATACATTTAAATTTAGATCGGTTAGTTTCGGAAGTCAAGTCCTGCTATGTTTTGGAGGCTGAATGAATTGTTTGCAATGCTATGTAAATACAATGGAAGATTCTTTCGCTTGTATTATACCCTTTTTCATAAAAAAAGGTAAAATAAGTTTTTACAAATGAATTTAACAGGCAGAAGGTGTCGATGCAGGCTACATAAAGTATATATATTCATGATCAGCATCAAGAATCGATTCAATATACAGATATCCTTTCAAAAATAGAGATATTTCAGCCTATAAGAGATATTTATGTGGCCGTCAATCGTCGTTCGGTCATGGCCGCGTTCAGGAAGGCGCACCAACGTTTGTAGTCTTCTGTGCGATAGCGTAAATTGTTCTGTATGAAAAGTATGCTGACATCTTTCCATATTTGGTCAATCCAAATTGGGCCCGGTCGTCTTATATTTCGTCGTTGTCCTCCAATCAAGTTTGGTGACCAGTCCAGTGCCACCGTTGGAATTTTATACTCTGGACTATGTCAACCTCTATTTTTGTTATTGTTGAAACGCAATTGCTGTGGAAGGGGTGTAAGAAAAGGGAATCAGATCAGCCCTGTAATTTTAATGAAACCAGTTACTTATCCGTACATTACAACCGAATTCGGACCATTTTGTTCACAATCACTTTCATTTGGATGATGTCGTTCTTCGTTCCTAAAAGTGAATATAGTGTAATGGATAATTGTCAAGATAAGCCTAAATATAATTCATAAGCTTTTCATTTTAAAAACTTGTTAACTAAAGTTAAAATTAGACCGATAGGAACAATCCGTACAATGCATAATATTTATAGAGTAACCCTTTTATACTTACATATATACATACAACCATAAATATATAAAGAAGAAAAAAAATTATGTATTTGTTCATAGCAAACACAATTACAACTGCAACAAAGTTTAGGGCGGCAGCGCGTCTAGTGCTGCATTTAAAAGCAATGCTTCTCCACTCACTGCACTGTTGCTGCAGCCGGCCAAAGGGAAAGGTTACGAAAGGACCCCGGTATTTGCCGCGGAGTTCGTACTCGCACGCGCCTCTAGAGTTCAATGGTCTTTTGACACAAATGATGTCAAGTTGAGCGGGCCAGAACGTGCAAAAAGCTGCAGCCCGATTGCAGCTGCAGCGCAGTCGCCTAGCAGAGGACGACGACGACTAACAACGACGGCGACGAACTTTAAATGTTTGTTTGGGTGCGTTTCTTCAACTGCGCATATATAGAATAGTAGTAAGTATAATGCAAAGAATGAGAGCGAGAATACGAGGCTCAAAAAGAGAACTACTAGACTGCAGCGAGAGAACCTACCACAATACATTTTACATAGTCCTCGGAAAATAGTAGCGTAATATTTCTGCATTTCCTTGTTGATAGCTGCATAACAGAAATAGGGTATTCGGCTAGTTTCTGCAAAATCATCAATATTGGGAGAGAGTGAGAGAAATACTAGTCAGAGAGTGATAGACTGCTGCTGCGGTGCAGTATCCTCAATTATAATATGTGTAATTTTTTTGTTCTATTATTTTGTATCAGAAAAAATGTAAATATTGCAGCGTAGTCCTAGGGTTGCGAGCTATTTTTCTTCGCTACACTGTGTGCAAGTTTTGCTATTTGGGGAGTACAAATTTAAATCCAATGTAAAAATGTTTTTATATGTTTTAGTTGTTCAATGTAGACCCAACATTTTTTTAGAAGTCTTTTATATTATTTAAAAAGTTTATATGATGTGATAAATAGCTAACAGTATTTAAAATTAAAAGTTTTCTTTCTCCACTTTACCTATGTATGTTCTCCCGAGAGTGTATAACTTGCCGATAAGTACATGGACGAACTGCAAATCGAATGGCTTTTGCTAGATCAATATGGCTAGGACCTTCCTTGAGTGTTTTTAGCAGTATTGAGTTGTAAGTCATGCTTCTTTTAGGTACCTAAATACTTTTGCAGGATTTTTCGTAAGGTGAATATTTGGTTACCTTGGTCGATCTTTTAGGTCTGAAACCAAGCTGATATTGTCCTATCAGTTAATCCATATATGGCAGCAGCTTATTACACACTACGCGCGACTAAATCTTATATCCATTGGATAGAAGACTTATTCCGCGGTAGTTGGTGCAGACAGCGGTTGTCTTGTTAAAGTTAAAGAACACTGTGATTCCAGTCAATTGGTATCCGTTATTCAAACCATATCTTGTATAAAAGTTGGTGCATACTCCTTACCAACTCTTCGCCGCAAAACTCTTCAGAATCTGCCACTTTATTATTACTCAGCTTTTTTAATAACCGAATCAAACTTGTTATAGTCCGGCAACTCTAATATTGTGACATCATTGTGGTCCGGTGTCATTCATCTATCGGTCGTATTGTCGCTTCATCGCCTCAAAGTATGTTAGAAAAATTACTTCTCCATACTTAGTGATTCCTCTTATTAATTAATATTTTTAGAAATCATTAAGCTTCTAGTTCCTATTATCAGAACAGATTTACACTGCACTACTTGCATTTTATTTGACACCACTGTGCCTTAAACTATGCAATAAAACACTTCCTTATTGCGCCGCGTACATACACAACAATACACATTTGTGCACTGTTGTGCATATTATTGGGGGCTGTTGGGCTGCACGGCTGCAACAAACAAATAGACTAGAGCTGTGGCAGTGGCAGCAACGTCAACGTTGCAGTCGCTGCCATCGTTGACTTCACTGTCGTTTCAGAATCCTGGTTTCTTGCTGCATTTATCCTGGCGGCAATTGTACGCTTTAATCATTTAGTTCTTGCACTCTCCGGCAGCAAGTTGTGTTTTTTCGATTATCATCATATATATATATGTGTATGTGTATAAATATAACTATATATATCTGTGTATATGTGTATGTACGTGTTTGTGTGTGTCTCTCTCTGTGAAAAAATTTTTCAACATCAATTTTTAAGTTTTGCGCATAAAAAAAAATACATTTTTGCAAAGTTCAGTGTAAAATTTTTATAATACAGAAAAAAAAATATTGCAAAACCATTAAATAAAAAATAATTACCATTCAACTAACAGTGTTAAGAAAATTATTTAAAAAAGGAAAACCAGGAAGAAAAAAGTTTACTAACAACTTTTTTTTAAAGTGTATTTTGCATTCATTGAAGTTGTGAACATTTTGAACTACGGTAAATAAGTATATAGCAGGAGAATATTGTTTTATTAAGTTTATGATATGAAATTTACTAATTGAGTTTTTCTTTTCATATTTTTTCACTGCATTGATGCAGGCAGGCACACACCCATTGTCGATTTTTCCACATACCAACATACATACGCATTGAAAAGTCGGAGATATACATATACGTATATATAATATACATTTTTATGGGTACTTGCGCCAAGAAGAACAACAACAAAAACAACCCCCAACCCCAAAAAACTATTATAGTGAAAATCTGTACATCTGTACTGCAATTCGGCATATAAATGCCGCCTACACACACACAAATACACATGCAGCTACATATAGATATATACATACAGACTAGCGGTCTAGTTTAGCTAGTTAACAATTGTCGTTACTATTATCGAAAAGCCGAATGCCGTATGCTGAAAAAAAACCGCGTGAAAATTATCATCCGTGCTGGGAGAGCGTACGTAGAGCAGAAGTTCATAGCAGCCCGCTGCTGCTTAAAACTGTTTAACCTAAAAAAGGATTTCCACAATTAAAGGGATTTTGATTTTATATTGCAGGCGAATGTATTCATGAAATCAAAGCTCTCTCGCTGCAGTTTGCATTGGTGCAGCGTTACTCACGTCGTCGACTCTCTCTCTCTCTCTCATGCTCTTGTTTCACATACTCGTACACAAACTACTCTGCACATTTCGTTGCATATCTTGCGGCGCATAAGCTTGCAAAAAACAGCTGCTTGCTTCTTGCACATTTTTTTTCCTTATTGCTTATTGTTGTTGCATTGTAGGTTGTGTTTAACTGCCGCACCCAAAAAGTATGCTATATCATTTTGTGAGTTTTTCCACTTTTTTCACTCATGCACAGCTGCTGGCTGCAGTCCTTACAGAGTTCATTTCCTTTTTCTCTATGCCTTTTTTTTTTTTTGTTTAATCCTTCATTCTAACACCTGCATATAAGTGTGATTGTATATGTAAAAATTTTCCCTTGCATTTGTTAGTATTCGTGTACGCTCTGCTTTCCTGTAAGGTGTGTCACTTTTTTGTTTTGTTTCTGCATTTTCTCTGCAGTTCTTTTTTTATTGCATTTTCATTTCCATTTCTTTCATATTTCGGCAAGTCTTTGTTTTTCTTGTGCACAAATTATGAATGAATGCAATTATGTTTGAAATTCTAAGGGACCTATGCGCGTAGTATTCGGTTAAATTTCCGTCAGCTACTTTGGGTGGGGTTGCTTTGATTTTACATATGTATGTAAAATAAACATCGGAGATATCAAGAGATTTTCACTCTTACATTTGGCAGAATATAGTTTTACTAATTACGAATTTATTGCGACGCAGTTTGTTTTGTATATCCTGCACACATACAATCATACAATTTTATGTGTAGGTGTAGAGTTAAATTGCGTAGTAAATCGCGCATTTAAAAAGCTTAAAAATATATCTGGTACTTAATAAAATAAGGGAGTTTTCAATAAGGACATCAAATTTTTGTATTTAATTAAAATACAATTAAGTATGGAAATTGATCTCGTTCATATGAAGTATTTTTATGTCGGATTCTATCGATCTGTTCTTTGGAACCAATTTTCCACCAGTCTTACACACATATCAGCCGGAATGCTGGCATTGTTGTGTTCGATATTATGCCTTAGCTCCACAGCCTAATGTCACATTAAAATGCATAAGTGAGGTAACTATTCTCAAGTTTACAAAGCAAACGAACTTCCCCTACAAAAACTTGAGATACACACCTGAAACTTGGTACACTTTACTTTTTAGTCATAGTATATGTGGATAATGAGAAAAAATTTTGACCGATCGGACCACGCACTCCCCGTCGCCCCATAAAATAATGTCCTAAAAACAAACAAAAAATGTTCCGGGCCTCCGAAGCGTTTTCCTCGAGGCAGCCAACTGAAAAGAAAAAACCGGCTATGATCTGGTCCCCAGAGCTAATACCTTATCGACCGTAGCTGACTTATATAAAAGGACGTCTTTTTGGCAGAAATTTTGAAACTTTTTTTTACCTCAATTTCATAGTTGCATGAAATGCTTATTAAAATGACATAGAAGGGATACCTAATTTTCGTGTCCTCTTTCAAATATACAGAAATGGGTAAAAACCTTTAGCATACTGGATAATATAAACATGATATCTGGAATACTAGAATCACCATTAAACATGTAGGTTTGTGCTCTTTGCTTATTTTGGCTATCAACAAGTTTGGTGCTAAATGTTTGTTTCCAACATGTGCTGATCGAGCCACTCTAGAATGTAGATTCAATCAATGCATGTCAAACATGTTTGACCTTAGTATTTAGTCGTAGTTGAGTGGAGGTCATTAGTTGGTGGCTGTAAAGAAATCTTGTTTATTTTTTTTTTACCACGATTCGAACCACATATAGCTGCAGAATTCTGTATTTACTTGTATCAAAAATTTAGCGAGGGTGATCCAGTCGATTTCCTACTGGAAATCCATTATATATGACGGTAACTTTTTTGACTTATTTATTTTTTTATATTAAAATTTTTTTTCGATATCTCAATTCAAAGTGGTCTTGTGTTATTTTCTTTCATTTACGAATATGCGTTAGCTTCAGGGTCTTCAGTTGAACTTATACTTGGCCGGAACCAGAATTTTCACTAAAGAAATTGAATTTGGAATCATTGGAAAACTAAATGTAGCATAGAATTTCCGCCAAAGGAGTAAAACGTCCCAAAATCGGCTTAATGTTTTATTAAGTAGAGTAAAAAGATCGAAAAAAAAGTTATAACACATTTATACTAGTTGTACCCGGCCCGCTTTGCTGTGCCTTGTAAAAATTATTGCCATAATGAATATTGTGTCTACATATCCATGTATGTATTATGTTCCTTAAAGACAGCCAAAACAATGTCATTTTACCAATTGAACTTACATATCCTGTTCTCATTAAAATATATCAAATTTTATTCCAGTATTTTAAATGGATGTATGGATATGGCTTTTTAGTTTTGTTTCTCGTTTATGTATGTATGTCAGGGTATTACCCCTCCCATTTTGAACCACACTTAACAGGATTACTTCTCCCGATGCCATTAACATGTATACACAAATTTCAAAGCTATGCCTTTAATGGATACAAAGATACGTCGATTTTGACCAATCTTAACCGAATTTCATTTCTGGTGTAACTGAAGTTCGTCTGAGAATTTTAGCTTATTCATTTGGATGGTTTGCCTTCCTATAAGGATCATATATAGATATATGTATATGCATACTAGCGTTTGTTTTCTCTTTATAAAGGTGTGGTCTCGCCGAGAAGGAAATTTATTAAGCTCAATTTTACAATATTTGATGTATCATGGCATGCTATGATTCTTAGCTGACCGATATGCTCTGCTATGCATCTCTTTGTGTTTCTCTTATATGTGACCATATCACAACATAAATCTAGTGACGCAAAAATCCCTGATATCTTTTGTTCACTTCAACGCATAAGGTATCCTTCACAGTTTATTAACTGTAATATATAACATTTAGCTGCCTTTGGTTTGGATGGAAAATTGAACTTTTTCATTAAATCACACTCGTGGCGCCAACTATACAATTATTTTATCAAGTACAAACTATCTTAACATTGTCTTCATTCAATTTTCAACGTATGCCATAAACACACTTGTCACTTTGAGCACGATATCTGCGTTTTCAATGATCCAATTCTTATAAAGTTTAACCTGAAAGTATGGAAAAGCATTAGACGAATGCACGAGATAACATATAGGCTGTGGCGCTGGAGTACTCTGTTTGGAAAAAGTTCACATAATGCAGCATACTTGTATGTCTGTCTATTACCGAGTATTTTTATAAGTTAGAGAATATAATTTTTAATAGATTAACGTGTTGTCTGTTTAGAATAAGCTTGTTTTTAATGCCATTATACCACATTATCCTCCTGCCCCATGTCTACAACTCTATTTTGGTATATTCTTTTGGTTTCAAACAATTTCTTTTAAATTTTTAGCGAAACTATTATTGCATACTATATTATTTCTATAGTATTTCTATATGCCTTTGAATTTCATTGTATATTGTGTCTTAACTTCATACAATATCTGTTTGTATTTCTGCACAAAGTTTGTTAAATAAGTTAAACAATTATTGCGTGGACAAATAAAAGTTTTCTTTCCATATGTTTTCATAAAACTTTTGCGAGTTTCCGACTGAATGTGAGCACGTTTGATTCAGATGATTTGATTTGATAAAAGTTAGTTGAAATATTGCATGTGTGGATATGAGGTGCAAATGAATTTAGAGTTTGATAAGCTTCAATTAGAATTTAAAATTATGCCAGTACAATTAACACACATTTGAAGTGCAAAAGTTTGAATTGAAGGAAATTTTAAACATAAAACCTCCTCTTTTTTGAAGTCGATAAAAAAATGGGGTTAACTTTGTGAAAAAACCTCTGAGAATTACGCTGATACAGACTCAAGTAGACAGATATGTGTCTACTTTAGTACTGTGAATTTTGAATAAAGGATCCACCATTTTTATATAAGCTGTTTCTTGAATAATTTTATAATTGAATTTTAATTTAAGAAATAGCATGAATATGTCTCATAGATTCCTGAACGCACAATAATCATAACTTAGTTTAGTTCAGCACAGTTTTTCGTTATCGATTTCGTCACCGCGTACGCTATGTTGGCACCCTTAGGCTGCGGTTGGTAAAAGTTTATACTGTCTGTGACTATCCATATTGTGGAAGTGTACAGTAGTACTGATTCTACACGTGCTTTATAGTGCTTATCTTGATGTGGGTGCTAGTAGTAACAACAAAAGACCTGCCGCTTTATTATTTTTCAGCTTTTAAATAATCAAATCGATATAGTCCGGTGGCTATACAATAGTGCCATAATTAACTGGTGGTTTCGGTGTTATTTCTCCACCGGCAGTATTGTGCGTTTTATCGCCTCCAAATCGATTTGAAAAACGACTGCTCCATGACCATCATAATCCTTTCGCGTCCGAAAACGCGTTTACCTCTCTCCGTTTCTCTCGATATCGCTCTGTAACAGCTCGCATTGAAGTATACTGCAAAGTTCGCTTATAGGCGTAGCTTATATATCTTCAGAAGACGGAGTGGTTTCGCGGAACTCTCGGTAGAGTATGTTTGAAAAGGCTTCGTCGTTTAGCTTTTGTTGCATGTTCAGACGTGCGGCGTGCTCCTCGATTCGGACAATATAGTGGTCCGAATCGATGTTGGGACCACGTAAAATTTGCACTTCCAACACGCTTGATGCGTGCATAGATACTACTTATTCCCTACTGATAGTACAGATCATCCTCTTCAAAATAAGCCATATGGTTCTTTTAAGAGGACTTGATTACATGAACAGCATATGAGGCGTAAAAAATGGAGAAACAGATTTACAAATGATGCTATTCCGATTGTTGTTGTATAGCTTAGAAGTCTTTTCCTAAATAAAATACTGCGTAAAATCCGTATCGGTTTGCATAATTTGAAGATTTGGTCAATTTAAGTTATCTCTATTGTATGAAATAGTATATATGACTTAGTTGGTACCTAGAAGACGTCCTAGAAGACGTCTTGGTTTAGCCTTGGCTAAATCGTAACTGTCTACGTAGAAGCGCCTAACTAAACATTTCAGTTTTCTTCTAGTCACTGAGTTTTTTTTTATATATGTATATATATATATAATATAGCTAAAACGCGTGTTCACCTGCTTTTTATGTTTCTGTAGCAAACACTTTGATGTATGTCATCAGTTTTTAATCCGCTTAACATTTGTTTGAGTATTTTCCAGGCACTACAATGCGTGACATGGCCAGCGCTGCGCCACTTGTCTGGCTCGTACTAGCAAATTTAAACACCAAAGAACAGACGCGTAGGGTAGCGGGCAGCTTTAACTAACTAACTAACCAGACAAAGAGTACCAGAAGTACTCATCGAAGCAGCAGCAAGTTCATTCATTCACATACCAAATCTGCACTACTCACTACACAGTTTTGCATATAGCCAGCCATATTGCCACTGCTGGCTGATAGTGTCTCTCACACAGACCAGACCGTCTATATTCTCAATAGACTCAATCCAACCGGTGACACATTGGCGAAGTATGCGGGGTACGGAACTATAGGTAGCAGCGACGACCGCCGCCGTGGCTGGCTGCGAGTATATATTTTCACATTTTCCCATTTATTTATTTTTTGTTGTTTTGCCTGCCGCCGCCTGCAGCATTTTCTATCTTGCCGCACATTTACGACGAATTCGATTTAGTTTATTTCTGTTCAGTTGAGTTGAAGGAACGTGTTTTGGTTCGACTTTCCGTTCGATTTTGTTTCCTTATTATAAATTTTATTTCGTTGCGTTTATTTCGTTCTTCGCGTTATATTTTTCGTTTCGGTTCGATTTTTAAGTTGTTTTTTTACAAAAAAAAAAAAAAATTAAAACAAATACAGCAAAAAAACAAAAAGCAGAAGTAGTATTTCCTTACTTTTCTAAGAAATTTTCATTTAATATAATTTTAAACATTTTGTTTTGCGCTTTATGAAAATTATAACAAACATATCTGCAAGAAAAATCAACTGAATATATATATCGTCTAATTTTTCGCATATAAAAGCGTAAAAGTGTGTTTCGTAATCAGTTTTTCGAAAATAAAAGAAAAAAACAAATTAAACTTTTTTATTTATGCAAACACAAATCAGCAGCAATCAGCCAATTGGTAGACATTTTGTTAATATTATTAAATTGAGTTTTATTTAATTTGCCATACTCGTGTGATAAGGTATGCTCCTCCTTCTCTATGCACAAAAATGCAGTTCCTTCCTCGTTTATCAATAAAATAATAATATATACCACTTATCTCTCGCATGATATAAAAATTATGCTGCAACGCGCGACCTCAAAGCTCTTCATATTATTCTGTCACTTAACCTCAAAAATGTGTTTTCCTTTATCTTGCTTTTATTTTTCTAAAAGCTGTGAAAATCGGAAAAAAATAGAGAAAAATATTTTCTCATACAACAAACATACGCACATATGCCGGCTTTGTTGTCGTTGTATATGTGTTTTGGTGTTTGTGTCTGCGTCAATTTTTTTGTTTATTTTTAAAATGCTTCTTCAGTCTCACAATGTGCAATGAGTTTTAAAAATACATACATATATATTTATACATCGATCGTGCGTACTACTTATAACTTTGTGTATATATTTCCGATTATTAGAATTTATTATTACATATATTTGAGAGACGACGCATATAGATTACTTCCCAAATGACTCATGACCGAACACCCTTAGTAATTGTGCAGATTTTCATTATTTCGCCTCATTAAATTAATTGAACGAACATATGCTGAAAATATTATTCGTATGTATTTATTTTTGAACACTCACACAACGCTTGGCACCTTTTATCATCGCTGCCACTTGAGTTTTATTTTCATTGCGTTGCAATGTTTTTGTATACCCTTCATACATGGTGTAAAAGTTTTTCTTATCTTTATTATAAAGGCGACAGACTAGAGCTGTAAAACATCGTAAGTAGCGTACCTCGCAAATTTAGAAAAAAGCTGATAGAGTTCCAATCCAGTCTGAACATTCACTAACATAGTGGTTTGAGGGGCACTATTTTGAGTGCTCAAAAACTCTTGTGTGCACCGTTGTGATGAGGAGATGTGTCATGGTGGAGAGTGAATCGTCTTCGTCAATTGATTTTACGAATTTCTCTGAAGACTTCTGTAAACAAATGATCGTGTACCATTAAGAATTGACCGCCCTACGTTGTTTAAGCGGAGCAGTGACCACATGACCCATTCGGCTGAAGAGACAGGCGACCATTTGCTTCGCAGTGTTTCGTGTGCGAATAACTTTTGTGGGATTTGGCTACGTTTTACTTATTAAAAAAAAATATAATGTTGAACCTTGACGCTCAAATCGTTCAAAACCATCTCCATCGCCAACATCAACATCTACCGTAGTGTTGTGAAGGTGACGTGACCCAATTATCAAACTACACCCTATATTGAACTACGAAAAACATCGATAGTCGAACCAAAGAATAAAACCACGATACTATCGATTGTTCCTCGATAGTTTGACAGTTCAACAACAGACACAACTTAAACTGTTCTATGAGGTGTTCCGCAAACAATTTTAAAAATAAAAAATATTTCTTTAAGGTTTCTTTCGATGATGACGGGAGGGATCCGGAATTACGCCGTTCTAGCTGTCGACACTAATTATTTAATCAAAAGGTCTTCCTCTGTTTCTTTACACGTAGCCAAATGGAATTTGACTGTGGCAAGGTCGATAGTGACAAGATGCATAAACGGCCGCGTTTTAAAAAATATATTTGCTCCTCGATTGTAGCCTAATTGAGGTCACTGAATAAAATAGAATTCCAAACATGTCACACACAACCAATTATTACTCCTAAAACTTACTTCAATAGGGTCTGGAATCATTTTCGATTTTACTTCTTAACGATATCCCAAATGTATTCAGTCCTAACTCCATTTTGAAGCAATATTATTCCTTGTGTAGAGTATGAAAATATAAACGAAAACTGAAAACGATCCAATATATCACTCCTAATGATTGTGACGGCTCCTGAAGCATTTAGCATTAACCACAATCTTCGTTTTCAAACTTTTTGGGTTGACCAAACCGTTCCTTGTATTCGAGCTCGAAATGCCCACTTTTAAAGCGACAAAATCACCTCCGGCACGATTGTTTAGAGAGATCATGATCGCCGTAAACTTCCACAAAGATCCGATGACCCTCGGCTTAGTAGTTTGCGTTAAGGATATGAATATGAATCATTCCAGTGGAATTATCATTATTATATAAAGATATAGCTACATTACCACTATTTTTATTTTTTTTTTTTGTAATACCTTTGTTAAGTGAATAAATATGTCGATCCAACCGGGATTTTTCTCTTAGTTCAACAATATATATATCCATACAAATCAATCACTCTGGCGCTCTTTTATATACGATTCACGTGAGATATGGCGCTCCGCGTATACCTAATGCGATATTTAATTCATGCTCTCACTATTTTAGCCATAAATCAGCTGCGTTTTTATCGTCTGATATTCTCCGACGCATGCGCTAACTAATTATTTGTTGAATTAAGCAAATTGTTCAAATATTTTACAAAGAGTCTGCATACTCCGATCAACAATTGGGCTTATTGTGCTCCCTCTGAACTTTTTATTTTAAAGCTCAAAATGAATTTGGTTACTATATTGGGTTTGAGGTTCCATATTTCAAATGGAGGCACTTTCTATGAGTCCAAGGTGAGCAGCAAGCCGTTGTCCACACAGATCTAAACATTCGCATTATTGCATGTGTTCAGCTATTTCTTTCTGTATAATCGGCAGACTTTAGTGTTAGAACAATTGTATTAGGGTGTTTACTGAGTTTGCAGTTCTCAGTAAAACCTGCAAGTTTTTATACCCTGCACAAAAAATATTTGTAAACTGGTTATACATATATGTTTTGTGGAAATAAAAAAATTTTATATTAACAAAACGTATATATATTCGTGATCAGCAAGTCGAGTCGATCTACCCTTTTCCAACTGTCTGTCTAAGAGGAAAGTACTCTAAACTTAAGAATACTTATGGATGTTAAACTTGCGTTAGAGACGCTTTAAATTTTATAGGGCTTGTTCAACTTATGAAAGATCTTGCGAAATTTTAATATTTTATTCAAGTTACCTTTTAAATTTAATTCAAACAAAATAAATATTTACTTGAAGTGGAAGGAAGTCCTAAATAGGCATTTCGAGAAGTGACAAACTTAAAATGATAACGCACAAATGGTCCCCCTTAGTGCGGATGGTATAATGTGCTCGTTTATCGGCATTTACCATCAAACTACGAAGGAGAAGATTTGAAGTCAAAATTAGGCAAGTCAAAATCAAAATTTTTTCCCAAATTAGCTGCACGTCAAAGTAACGATTTTGGGATTAAAAAATATGCACAAGAATTTCTTGCAAACATGAAGAACTTATTGAGCAAACTTGTACAACATCTTTCCGAAAGGGAAACCCGGAATTGGGTCAGCAGAATATTTTACGTCCGATTGCGCTTTACCCTGTTTCATAAAACGACCTTTTCAAGGTCTGTTGAAAGTGTAGATCGGGAGAATCGAAGATTTACGAATTGAAGTTTTACTTATATCGTAATCTTTTGTTTGCAAAAGATCTGCGAAGGTATTTTCTTTTGTGTTTATTGTGTAAATCTTTACATTTATTCAAAGACCAGCAATAGTCTGACATTATGTTTATATTCCAAACACCTTGATATCTTCTCTCCAATTCTTTCCTATCTTCGTGAAATCTCTCACCCTGCTCTTCTCTTAAGCTCCCAAGATTTTCAGGGAAGTAATCAATGTCGGAATGGAGGAAATGGATCTTTAAATTCCATATTTTGGTAGTTTTTTTTTCAGAGTTTATGCTATATCCCAGAAATTTCTTTAAAACTAATTCAAGCTGCATTTTAATTACTGGTCATTCTTCTTTCGAATTCTTCATCTTTTATTAGTTCCCTTATTTGAGTGCCATCGAAAACTTCATCATTTATTTTCACTTCAAATTTTGGGAATACATGAAAGCAAGGCTCTCCGATACCCTTATTGCTTTTATAAGCTGTTTGATGTGTAACGTTGGAAGGATGACTTTTTGAAATTGGTTGAATATATTCCTTTTAGTTTGAAATGGAACAACGGGTAATATTATTCAGAGCATTTGGACAGATTCAAAACTGATTTGAAGCAGAAACGGCCCAATTTTGCCAAAGAAAAAAGTTACGATCCACTAAAACAATGCACCGGGTGTACACGTTTGTAGTCACCATGCAAAAAAAAAAAAAACATAAATTGCTCTAAAAACTGCTACACAGACTTATCAAACCACCCTCGAATAGAAGTCAAATTGAAGAAAAATGAAGATACTTGTGGCTGGTTAGAGTCAGAACACAGTCCCATAAGACAGTCCTATAAGATATGCTCTGGAGTTGCATCATCTTCAGGATTGAAACCAATCTCATTTTCTTGTTAAAGCCTAGCAGTTTTTTACTTTGTCTTAAGCCCTCACATTTCTTTCAGAAAAAGTCTCTTGCTTTATTCTCCTTCTGTTTTACCAGAATTCTCATTGTACCTGGTCCGAGTCCGCAGAATGGCTCTTCTCTTCTTACCATGTCGTCAACTATGCCCGCACGACCATGTACCCAGTATAGAGTTATCTTGTTGAATCTTCCTAGGTTGTTTAGTTTATCTATACATTCCATGACTTGTTTAGATTTGATCTCAGTTGAAGTTACTGCTCTAATTGCCGCCTGCCTATCAGAGAAAATAGCGATGTTTTGGTTCTTGTACCCCGTATTTGGGTTGAATGGGGTACATCTTTATATCTCATTTATTTCTGGCTGAAAGATACTGGTGAATCTCTCTAGCGATTCAAAGTATTTAGTGCATGGTCCTCAAACCCCAGCGTCAGTTTCTTTATCTGTTAGGGAGCTGTCTATAAACCAGCTGATTGCCCCTGGTTTGACATCGTAGTTCAGCGCTTTTGAGAATGTATGAACCCTAAACTGCATATACAATATTCTATATACGCATCGGAAGCTAAGTTCATATAGCCATATCCGTCCTCGGGTTTGTATGTCTGGTTGCAGAAAACAACAGAACTCATAGACTAAGAGCTAGAGACACTAAAACTTAGAAAGAGAAACTTTAGAAAATGTTGTTTATTATTATTAATCAAATAAATTAATTACCCACCCTAAGGGGTCCTTATAACCAACCAACCTATTAAGGTGTAATTGCTTGCATTAGTTTCTAAGTATTTGTAACCTCTGCGGATGCTATTTACATACTCCAAAAGGTCATTTGTTATTCAAATGCATTTAATTTGTGCATGGTATGCAAATGAAATTGATTTTATGCCAACAGTGCAAAGCAAAAGTGCCATTGCTAAGGTTTCATTCGAATGAAAGAAAAAGGCAAAGAAAAGAAAGCCGGCCTGAGCTGCTTCATAGACAGATGCACGCGTGAAACAAAGGTTAAAACTGAACCACTAAGCCGGCCTAACACACATTTTATCTAATAAATTACCATTTGCTGGCACTGTGACCTTTTTCAATACATGCCCGGCTGTGTTGGTGCTCTACTTGCCGCAATATAAATTTAATTAAAAATTGATTTTCTTGCAATTTACATACAACAAACAACACCCACTAATTTCTATATAACTTTTTCTCTATGTCTCTTTGCAGTTTCAAATAAATCGAAGAAATAATATAACATTTAGATTCAAATAAAATTGTGATTGCAACGAAAAAGCAAAATTATACAAATCCAACAGCTAACGGGCAACAACAAAAAAGTCTTTTTAGACTTTAAAAAATCTTAATTAAAAATAAAAAATTAAATTTTTGCCAATTCAAAAAATTAAGAAACGTTTTATAAAAATTTTTACGTGTAGCAGTAGTCAACTAAAGTGTGAGGATAAAGGTAAGCAAGCAAGCATGCATAAAATTATTCAATTAAATTTTGTTTATTAATATATTTTTTTTTTTTTTTTATTTTTATTTTAGATTTTTATAAACGTCAACCGCGCATACAAGACAGTATTATATTTAATTAAAAAATAAAATAATTCAAAACAAAAAACCAAAAAGCGACGCGTTAAATCCACAAGCAGTAAAGTTTAACGTAACCAAAAATCTGTCTATCTACTACTTAACTATCTACCACTATTCTACCGAAAAGACAATCATTTGTTTTTTTAAATTTTTGGTTTCAATTGTTTTATGAAAACAACAACAATAATTTCTTTGATTGCTACAACACCAACAAACAAACAAACACCTGCAACACTTTATATTTTTAATTAAAATACAAAAACAAAACAAAACTGTAGCGTTTCTTGTTTAATAGTCTTCTGTCTACTACGTTGATTGATAACCTAATCAAAAAATCTCTCTTCTAAATGATGACAACCAACAGCAACGCAAATAACAACAACAGCGGCAACACTATGGTCGAGGGTCAGCAACAAAACCAAGCTCAGCAGAATGGTGGCAGTGGCACTGGTGCCAGCGCTGGGACGGCTACTGCTGGCGGCGTTGTTGCATCAAATGCTGCCAATACTGGCAGCAACAACAATGTCAGCAACATCAACAATAACAACAATGAGGTTGATCCGAAGACAAATCTGATTGTCAACTATTTGCCACAGACCATGACACAAGAGGAGATACGCTCGCTCTTTGTCAGCTTCGGTGATGTGGAGAGCTGCAAGTTGATTAGGGATAAAGTCACTGGTGAGTCAATTTGAAATTAAATTTTAAATTAAAATGATTTTATATTATATTACAATTCTATTTTCTGTGTTATTAATAGGTCAAAGCCTTGGTTATGGTTTTGTCAACTACGTTAAGTCGGAGGATGCCGAAAAGGCTATAAGCGCTTTGAATGGACTACGCTTGCAAAATAAAACCATAAAAGTATGTAACGTATATATAATCGATTTATTTTTATACGCATAACGTCGAAGATAGCAGTTTATATTTGGGAAAGTACTAATTATGCGTTCTAGCGCCCTTCCGATTTTGACCAAGAATAATAGGATTACTGTATGTCGAACTGCATCTCTGTACCTTAAATGGATGCAAAGATATGACCAATTATACAATTGGCACAAGACCAGAAGCTTGTGGGATGCTTACACCATTTCCAAAGGAATCTTTGTTTCGTGGTAGTCAACAACTCTTCCCATATATATGAAATTTTGCATTCTCTATCCTCCTTTATGGAAAATGGTTTCGGCTAAACTCCTGATATAGGAACCCAAATTTTCAAAATAAAAACACCATATTTTATTCTATTCTCTGCACGAAGATGATCGACTATAGTTCCTATTTGTCATGTCATCTCCAAAAAAATCAATAGTCTGGTCGGACAGATGCGATGAATAGTTGCTGTTGAGCATAAAGAGACCACAATTTATTTTAGACATGTTTAGACATTGTAAGGTGGGTGTTTTTTAATTAAATGCGACATACCTTTGAACCAAGATCAGGAAGAAACTATTTCATACTTCAAGTAGTGCGCAATGATTTTTTTAAATCTTTCGAGGAGTTTGCTGTACATAAGTAGCAAGGAGAGACTGCAATATATCTTCTTGAGCCTACACAGTTATCACCGACTAAGACAACAACGCACTAAACTCCTGGAACTACAACGCCAAGTAAACAAACACCATTTGCTGAAGAGACGATGGATATCGAAAGAGATTGAGAGTTGAAGCTGTGGTAAAAAAGAAAGGATGTGGAAAACGGCGCCAATGGACAGCACTAAACAAAAAATCTGCAGTCGCTGTCTGTTAACACACATAAAACGAGATATTTAGGCTATCTCTCCCTCAGTAGTAGGCTTGGAGTTTATTGGAAATGGAGACCCAAAAGTGGTCGTCACGTCAAGAAATATCGTTAATATCTATGGAATGATTTTGGATGAACGGAGAATAAAAAAACGTAAGGTGGCGTAGTCTGTTCACATCTCAACTGAGCGGATACATCACATTTTACATCCGCGCGATGAGTGCCGATAATACTTACACTTGACCATAAGCGCACTTGATCACTTCAAAGGAGCGTTCAATGCTCACTCTCCCTCAGTAAGCTTGTTGAATATTAGAAAGAGCGATTATTCTAGGCAGTTATAAATTATTTGTAAATATTATTACATTGCAGGTTGTTACAGTGGCACCCGACACGATTATCCACGCTTTAGAACCGTTTAAAATTTTAACAAATATTTCCTTAAGTTTTTTATATATTTAATTTAACTCTGATTTTTCTTTTCTTTTTCCACTTTTCAGGTCTCAATTGCCCGTCCCAGCTCGGAATCTATTAAGGGAGCAAATTTATACGTTTCGGGTCTTCCCAAAAATATGACACAAAACGAACTCGAATCATTATTCAGTCCATACGGCAAAATAATTACCTCACGCATCTTATGTGACAATATTTCAGGTGCGTTTTAAACAATTATTAAAATTTTTTTGTTTTATATAAATTATTTAATTTAATTTTACATATAAATCCTAAAAAAAATATTTCGATCTTAAGCTTTTTTTTTTAAATATAAACCAATAAGTTAGCAGCATGTTTCCACCGTAGTTGGCGTGATCTTGCGTTAAATAATATTCGACAAAAAAAAAAAATTATATGTAATACTCTGGCTTTTGCTTAAGTTGCAGAAAAACAAAAAACAAAAAAAGATTTCAGGATATATAGTGATAATGCTGCTCCTTAAGCTTAGTTCGTAATTTTCTATATATCACATATAATTAATTTCGTTACTCAATTTTATTTATAAAAGTTTATTTTATTTATTTACGATAATTTTCTTTTTATTATTTTTATTTATTTCTACATATGTAAAACAATGGTTAACGAAATTCATTTTTGGCTTCCAAACAGATCAAGATCAGGGTATGTGTTCAATTAAATATAATTTTGAAAAGCAATCATCTGAATGTATTCATGCTCGCTTTCGAAAACGATATCTCATTGCTATGTGCTTCGTATATAAAAAATGGGAAAAAATGTGAACACATTTTTTGATACTCAAAATAATTAATTTATTTTGTTGTTCTGCATTTTAAAAATTTTTAACTTAAAACATAATTTTTTTTTTTTCATTTCATTTTTCAAAAAAAAAAAAAAGAAAAAGTCGATTCAGAAAATGACGAGGACGGTATGTGTTTGGTTAATTTTGACAAAAAAAAAATTAAGAAATATTGGCTTTATCATTTGATTGCATTTATAATGCTTTGTGCTTCTCGTAGTTTAAGCGCTGTGCCGAGCTGTCAAGAAATGTACCAAGTACAGAAAAGTTGCATATTAAAAAATGATAAAAAAAAGAATTAATTTGGAATATTTTGTATATAAACTTTTTCTGTATTTTAACTTTTCTTGAAAGTTTCGTCCTTTGCCGAAGAAAAAGAAAAATAATTTTTTTTTTCACTTATTTTTAATCAGACATGCTGCCATTTTCACTTGCTTTTGCGTTTTCAGTGTACTTTCAAACGTATTTTTTTTTAATTTCATTGAATATGTGAAGTATAATTCAGAAGACTAGGGAAATATACTAGCATTGCCGTACCTGACGTCCCATGGCTATTATGGACGCGGATATGATTGATAAACAGACGTACAGTAAGCCATTGGGTACATAATCCAGCGACAACTTCGTAGTATACTCAATAGTAGGACATCCGGCCTTAGAAATATATACCCTTATGTATTATTTAATGGTGACTAAGATTATATGTGAGATAATTCGTAGATTGATAATTTGCGGATAAGTCGCATAGCTAAAGCCAGCAAGCCAGGCCACAAACAGTCTATCCCAAACCTTCGATATAGAAAGCAGAAGACTGATCGATCTGTGTGAGTCAGGGACATTTTCCGGCTTGTGAATCATGAAGATCATGGCGAACTTCCACTGGGAAGGAGAGTGTTGCACCCTTGTTAGGGCTTTAAAAATTAACAACATATAAAGTATATGTTTTCGTAATGCCTATCGTGACTAGGAGCTTTATTCCTATTGAAGCTCCGGATAGCTCTGGTTACTTCAGGTAACGTAAAACGTTTTATGAGTAGCTCCATTTGCAGCGGTGTTACTAAGCAGCGTTCTATATTACTCCCTTCTTCTGGAGTAGCCTATGAAAATGGTTTAAAACGTTTGGCAAGGTGTTTGGCAAAGTGTTTGCCTTTTCCTTGTCAGACCGGCACCACCTACCGTTTATGTCGAGTATATGAATGAGCCGAATCAGCTGTCTTCTAAATTATCCTTGCAGTCGTCCATAACAAAATAGAGGTAGGAAGCATGTGGTCGAAGCTTAACGTGTGGTATATCTTGGTATAACGCGAAGTCGATGCAACCAGGCAAATTGTTAATACGATAAGGGCTAGAACGTTGACTTTGGGGAATAGATACTTTAGAGTCTTTCATTATCCTTTTTAATAAGACTCTTTTGCAGTGCAAGAAGATAGACCAATATACTCTCTAACGAAGACACAATTTTTGTTTTTATGGTATGACTAAGGACCCATCGTGCTGATATGGAGTCTACGGCAAGATTAAACCATTATTGACTAGAGGCTTTAGCATTAATAGTCTGCTCTAATGTTAAGTCAACAGCTGATCTAGAGAAATAAACTTTGGTACGGCGCTCCGCAATTTAACTAGGCAACTTATTCGCAAATTATCAATCTGAGTATTATCTAACATATAATCTTTGGTCATCATTAATTAACAGATGAGGGTATATATTTCTAAGGCCGGAGCTTAGACTAGAAGGTTTTACGTCGTTTCATGGATATGTCTGAAATATTAATCCATCTCGCAATACATTAGCTCAGGCAGTAATGTTTCTCTGGCTACCTTTTTACCTGTCCGTCTGTCTGCTTTCAAACACAGATCAAGGTTGGCATTACTGCTGTGCCTACCCTCATAATATGTTAAAATTGCACAACAAATTCTTAAAAGTAAGTGAAAATTAATGCACGTAGGCAATTTTTTTATATAATTATTTTTGTAATTTTTTTTTATTTTCTTTTTTTCTAACATTTTTTAGTAGATTTTTTGTTTACATTTTAATTTTTTTACACATATTTTTCAATCATTTGTTTTTAATGTCTAAACAGACATTAAAAAACACACAAACAAAGAAATAATAGTTCTCTGCTCACTTTTTGCTCTGCTTAATAATCTTCTTCATATTGCTGCTGCTTTAAACTTAGTAGACTCTGGCTTCTATGTAGCACAAATTTCATTTCCCACATCATAACACATATATAAATAAATATTTTCCAACTGAAAATTGTCTAAAATATTAATAAAAAAAAAAACAAATCGTAAAAAAACTTACAGGTCTCTCCAAAGGTGTTGGCTTCATACGCTTTGATCAGCGCTTTGAGGCAGATCGAGCTATTAAGGAACTCAACGGCACCACACCGAAAAATTCCACCGAACCTATTGTTGTTAAGTTCGCCAATAATCCGAGCAGCAGCAATAAGTCATTGCAGCCACTTGCTGCTGCTTACATCACACCGCAAAATACGCGCGGACGTGGTTTTGCAAATAGCGCTGCTGCCGGTGCAGCGGCCGCCGCTGCGGCTATACATCCATCAGCTGCAGGCAGATTCAGGTGAGCAAATGTCGAATGGTTATAAAAATTAGAACAGCCAGCTAATACGTTTATCTACCAAAAAATTTCAGCTCGGTTATATCGCGTTATTCGCCCTTGACTACCAACGATTTATTGGCTAACAATATGATGCCCGGTAATCCGATAACCACTTCCGGCTGGTGCATCTTTGTCTACAATTTGGCACCAGAAACTGAGGAGAATGTTTTGTGGCAGTTGTTCGGTCCATTTGGCGCTGTACAATCGGTTAAGGTACGTAATTCGATTTGAAATTTGAATGTTTTATGTGCTTCGGATTGATTTTAAACTCATTTAGGTCATTCGCGATTTACAGAATAACAAGTGCAAAGGATTTGGCTTTGTTACAATGACAAACTATGAGGAGGCTGTTGTTGCTATACAATCGTTGAATGGTTATCAGCTTGGAAATCGTGTACTTCAGGTCAGCTTCAAGACAAACAAATCGAAGCAAACGTAATTACTAACGAAGTTAACTGCTGTTGTCAATGCGAATGCTGCAGCTGCTGCATTGGCGGCCAATAGCATTGTTTTGCATAATAATAGCCATACAAATAATAATAATATAAACAACAAATATACGTACATCAATCCAAGCATACTTAATAATAATAATGGCAGCAGTAGCAATCACAGCATTAAGAACAACAACAACAGCAACAGCAGTCAACAACAACAACAACAACGTAACAAACTACATCTACAAACACCAGCACCACCAATAAATCAACAGCAACAGCAACAATCATTGCCACCAAAAGTAAATACAGTCGCAAATGCAACGACAACTAATAACAGCAACAATAGACAAAATAATAATAAACCACCTTCAACAACAACAACAACGACACCAAAAACAATTGCTGCCGGTGGCGCTGCAACAACAACATCGTCGTCATCTAGTTCAATAGCAGCAGCCGCCGCCACAACATCAACAAATGCTGCTTCAACATCTTCAGCAAATATACTCAAAACTTCATCGAAGTTTGTCTACAACAAGCCGCAAAATCATTTTGAGTTGCTACAACAACAACTGCAACTACAACAAGAATTTGCACAATTTCTAACCAATGTGGCCAATGCCAGCGCTGGACAACAACAACAACAAACGTCACAGCATCATCAGACGCAACTACAGCAGCAACAAACATCGAGCGCCATTGGCGGCGCTAGCACTTCGGCACAACGTAATAGCAACGCCGCCGCCGCTGCTGCAGCCGCCGCGGCAGCCAATGCGAAGAACAATAGCTACAACTCCTCGTTTTTGCCATTATCAAATTTTTTCTTTTAAATTTTTATAAACAATTTTTTGTGTGAATTTTTTTGAAAGTTTTTCAATTTAATTTTTTTCTCTAATTATTCAACACTACAACTTATGTTAAAAGGGTGTTTAATATGAAATAATTTGTAATTAATATAAACATTAATTAATATAAACAAAAAAATTAGTTAACACTGATGAAGTTATTGTTTAAAGAAGCAAAAATAATTTATAATTTGAAAGAAAAAAAATAAGCAGTTCGAATTGAATCATTATTTAAGCAAGCAAAACTTTTTTATATGAAAGACAGACATCTTCATGTAATTGTTTAAACAAGCTAGTATAATTTCTAATTTGAAAGACAGCCATATACAGTTTGATTTATTTAATTGTTTAAACAAAGCTGAATTGCAATTTCAAATTTTCATTTTATTTGCTGCTTAATTTGTGTATTTTTTGCATTATTTTAAATATGCAAGACAAACCATTTGAATTTGTTATATTTAACCTTAACAACATAAAACAATTCTGAATATTTTTCAATTTGAAGTACGAATATAATTCGTTCTTTATTATAAACATAAAAAATAATACACATAATTAATTTGAAAGGCTCGATTTAACTAATTTAAACGTGTTTTTAAAATCTGTCTAAATTCATAATTTAAATAATTTTTTTTTTATACAATGACGCTCTTTTAGCATATAGTGTAGTGCTATGATAAGTTATTTTTCAATGCCAAAGGCTCTGAATTTTTTTTCAAAAATTGGTTTCTTCACATTACATATTCAATTTTTTTCTTTCAAATAAAAAATGTTTAATTAATTTTGCTTTGTTTAAAAAGAAAAATAAATAATTTTTAGTACATAATTTGACTTGCTTAATTTTATTTTATATTATAACGTCATAAGAAATCATATACATATATTGATTGCGCCACTGAAAAGAAGGAATTCAATATATAATTTTGTGTGTATGAACAACAAGCTTAAGTTTAGTTGCTAAATAAACTTATTACACTACACTACAAAAGCTACGCGCTTAACTTTTAAAAGACAAACAAACAGTCATAAGCAAGTCGAATGTTTACTTGAATTGTGAAACATTTTTTAAATGAATTATATAAACAAGAACTTTAATATTTTAATTTTTCATTTTTTCTTAAATATAATGTACAACTTTTTATTATTAAAAAAAATATATATATATATATTATATTGCTTTTTAAATGTTTAGCCAGTGTACCGATTATATATATATGTAGGATATCAAATAACTGCTATAACACTACTATTAACTACATATTGTATAACGATTGTAGCTTAAGCAGGATGAAGGTGGTTGAATGAAGGTAGTAGTGTATGTTGTATAGCAAGAAGCCCAGCGAGGAATTAGCTTTAAGCTTTTACTTCTTCTAAACGTTTCTATTTTTCATTTTCTAGTCCTTAGCCAGCCATGATGTTGCTTTAAAAAAAAAAACTTCTTTTGAAACTTTTTTACTTACATATTTTTCTATATAATGCTTCAACATAAAACAACTAAAACCCTGTGACAAAATTGATTTTAAACAAACTAATTACAAACTTATTAAAATAGCAAAACAACAAGCATACATTATTATAATCAAATAATAATAATTATGTTTCTGAAAATAGAAATTGTAAATGAAAAATAGTATCAGAACAAAACGCGTGTATTAAAAGCCAATATTAATTGTAATAGCAAAAGCGAATCGACATCATTTATATGTGTATAACAAATCGATTTGCTCAACAGTTCTAAGAAGCATATAAAATAGCAAAAAAACATAAAAATAAATATATATTATATAGAACTAGAAAGTGTTATTAGCAGACCATTAAAAAAAGCCAACAAATTTAATGTGTAAAAAAACAAAAATTTATTAATACATATAATAAAAAAAAAATGCAAAGAACTGAGTATATTGCAAAAAAAAAGGTAATAAAAATAGCGAAATATTTTAAAACAACTGCAAAATACCAAAAAAATTTTGCATATGAAAAAGTATATTAATATAACTAATAATAAATTATAATACATAATAAATGGTTTAAAAAATAAAAAAACGAAAATTTTTCTTGCATTGCAGTAAATAAACTAAATCGTTTATTGCTGCACCAAAAACTTTTATTAAACTTATTTAGAAAAATAAAGAACCCAAAAAAAAATTATGCTGCATTAAAACAAAAAAGTAAAAAAGTAACGAAAAAGAATTTTTCGAATACAACGAATAATTTTAATAAAGCAAAAAAAGAAAAAAATTAAAATGTAAACTGAAAGATGTAATCCCTCCTTCCAAAATGATGCAGCATAAAGGAAAGTGGCAATAGGGAAACCGCTAAAAAAGAAACAAAAAAAGATATATAGAAAAATAGCAGAGTTTCAGTAACGAATTTGTTTTTGTTTTGAGCGAAAAAAAAAAAAAAATAAATTTAAAAATACGTTAGTGACCGCAAAATGCCAAAAGAAAAATAAAGAAGAGAAAAAGTTTATACACAAAAGCACAAAATCGACAACAATAAACCGAGTAAGTGAAATCAATTAGCCTATTTAAAACATAAATCATATAAAAAAGAAGCAGAAATTATATAGTAAATAAGCAAAACGTGTACGAATTAAAAGCAGCACACTTTAAAAAAAAAAACAAACTGGTTCAAGAGTTGAGTAGAAATTGAAAAGTGAAACTAGAAAAATTTTTAAATGAAATAAAATGGTGCTTCAGCGATTTCCTTGCAAAACAAAAAAGATAAATATAAAGTAAAAAATAAACAGTGAGTAGTACTACGTACTTACTTGTGTATTTATGTATGTGCTAAAAATAGAAGAAGAAAAAAGAAAAATAATTTAGCTAACAGCTTTAGACAACTTGCATTTTCTATGTTTTCTGTTTAAATATCTACAATCAATCATTTTGACTTATTATGTTTGTCGTCTAATCTTGACAGTTGGCGTCGTTTCGACTCAAATAGCCATTTTCACAATGTAAAAAAGTGTATTGAAAAGCAAATGCAATATTTTACACCAATACACACTTCCTTGCATTTGAAAGTAATTTTACTTTATTCTTTAATGTTTTAAGCTTATTTTAATATACGCTTCAATATTATTGAAAATGTATTCAAATTTTAAATAATTATTTAATGCGTGTGACACAAATTTTCTAAACTGCATTATCAAGTATAAACCGATAAATTTGCAAAAAACAAATTGGAAGTGAAACATATCGATAGCGATTTTTTTCGATCAACGATATATTTATTCAAATCGTGAAAATGGAAGCATGGCTGAAAGACTTTTATATAAAATTCTGACGACATAAGCAATATTCGACGTCAAACATAAAAGGATACAATACGATGTACAGTTTTTAACTAGAACTAATTGGCATGTTATTCTTATACCTTAAAGTATAATAAAAGAGTGTGTGCGGGAACTATATGTAATAAGCAGATCACCTTAAAGTTTATTTAGATTTGATAAACGACCAAAATAGAGCCGATATATGCATGTCAGTCTGTCTAATTGAAGGAGAAATTTTAGTTTACATATTTAGACTCTTAAATGCCCAATTCAAATAATGTATTAAAGAAACGTGCCGGAGTCACTATTTAGCGAAGACTGCCGATCATTCAGACAGAGTACAGGACACACTCAAAAAAATCTTGGCAAATATCTGGCACTGTGCAAAGAAACTGCCTTAAAACACAAAATATTCAATTGTTCTTCAAAAAAGGATCACTTGATGTCGTGTCTCGTTTGTTTGTGTTTGCGCAATGCTCTAGTATTTATTGAGTTTTTGTTGCTCTAAGCGATAGTGCATTATTGTCCTTATGCGGAATCTACAACTTGTGCTTCCACAATTCCTTTCCTTACGCATTTTGGGTTGCTTATTAAGCACTCGAGGTCAGAATGTAAAACTTGGTTCATTTGTTTCTTCATAAAACGTCCTTTTTTTAGTGTAAAAAAGCCAAATCAAATGGTTCATCTCTTGTCTGCCATTCGGATGCCTCTGAACTTGTTTCCATATCTCGTGGACTCATGTCTCATCTACAGTTTTAGTGCGTTCCATGTACATAGGAGCAAAATTAATACGATCTAGCATGTTCAAAGATTTTTGTTTGCGGTACTATTTTGGACGAATATTCAAGTCGAAAATCTCAAAAAGTTGAAGAGTTGACTCCTGAGATTTATGCAGCTGCGCCTGAAACCTCTCTTTGTATCAAATTTTTAGTACTAGTACTACCCTGAAAACACTTTGTGTATATGATTGCGCCATCATGTAAAGACGAATATATTTGCTGGAACACCTAGTGTCGAAAGCGGCTTTATAAATGTCAATAAGGGGGTCTGGTCGTAGTGTTATTATTTGGTTAATGGTTGACCTTTCTGGTCTGAAGCCTCACTGCTACTGTTTTGCTCTGTCGGTGCAACTGCATATGGCTGCAGCATTTTACCCAGTACGTGTGACAGAATTATATAACGGATGTATGTAGTATAGCGATGGATAACACTGTCCTGCAAATCTAAACTTTTTTTTTTTTTTGCTATTGAAATGGGAAATAGCTTTCTAAACGGATTTTTCGAGTTAAGCACGAACCCAGGCTCAAAAGCTTCCCATCAAGTCACGTTTTCGAAAAAATAGGGATTGAAACCCCTTAAAACATAAATTTTTTTTTTGTCATTTTTTAAAAATTGTTCAGTTGAATCCTGACGTGCTACAAACTGATATCAGAAATTAAAAGTGGAACCATGCCCTCTGAAATGAGCCCTATGCTAAACTGTTGGCATGCACCCTTAAAGCAGGGGGTGTGATTATATCTAGGAGCGCAAGAAAAAAATATAAATATAACAAGAAAAAAAAAATTTAAATTTTGTACATTTCAGAAAAACTTCATACTTTGGGATTTTTGGGGTGCAGATTACGAATCTGAACTCAGATTTCACAAGTTCAAAGTAGAGACTCCAATATGGTGTTCCCGAAAGTCTTTAAGTATGAAGTTTTATTGAAAGTTCTAAAATTATATGATATAAGCACATCTCCTGCTTTAAGATTCCATGCGAACTGATTGTTATAAGGCTCATTTTAAAGAGCATGGTTCATGGTTTAATTTTTGATATCAACAAAGTTTGTAGCAAGATAGCATTCAGCTGTACAAAATTTCAAATATGGCAAAAACAAGCCACCCTATTTTCTCGAAAACGTGACATCATGAAATTTTTTGTGCCCGGATTCGTGCTTAACACAAAAAATCCATTTGAAAAACTATGTCCCAAGCTTCTTTGCTAAAAGCTGAGTGGACCAAGTTATAGTCCTGTTATGCTTCAATAACGCCATCATTAAACGATGATTCTGGCGTCATCTTTCGTTCGTCGTCTTTTCTATCTACGGAATTATATGATTTAACGCTTCCAAGTAGGTTACAGAAGTGATTCCGTTGCATCTGTAAGCAGGTTTCCGTAGAGGTCTTCCATTTTATTTTTTAACAGAATGTGAATAGTAACTGCAAAACTTCTATCAGACGCTTGATCTTTTAGTAGCATTTTAAAGCTTCATTTCTATCGCATCTCTTAACAATAACAAATATTGTTTTTATATAAAGATTTCGACCAGCAGCGTCTCAAGATCCCAAAACATAAAGTGATTAACAAGGTTGGGACTTAGCGTTTCATGAAGCACTCAGTCAATTCACTCTCAAAAAGAGAAAGGGAGATATCAACATACCCGTTAATGCCTGTTGCCACATACAATTGAAACTGCATTTGGAATTAAATCCTCCGCAGCAACTGAAACTAAAAAAAAGTCAAAAGTAATGCTTTCAGTTTTAGTTGCTAATGTATGTAATTATTTTATATACATATTTAATGTAACTAACTTCTTTCATTTCGATAGTCTGTCATCGATTACTTGATCAAGCTCTCGTTCACCGATTAAACAAAATGGCATCTTTACGATTACCGAATATCGAATAGTAAATCGAGTAGTATACCATAATCGAAATATATTTATGAAAGTACGCACTATATCGAATTTTGAGCTAATATTAACTCAACTAAAGAAATTTTTCTTATAAATCACATAAGTGTGTAGTTTATATGACAACTACACCAGAAAGTGGGGGAAAGGACACGTTCTTTAGTAAATGTATGTGTAGCAGGCATCCAAAGAAGCCACTATATCGATATTTAAGTTGTTATTGATTTTACTAACTGTATTTAATTGAAATATTTATAATATTGGTTAAAAATTGATTTGAAAAATTCCCTTATATATGTAGATATATGCATACAGGTCAAGCTAATAAAAAGCGTGTGAAAACCAATACTGGTTAAGAGAAGTTTCTGTAGTACTCTAAACTTTATTATGGCTGACTAGGCACTACTTTAAGTATGTAATTGCTGTTTTCGAAATCATTTTAAAGAATCCTAAGCTACTAAGGCTTTAAGTACTCTTTAAGTAATTAATAACATGCCATTTAGTGCTAGATATAACTACTTAATGGTTGTTGCACCTTGTTTTATTTATATACATGAAAACTGACTAGTTACAAGGCATGATCAATATACATTAATTTCAAATGCACAGTGAAAAATAGCATAAAGCAGTTAAAAGACATATACAGACTGCGTCTTTCTGTTAAATCACATACTTTTTCTGTTAAACCACTGATTTTCTCTGTTAACTGTTTACAGTAACAGAAAAAACAGAGATTTAACAGAGAAAAACTGTATTTCAACAGAGAAGATAATTAATTAATGGTATACATATAATGTTTTACACTGTGTTGAAAATGTTTATGCCAACTAGTTAATAACATTAGCCTATCTACGCCTATAGCAACAATTAATCAATTAATTTTTCATACGTAAACATAAAATTTTTAAAACTTATAGCTCAATATAATAATTTTCATTAAATGTGTTAATTACTTTTGCACTACTTGAAACTAGCATAAGTTTAGATGCAACTCTCTCTTTAAATAATTTCCAAACTATATATAGTACATATATATACATATATATATATATATATTATATATAACTAAATCCAAGACAGTATTTCATTGTTTTAATATTCTCTAAAATAAAAGAAAAATTAGTAAGTACGTACATATTAATTCTTTAGCAAAATGAAAACACCCTATGAACTCTATATACAATACATCTAACAAAAAAACAAAGAAATCTTTATATATTATAAATCTATATACATACATATATATGCGAATACTATATATTGATGTTGTGTATTGAAAATTTTAAATGTTTATTGCATAGCAGAAGATATTAGATACAAATTACATACATACAGCATTAATTAGAAGCGAACGATAGAAATAAATAATTGAATTGAAAATATTTCTATTTGTAAACGTCAAAATAAATTTCATTATTATAATTATTAAAAACGAAAAACTTATAATTAATATTATTATTATTACTGTGACAATTATATATGATTATATTATGTGTAGTAATATTATATAACTCTAAATGAAAATGCTTAGTTTTAACAAAAAAAAAAAAAAAAACGAACGAACACAAATATCAATGTTTAAAATAATGTCTCAAATAATATTAATATAAATATAAATTGCTTTCCACATTGCGCTCAAGATATTAATTCTTCTAAAGACATCAACCGAAAGCAACTAAACTATTGATCTCCCACACTCACATAGCAACAAAAAGCTTATGACTGACTTCAGCGCTAATAAAAAAATTATATATTAAAAAAAAAATTTCATCTAAATATAGTTAATAGCGAACTATCTGAGAAATCAACTGAAAGTAAAAGAGTTTGAGCTACTGAACGTACACCAAGTGAGATTTTTAAAAATAAATTATTAAAAAAAAAAAAATAATATTAAAATGTGTGCTAAAATATAAATAAATAAATAAATAAATAAACAAGAACAACAAGAAAAGCAATCGATATTATAGACATTTTTTTAACGAAAAGTTTTTTAAACCGAAGAAGATATATGAACAGCATATTTTAAAGAACGAAAAATTTAACAACAAACAACAACTACAAAACACCGCACAATAATATACAAAAGCATACGTAAAATATTTATAATAAAAACTAAAAACTAAAATAATATGAAAAAAAAATAACATCCAAGAAATTTCCCTGGAAGACTTGAAACTAATAAATGCAAAAAAAAAAAAAAAATAAAAATTAAATACAATAATTCAACTAATGTGAAATGTTAACATGAAACGAAAAAATGCGCATATCTTGAGTATTAAAAACAAAAAAAAAAAATAAAACAAACAGAAAATCGGAGAGAAAAATATAAAATATAAATTAATGAATAATTATACAATTTTTAAAAACAAATCAATATTAAATTGAAGAAGAAAAACTAAATAAATAAGTAAATGAATCAATGATAACATATTTGTTAATTGAATGTTCACTTTTATACTTTTACACAGAAATATTTATATATATATATTATGTATATGTATAAATATATATAATATATATAAAAAAAACCGAAATGAAATCCAAGCAAAAACAAAAAACGAAGAAAAAAAACTTCAAGGAAAATGAAATCTAAGCTAATTAATATGAACGTAAGACGACACTGTTATATATAAACTTTAACATTTTTTTTTTTTTGTATTTGTATTTAAAATGCAATATTTACACTATTCAATATACTTATTAAGGAGTTACGGCTTAAAAGGCGATTTATATGAAGAAAGTGAAAAGAAAAGTAGAAAGAAAGCAAAACAAAAACAAAAAAAACAAAAAAAAACTACAATATTGATTGAAAAAAAATTCAGAAATCATTGAACAACAGGAAACAGGAAATATCGTAGCTATTTAAGCAATTTCTCTTCAAATTTCAAATATAAAATTCCTTTTATTATAACCTGTGCCCATATGAAAACGCGTATTTATTTCATATATATTATTTAATATAAACAATTCCAATTACACCGAATATATTTGAAATATTCAGTGTAGCTGTTCTGTGTTCGATTAATATATTTGATAAACTTATCGATTACTTTATCGAATAACAAAACTACGCCATTTGCGTTTATCGAAGTAGCAGTGTAAATCAAAGTGACTACGATATCATAATCGGTCCGATAAGCTGTGCTTATTTACTTTGTTCTAAAAGTACCGCGAAAAGCGTGTATATTTTTATTGTTGTTGTTAGTTTTGCCTAGAAACAACATATTTGCTTCAGATCAGACCACTGAAAAGGTTAGCCCCCATACAAATTTGCTGAAACTTTCTTAGCATTTGTATGAAAATTTTTGTATGGTTGTTGTTTATGTTTGTTGTTTGTCTTGTTTTAGTAGATTAAAAGATTAGACATGTTTTGGTACGCATGACGATTTTTTACTACAAAAAAAAAAAAAAAAAATAAAATAAAATGGATCAAAACGCCGTTCTCTCATGGAATATTTTAGGATCAGGAAAAGTCGCAGGGGTCAAGTTCGGTGCATACAGTAAGTGAGGCTTGATTGCGGTATGGTTTTTGATCAAATATGTCATATTCGTTTTGACCGTACGACCTTTTGTAACCATTTGTAATCGAAGAATTGACCGAACTTGGCTTGCTTGTTTTTAGCTCTTCTAACCGTATTCATTGAGATGTTTGGGCTTTGTTTGACGTCATAACCATATACCTATGTTTCGTCACCAGTAATAACTACATTAAATAGCAGTTCATGATGCCACCGATATGCCGACATACTCAGAAGCTTTTCTAATAGTGATTTGACGATTCTTTATAATATTTTCTTCACTGCTTCAAAGTTTTCATCGATGGTTGACGTGCATGGACGTCAATAATTTATTCTCAGCCTTCTGTGAGGAACTTGTACCACTAATAAACACTTGTTTTTGCTTAAAGTAGATTTGCCAAATGAAACACTCAACATTTTAAGTACGTTGGAGGACTTCATTTTATTTTTTTGTACAAAATATAATAAAGATTCTTTCATAATTTTTTTTCGATAGCCAAAAATTGCCAAGCTCACCGAAGCACATCTAACCTAAAAAGAAAGTTGATCATATCAACATACTCGATACTTAAAGATTCTCTATAGCTCCATTGAACCTTAACCTTGATCCATGTGGTACTATTTTTTTGGGATTTGTATACTTAATTTGTTGTTTTGAGATAAACTAAACTTAAATGAATTTCTTGCAAAACAACAGATTTATACCTTTTCTTTTGGTCCAATCCTCCAAATTTGGGATATGTTTTTAAGGATATTACTCCTTAGATGGGTTTGCTCGTTCATTAAACACTACAAATCTGAGGAGGGAAGAGCAGACATTAAATATCCAAACTTGAATGTTCCATCGCTTCGTCGCGAAGTTTTTGTAGACAGACGGGGGCGCAGCTTTTTGTTGTTGTAGTAAATTCAAATACAATTGCTGTTTCGGGTGTATTTTACGTCAATCCTAAGTAATTAATCCATTAGGGTCCAAGTTGGACCATTACCATTAAAACAAAATACACCAAATTCTGCGTTTGTAGCTGAATTAACAACTACAACAAAAATTTGTTCATACAAGAACTCAGAAAAGTCAGGCGATTTGTATAGTGGCTACCCCTTCTAGTACTCCGATTTGGACCTAAATTTAATATTTTATAGTTGGTGTAGAAAAAGTTCGAGTTCAAATCGAAAAACACTTCCGCGAGCCAAATGCTTTAAACATTTTGTTACTTGTCTCTCGCGTGTGCATATACGGTCCATTATTGCTTAAAAATTATCACGATTACGAAGTTGTTAATGAATATTAAGTTCGCTTGACTGCAATAAATGATAGTTCGTATTTTTTTTATTTTATTTGCAAAATGCCGCTGGTATACAAATAAAAGCGAGAAAAACTGTCATTGATGCTTTGATAACCGCGCGAAACCATCTGCAATGATTATTGTTATCGAAGGGTTTTTTGATAACATGCCGCACTGAAACGAACCGATAATTGATCGCAACTTGAGCAATCAGAGCTGCCACAGACAAATAGATTCGTAAATGCAGAGAACACAAAAACACTTACATTTTGATTGGTCCGCTTTTGTGCATATCCGATTTAAGGCGCATACAAAAAAAAAAAAAAAAAAATTGTGTAATAATTCAAAAACCATTCCATTCTAAACATTAAATAGCTAAAATAAGTTTTAATGAATAGTGTAAATGCTGCAAACAGAAATATTTTCTTTTGTTTTCTGCAAAAAATGGTTGTGCGTACTTCATGTTCTCAACTGAGAACTTGAAGCTATCTAACTTGTACTCCTTTTAAGGCGACTCATAACTGATTACAAAGTCAAATTATGTTTCTTTTAAATTGTTTTTCTATTATTTTTCATGAATGTAACATAAAAACGAAAAAAAAAACCAACACATCGGAGTCATCATTGAAGAGCAGTAGCAAGAAAGTTGCCTGGATAATGCTGCCTAATGACCAATGGAATGTACACATTTTCTACATCGTTCAAAATCTCTTCAAAATTTATTTCTTTATATTTATTTATTTTATATTTTTTTATTTTCTAAACTAAATCACATTGAAATAAATTAAACTTTACTAATTATAAAAGTGGCAAGTTAAACAATCAATCGATTTACTAATAAATTACTTGATTAAATATAAATATATATATATGTATATCTGTATAAGACTTTAGTGCATGTCAGTCATTGCATAAAATATAAGAAAACAGAAAAATTCATTAAAAAAGAAAATAAAAATAAAAAATGCAAAAATCAATTCTGTATGTTCGTAGTAGATGTTTGTTAAACTAATTAGTGAAAAAAAATAAATAAAAAAAAAATGATTAAATTATTATATTATCAAAGAAAAAATAAAAAAAAAAAACAACTTTCAACTTTAGTCCTGCAGAGGCGGCGGGCGGATATTAAACGCATTAAATGAAATTAGTCAAAATAATAATTTTACCGAAAACAGAAAAAAATAAGCATGCATAAAATTTAAATCAATTCTTATTAGCAAGCGCAGTCATTTAAAAATAGTCAAAATTAAAATTTAATTCAATAATATTACAAATTAAAAAAAAAAAAAATATATACAATATATTCGAGGCAATGTAGTTTTCAATGATTTAATTAAAATTTATTACTTTTTACAATATTATTGAAATGAAAATTGTCGCTCATACTTAATCAAATAAATTACTACATACCTATTGATATATTAAATATATACGTATATATATATTATTGATTGTGCAAATGGTTTGCAAGAAATTTTTAATTCTATTATTTTCGTCATGTATGTAGTTACACAGTTGCAGATGATGTAACAAGTTGGCAATTATACACATTAAAAACAACAACAACAACAACAACAAATTATTAAACGACAGAGAATTATTAAATAATTAATCATACAATATATATATATATATAACAACAAGAATATAAATTATGATGTGTAATTAAACCATAATCATTATTCATTCATTCAATTATTCAATTTACATGGGTATGTGTAAAAAAACAAAACAAAACCAAAAATAAAAACAAAAAAAAAAAACAAGTCAAGAGTTGGTCAAAGCTAGATGAACGAAAGAGTAACCTTTATTCACATTTTTAATTAACCTACATTTATTATATATGAATATATATTTATTGTGTATTTAAAACATTAAATAATTATAATTATTATGTATTCTGACAATTTCAAACAAAAATTTATTCAATAAAGCTATAAAATGATGTGTTTACTAAATGGAAATGAGTTATTTTTTTCCTTTTATTGTTTTTATTTCTAATATAATAACTTATTTTATTTTCAAGTTTTTAAAGTGAATAAGTGTGTAGTTCATGTTATCGATCTCGATTACAAATATTCGGTAGTGCTGGCAGTCGGTCGATAGCAGCGTTTGTAGTCGCCACTACTGCATTCGATTTTCAATCTACATCCGCAACACCGCCATTCAATCTTAAATTTGTGAAAGGTGTCTGTTGACAAGTTTGATAGCGCTTGAAACTATAAAGGAGCTGAGTTATATTCAGGAAAGCCCATGCAACACGAGACCAACTAAATAGAATGGTTAACTATATTATTGGCCAATAATGAAGTTCACCACTATGTTGAGTTTATCTTAGATATTACGCAGGTCTTTGACAGAGTGTGGCACGATGGCCTCCTGTAACATTTTAGAAATCTATTGCCAACCACATTATAGTCACATTTGCAGTGTTATATGTGGAACAGAAGCTTTCTTCCTATCCTGGATGAATTGGAATTGAGTGTTAAAGTCATCTGAGCTGGGGTACCTCAAAGAAGTTGTCTGTTATCGCTCTTCATCCACGACATGCCACCTACTAGCTTTTCAATAACAATGGATAACCTACAGGATCTAAACTTAGCTAAAATTTCCCTCTTGTTTAGTGACAAATGCCACTGATGCATTGCAATTGCATTTGGATGACTTCGGACAGTGGTCGAATGGAATATAGGTATCAACCTGAGCAAGTGTGTTAGCGTCTTCCATAATCCTACCAGCCTGCGATATAGAAAATTCCTCCGCAGGATTTCAATTGCTCCACGATGCAAACGAACTTCGAAAATTGCGAATGTAATTAATTCTTGGATCACATAAGGCGCTAGAGAAACGACCGATTAGCTAGGCTTCTTAATCGACACAGAAAGGGAGGATTCATGATAACGAGACGGCTCCAGAAAAATGTTCGTCGGGTTGGCTTCGGCCAGAGTTCTGCGCCAGAGATTTATGTGTGTTAACAGACGGTCGTTGTAGCAACGCTCAGGTCCCGAAGAAGAGAAGAGTTACCATTCGCAAGACGATGTTTCGATGTTCAGAACTGTTTTACGATTAGATTTGGAGGCAATACCCCAGATCTGAATTCCAGTTCTCATCTATTTGAAACCAGCTGTACTCGGCACGCTTTGCTGCGCCCAGTTAAAATTATTTTCATTACACAACATAATCTCCTCCTACTCGACTCCCACCACTTTTCTACGACCAAACTTAACTTGATTACTTCACCCGATCACATTAGCATGTTTACTAAATTTCATCCCTTTACCTCAAATTGGTACAAAGAAATGTTGAATTTTGTTTATCGTTTGTATGGGCTGGGGTGGGGTTAGTTAAAATTCCCAAGATATAGTTATGACAGACTGGCCAGTAAAATTCTTAGCATTGTCAAACTCGCCTGCATCTCAGAAGCTATTTACTGAACGTTATGTAAAAAATTCGTTTGGCTCTTGGGAAACTCTATAAAATATAAATGTCAGGCATGATAGTTTGACAGGATGAGTAGGGAATATCTCCGAAACTCTCTCGAAGTCAAGGTATGCAAGGTATTCTATACAACGGATTCCTGGTGTTTTCCTTTATTTCAGCTGGGGTTAGATAATAGAGTATAAACTATCTTCTTAAATTTCATTTCATGAAGTGATGCGATTATTTATTTGGTGGTACTGGAACAAGCAGATAACGTTTGTCTACTAAGCCTTACATTTAACCAGTTAAAGAACAGGATTATTAGACATACTATTTAAGACATTCACTAAAAGATGTCTGCTTCAAATTATGAATATATAGTGATCCAAACCCATATCTAGCAAGATGACATATTTGGAACCCGCAATACAACCTAAGCCTTGTAACGCTAGCGAACACTTGGAGAACAATTGAAACTGAGTTGACCAGGAGAAGCTACTGTAATATTTCTAATTCTACTTTTTACAGTGGACGTGGAAGAATCTGCCTAACCGTCTTAAATATGCTTCAGATTTACCTGGACTCCAAAAACTCCGGGACATTTCACTTTAACTTTTTTCTTTGTCACAATATTGCTAGCATTTATAGTGGAGTTGGGACCCTTTTTTTAATACGCTTTATCTGAATATGTAAACTGAGAATCTTAAAATTTGAAGGATCGGACCATGCCGGACCATATAATTTATTTTTCATAAAAAAAAAACCGAAATAATAATCACTTCATAAAAATTTAAAATGCTAAACATAAGACATTCAGTGTAGTTCGCGTTCATAGTATTGCGCGGGTATGAACACCCAATTCTTGGCTAATTCGGTAATGGCTTCCACCATCAAACGGCTTAGTATACTTAAAATTGTACTAGAGAAATGATTAAATATAAATAAAAATGAGATAAGTAGGACAGTAAGCGATTTTTTCTTAACTATATTAGTTTCAACCTTCATACTCACCTGCGATCAATGTCACATTCCTCATATTCTTCACTTTGTATGTTTGGATCGATGACTTCTGCATAGGTTTTATGCTTCAAGCGTTTACTGCGATCTTCAGAGATACGCATAAAATTCGATTTCGACAAATACTTCCAGAAGAGCTTCTCGAAAATGGTAACACGCTGATCAATAGCCATGCTCAATTCGATTATTTCATTAGCGGTTAGCTTGACTTTATGTGTCAAACGTTTAATTGTGTCCATTTTGATTTCTGATTGTGTTTTTGGAATTGGTGGCGTCTTGTCATTGTTTTCCACATAATCACCGCCGGCACGCACATCTATTTCCTCGGGTATTATCTCACATTCATCCTGCTCTTCATCTTCGTAAAAGGTTGCCTTGTCAGCTTTAATATTTAAATGCAAAAAAACATGCACTACATAGCTATCCACCTTCCATTTGGGATCATCAATCGATTCAATTTCTTCCAGTTCAGCTTTAGCAATTTGTGTAGCACGATCGAGTACACGATGCACTTCCAGCACAAGCGGTATGCGTCGAAAGTGTAATATACGCTCGAATACGGTAACACTAATGACACAGATCTTGGAGTGATGTCCCTTAAGGCGAAAGGTTTGTGGCTCGAAGCTGACCGAGAAGAATTCGCTAATGATGTAGCTGCAAAATGAAAGTTTATTAAATTTAGAAATATTTATATAAAAAATTTTAAGCTACTTTTGCCAACGAAACTCCATGCACTTCTGTCCAAAATTGTGCACATTCACAATCTGTGTACGATTCTCTTCCAAACAGTTGTCATACGATAAACGATTTGGATATATCACATAAAGATAGTCCGCACATTCCTTATCTTTAATAGGCATATCGAGTTGCTCGGGCTCCACTTCGAGTACGCCGCGTGCGGTGATCATATGCCTTGCACGTTGAAAATCGTAAATCAATTGCAATTCGATCTATTTTTTTTTTTTAATTGAAAGTTTATTATTTATTTATTTATAGAAAGTCTATAATTTGTTATTGCTTGCCTCATTCTCATAGTCATTCGGACGATATTCAACCATTAATGGCCATACACTCTGGCGCGGCACCATCAAATTCGGATTGAGTAACTTCAGATTTCTTTCTTTGCTTAGAAACAGGAATGACAAGTGCGTCATGGTGGTATTGCGCACCCAAATGGGCTGTGAGACGCGATCAAATTTACGGATATTTACTGGTATAAGCTCCTTTGTGAGCAACGCTTTATCCGGATCGAATAAAGAGACTGTGGTGGCAAAATTTAGCAGCAATGTGCGTCCATCGGAGAAACTAAAGTAAGAAGTCGTTAATAAAATATTTAAATCAAACCAATTTGCATACTTACACTAGTTCATAGGTCAAAACGTGCTCGCCGTAAAGACTAAAGTGTGTGGTTAAGGTTAGTGCAAGCAGCTCATCCGGTTTCAAGGGCAACAACTCCTGTGAAACGCTGATTAGACGACGATGCGGACAGTTGTAGAGCTGACGAAATTGATTAAAACCAACTTGTGTCTCCTGCTGTTTGCAACTGCAGTTCTTGATGCGTTTCACCACAATATCGAGCGGCTTGTCAATGGACAGATTGCGCAGCCATAGCACAACCTTGAGCGGTTGACTGTGTATCTGGCGCGATGGTATGACAGCGGTGTGCGTTAGCTCTTGCTTGTTGGATTTAAGTTTTTTATTCAATCTGCGTTTTACAAGAAATGAATTGTTGTTGTAAACTAAAGCTTCACATAACTTACCCAGTGATGTCGAAACTCTCCCAGTAGTAGATTTTTAACATAGGCGGACGTATGACGGTCATATTCTCCACGCAAACCTTTTGATATACTGGCGGTAAAGGTTGCAATTCGCAATAGCAGGCCATCTTTTATACTTCTTTGAGTTGTATCTCTTCTAAATTAATATAGTTTAAAAATATATAAAGAAAGTCGGTTCTAATACGTATTTGCTCGAAAAATTTTGGTTTTTTCATTGACATTGAATTCAAATGTTTCGGAATTAATCATACCGTGAAAAAATCACCCAAATGAAAACAAAAAGGAAGACACGGAAGGAACACTACTATGACGTACTTCGCAAACGATATAAGGACCAATTTAAGGATATGCACCTGGAATGTCCGCACTCTTCATATAGATGATGTAAATATTCAACTGGTTAATGTCCGCGAAAGCAGACAACATTGTAATCCACAAAATATGATGCACCGGACAGGGCAGCTCTAAAAAAGCATCCTGTGAAATCTACTATAGCTACCATGAGAATAAGTACGAATCTAGATGCGGTTTCGTGGTAATAGCATCATCTCCAAATTGACGAGCGCCTAGCCGCGATACATAGGTCATTTGTTATAATAAACCTATGACTAATTCTTCGTACGACGAGGGGTGTCGCAATGCTACTGCAGAGAAGAACGCTTCCTATCAGCTTACTCTGCAGTCAAGAGCAATGCGAACAGTTAGAGAGCGATTTCGAGGGAAACGGATAGAGTAGATACGAATTTTCAGACGTAAGAAAGAGGAGCAAGTGAGGATGTTGAGAGAGTATGTGACAGAAATGAAGATGCACATTGAGATTATGAAGAACTTATTTCTTTCCCACCTGGAACCTTTCTAATCTACTTGTAGGCGATGAAGTGCACAATACCGCCAATAGAGAAATGACACCGGAACCACCAGTTAATGATGACACTATTGTAGAGCCACGGAGGAGTATGCACCAACGCTTATGCAAGATATGCTTCGATGAACGCATACCCAATGCCTGAAATCTGAGTCTACTCTGTCGTATCTTTAAGAAAGGAGACCCCACTGTTTGCACCAACTTCCGTGGAATAAGTCTCCCACCACATATTTGTTGAATAAAAAGCCGGTTTCGACACGACGATACGAAGTTTTTCGAACCCCTGTTTGCACTAGGTTTTCCGGCCAAGATCGTTCGTCTTTCAATGATGACACTATCACACACACAAAGCGTTATCAGTGTACAAAAGAACCTCTCCGAAGTTTTTGATGCCAAAAGAGGTTTCAGGTAGGGTTATGAGCTATATGAATGAAATATATCCTACGCCAGTGACCGTACATGTTGGGCTCGATCTTCCAAAAGGAAGTTATGCTGCTCGTGTACGCGGATGGTATTGATATCGTCAGTACACTGGAACGGCGACTTAGCAAGGTGTTCTCAGAGCTTAAAAACAGTCTCGGCTCATGGGTCTAGTGATGAATGCACTGAAGAATACTACTCGCACGCCGTCATCAACCTTTGACGGTCAGTGAGAGAATTTCAGCTTCAATTAGAAGTTAAGTCCTCTATTGGAAGTTTAAAATCAAGAACTACAAGATGCTGATTCTCCCGACACTACTGTATGGCGCAAAGGCATACCCCTTCTTTGAGTCAGACGAAGCGGCGTTGAAAGTCTTAGGGAGAAAGATTCTCCAAAGGATTTTTGGTCCTATTAGACAGCGACGTATTATGGTTCCGTATAAACCGCGTGCTGTATGAGCTATTCAATCAGGTTGACGTAGTACAGCGCTTAAAATTGCAGCGACTGCATTGGGCTGGTCACCTCATTCGAATGGATGAAAGAAGTCCAGCACGCATGGTTTACATGGGGCACCCAAACTTGATTGGAGGATGATGAAGGAAATAGAGGATGACCCGGATGCATTGGAATAACCACATACAGAGAGATCTCAGTATTCTTGAAATTCAAAACAAGTGGTGCCAGCGCGCATAAACCTAAAACAGCTGATGCATCTGTGCTAATGGGCGTACTATCCCGATGGAGGATCCCAAGGCTTGCTCAGTACCACATTTGTTGACACTATGACCATCCTTACCATAGACGCATGCATATACAAAGCCACTGACATACTCCAACTATACCACTACAAGTTTGCAAATGGACAGTTGCAATATAGGCATAATCTTCAATAAATGTGCAACAGTGATATACACACTTAGGCGTGACTATTACCATGTGGACTTCCGTCTGGTTCAATTGCTGAGGTTGGCTTTTGTAGCGGCAGAAACTAAATGTCGCTGAGAAACAAGCTGCATATCTACGCACATGCCTGGCATCCTGGGATGCTAGTCTACGGAATTACTGCAAAATGCAAGAAGATGCGCATACTGCAGGCAAAGATCTTCATACTAAGTGGTACATGTGCACTTCTAAACTAGTAAAAGTCATAGGTCTCTTAAATCGGGGCCGTCATTAACAAGTTGACAGCGTACTACATGTATGTACATATGTATGTATGTATATAGAAAGACTTAATGGTGATTCTTACCAGCTAGTCAGACGCCTTCCGAAACGTAGAAGTAAGGCAGGATTTAGAATGAAAAGACGTGTACAAAGCAATCTACCTAGGCACATAATCTATATACTCACTGTAAACATTTCATCCATTTGTACTACCACTGCGTCAGCATTATTCATTTCTTGTTTTACATGCATATGTATATTATTTTTGTGTTTCTATTTAAGCTTATATGAATAAGCTGTTATTGTTGTAATCCAGGCGACCAGTAGATTAACCTTTACAGCAATAAATACATTGAAATATCTTCTTAGAATGTTTTATGCCAAAGCGAGGCACTCGTTGCTTGCAAATTCGATACACTAGCAGTTGCGCTAAAAACAAAAAGAATATCGATTTCTTGGAAAAACAGCGGTCCGTTCTATCGGTATTTCCACACACATACACGACACATGTATAAAAACAAAAACAAATTATTGCATGTGTATATGGCCATTCGTATTTATTTGCGCTGTTGACGGGTTCCGAGAATTATTTGCGATCGCGCTGTAATCCGCATGGAATGTCATAAAAGGATAAAGATTAGCGTGTAGAAGTGCACTGACACAATGCAGGTAGCCAAACGTAACTACCAAAAAAAGCAGGGTCTAAAGTATAAAAGCGAAGCGCGGCAGACACTCTTCAGTTAATCGAGAACAATATTTGGAATAGTAAAGATGTCTCTTGGTCAAATGCATGATGAGTCCATTCCTACACGCATGTCATGGTTTCTTGTCGAAGTAGATCAAGGATTGCTTGACGGCAATGAATGCACGGGCAACACCAGTTTGATTGTGCTACACGCAATGCAATTGATTGAAGAGAAGGACGCAGACAAGTACGTTACAGGTGAATTAGTTTGCCGAATAAAGGGCAAAACTATTCGGGCGACACTGTTACAAGCATCAGATGATCGTACGGCAATCAAAAGTGCACTGCATGCACTGGTACTTGAACGCGAGAAAAAAGCACAACAGAACTCGCCTTTTGTACTGGTGCAGTACATGGAGATTTCGGGCGATCTAGTGCAAGAGCTAATACGACAGGAAGATATCAGTCGTACAACTGCAGTTGAGGTATTGCATACAAGCGACGATCGTGTGTACATGGAAAACTTATTGCTGGAAAAAAAAGAATTCTGCAAAAACTGGTTAACCGAAAACCGATCGAATAATAGATCATACAGTAGACATATGAACCCTACAACATGGCTATTAGTGCAATGTAGTCCAATTCCGTCGAAAAATGTGTACCGCATAGTTTCCTTCAATGATACTACTTGGTTGGTGGATAATAAATTCCATGATGACATAACCTATCTCTTAGAAGGCGATACAATCATTCAAGCTGTGCTGCTTGCGCATGACTCAAATCGACAGACTCTATTGGATCTACAGTCTAAACTCGCTGATGCATGCCTGAATATTGTTCAAAGGATGAGAGATTCTTCACAACAGACATATGAACCGTGCAACATGGCTATTAGTGCAATGTAGTCCAATTCCGTCGAAACATGTATATCGCGTAGTTTTCTTCAATGATACTATTTGGTTGGTAGACAATAAATTCCTTGATGACATAACTTTTTTTTTTCTTTTTTAAATCAAATTGTAAGCAATATAGAATTGGATAAAAAAAAACTACACTTAACATGATATTTTTTCCAATAACGGCTCTAAATAAAATAAAAATAAAGTATTTTACTAATAAAAAAAAAAAATAATTGAAAATATTTATTTATATACACCGGGGTTCGGTCCACAGATGAGCATATTGAGCAAGTATGAACATGTCTTATATATTTTTTTATAAGTTTGGGACCGAATCAACTCCAATACTTGTGAAAGCATATGGCGGCAGTGCTTCATCGGAAATAACACGCAAGGATTTATTTCGTCTGTTGAAGAAGCGTGAAAATTGCATGATTTGACGGAATTGGACTACATAGCACTAATAGCCATGTTGTACGGTTCATATGTCTGTTGTGAAGAATCTCTCGTCCTTTGAATTTTATTCAGGCATACATCAGCGAGTTTAGTCTGTAGATCCAATAGAGTCTGTCGATTAGTGTCATGCGCAATCAGCACAGCTTGAATGATTTTATCGCCTTCCAAGAGATAAGTTATGTCATCAGGGAATTTATTGTCTAGCAACCAAATAGTATCTTTGAAGGAAACTATGCGGTACACATGTTTCGACGGAATTGTACTACATAGCTCTAATAGCCATGTTGTAGGGTTCATATGTCTACTGTATGATCTATTATTCGGTCGGTTTTCGGCTATCCAGTTTTTGCAGAATTCCCTTGTTTCCGGCAATAAATTTTCCATGTAGACACGATCGTCGCTTGTGTGCAATACCTTTACTGTAGTTGTACGACTGATATCTTCCTGTTTTGCAGCTCTTGCACGAGATCGCCCGAAATCTCCATGTACTGCACCAGTACAAAAGGCGAATTCTGTTGTGGTTTTTTCTCGCGTTCAAGTTCCAGTGCATGCAGTGCACTGTCGATTGCCGTACGGTCATCTGACGCTTGTAACAGTGTCGCCCGAATAGTTTTGCCCTTTATTCGGAAAACTAATTCACCAGTAACGTACTTGTCTGTGTCCTTCTCTTCAATCAATTGCATTGCGTGTAGCACAATCAAACTGGTGTTGCCCGTGCATTCATTGCCGTCAAGCAATCCTTGATCCACTTCGACAAGAAACCATGACATGCGTGTAGGAATGGTTTCGTTGTGCGACTCATCATGCATTTGACCAAGAGACATCTTTACTATTCCAAATATTGTTCTCAACTAACTGAAGATGTATGCCGCGCTTCGCTTTTATACTTTAGCCCTATACTCATTTGCAAACAAATCTTGTCGAACATCTGGTGGGTGCGAGCTGTCCTCGCGTCAAACGTTCAAATACCCGTTATCTATCGGTTCCTTCCATTTAACCGATTAACTGCACTCAGCAACTCTCCATGCATTTTTCTAACTGCGCATAGTTTTGGTCCTCATGTTGTCTCTTTGTGCATTCGTAGTGCGCTTGCGTTTATGTTGTTGTTGCTAACTGTCGATCGTTCTTGGTGCGCATTGGAAATATGTGTTCGCTTCTGTGCCTGCGTAGCGTAGGTGTGGTTGACTGCGTAGGCAAACGCGGGTGCTTATTCCAAACATTGTAGCGCATCGCAGTAACTGTGCTGTGTATATTTGTTGTTGCGATCGCCGTTGCGTGTGAGGGCATTGGATTGAGTTTTGTGTTCTCGTGTAGTGTATCGTTTTTTGTAAGTAAATCGTAGTTGCCTGTGGCCATTGTACTTTTGGCCATTGCGTTGTGCGAGGGCCTCGTCACACACTATTCCTTATTGTTAAAGGCTACCAGTACATTATTGACAATTCTTTGAAGCTGTTCCATGCTCCATATGGACGTAAAACTTAACCAATATTATTTCAACTTAATGCCAAACTAAATTAGATTCAGCTTTGTAAGCTTTGTAATTATATATTCTTTATGTGGTGTTGTGTGCATTTAAAGCTTATCGAATTTAATATTACAATTTTAATAATACTCTGTGTGAGAGCATATGAAAAAATTTTCGATAGTAAAACTAAATAAAGTAATCGATATCGATATCGAAAGTGCAAAATAAGCACACGAAACCGGCTATTTTAAGTTAGCATTTAAAGCTCTCCAGGTGCGCCTTAGACGATTGAATTCTATAAATGTGTACTTCACACTCAGAACACAGTATAGCTTCTGTTATCGATCTTTAATTCGATTTGCATATCGGTCGTAAGATAAATTTGTACTTTTTCTGCTGATCGGAGAAGATTTGATGGAGATCAAAGTCAAAAAGTACAACATTATATAATTTATTTTTCATAAAAAAAAAACCGAAATAATAAACACTTCATAAAAATTTAAAATGCTAAACATAAGACATTCAGTGTAGTTCGCGTTCATAGTATTGCGCGGGTATGAACACCCAATTCTTGGCTAATTCGGTAATGGCTTCCACCATCAAACGGCTTAGTATACTTAAAATTGTACTAGAGAAATGATTAAATATAAATAAAAATGAGATAAGTAGGACAGTAAGCGATTTTTTCTTAACTATATTAGTTTCAACCTTCATACTCACCTGCGATCAATGTCACATTCCTCATATTCTTCACTTTGTATGTTTGGATCGATGACTTCTGCATAGGTTTTATGCTTCAAGCGTTTACTGCGATCTTCAGAGATACGCATAAAATTCGATTTCGACAAATACTTCCAGAAGAGCTTCTCGAAAATGGTAACACGCTGATCAATAGCCATGCTCAATTCGATTATTTCATTAGCGGTTAGCTTGACTTTATGTGTCAAACGTTTAATTGTGTCCATTTTGATTTCTGATTGTGTTTTTGGAATTGGTGGCGTCTTGTCATTGTTTTCCACATAATCACCGCCGGCACGCACATCTATTTCCTCGGGTATTATCTCACATTCATCCTGCTCTTCATCTTCGTAAAAGGTTGCCTTGTCAGCTTTAATATTTAAATGCAAAAAAACATGCTCTACATAGCTATCCACCTTCCATTTGGGATCATCAATCGATTCAATTTCTTCCAGTTCAGCTTTAGCAATTTGTGTAGCACGATCGAGTACACGATGCACTTCCAGCACAAGCGGTATGCGTCGAAAGTGTAATATACGCTCGAATACGGTAACACTAATGACACAGATCTTGGAGTGATGTCCCTTAAGGCGAAAGGTTTGTGGCTCGAAGCTGACCGAGAAGAATTCGCTAATGATGTAGCTGCAAAATGAAAGTTTATTAAATTTAGAAATATTTATATAAAAAATTTTAAGCTACTTTTGCCAACGAAACTCCATGCACTTCTGTCCAAAATTGTGCACATTCACAATCTGTGTACGATTCTCTTCCAAACAGTTGTCATACGATAAACGATTTGGATATATCACATAAAGATAGTCCGCACATTCCTTATCTTTAATAGGCATATCGAGTTGCTCGGGCTCCACTTCGAGTACGCCGCGTGCGGTGATCATATGCCTTGCACGTTGAAAATCGTAAATCAATTGCAATTCGATCTATTTTTTTTTTTTAATTGAAAGTTTATTATTTATTTATTTATAGAAAGTCTATAATTTGTTATTGCTTGCCTCATTCTCATAGTCATTCGGACGATATTCAACCATTAATGGCCATACACTCTGGCGCGGCACCATCAAATTCGGATTGAGTAACTTCAGATTTCTTTCTTTGCTTAGAAACAGGAATGACAAGTGCGTCATGGTGGTATTGCGCACCCAAATGGGCTGTGAGACGCGATCAAATTTACGGATATTTACTGGTATAAGCTCCTTTGTGAGCAACGCTTTATCCGGATCGAATAAAGAGACTGTGGTGGCAAAATTTAGCAGCAATGTGCGTCCATCGGAGAAACTAAAGTAAGAAGTCGTTAATAAAATATTTAAATCAAACCAATTTGCATACTTACACTAGTTCATAGGTCAAAACGTGCTCGCCGTAAAGACTAAAGTGTGTGGTTAAGGTTAGTGCAAGCAGCTCATCCGGTTTCAAGGGCAACAACTCCTGTGAAACGCTGATTAGACGACGATGCGGACAGTTGTAGAGCTGACGAAATTGATTAAAACCAACTTGTGTCTCCTGCTGTTTGCAACTGCAGTTCTTGATGCGTTTCACCACAATATCGAGCGGCTTGTCAATGGACAGATTGCGCAGCCATAGCACAACCTTGAGCGGTTGACTGTGTATCTGGCGCGATGGTATGACAGCGGTGTGCGTTAGCTCTTGCTTGTTGGATTTAAGTTTTTTATTCAATCTGCGTTTTACAAGAAATGAATTGTTGTTGTAAACTAAAGCTTCACATAACTTACCCAGTGATGTCGAAACTCTCCCAGTAGTAGATTTTTAACATAGGCGGACGTATGACGGTCATATTCTCCACGCAAACCTTTTGATATACTGGCGGTAAAGGTTGCAATTCGCAATAGCAGGCCATCTTTTATACTTCTTTGAGTTGTATCTCTTCTAAATTAATATAGTTTAAAAATATATAAAGAAAGTCGGTTCTAATACGTATTTGCTCGAAAAATTTTGGTTTTTTCATTGACATTGAATTCAAATGTTTCGGAATTAATCATACCGTGAAAAAATCACCCAAATGAAAACAAAAAGGAAGACACGGAAGGAACACTACTATGACGTACTCCGCAAACGATATAAGGACCACAATTTACGGATATGCACCTGGAATGTCCGCACTCTTCATATAGATGATGTAAATATTCAACTGGTTAATGTCCGCGAAAGCAGACAACATTGTAATCCACAAAATATGATGCACCGGACAGGGCAGCTCTAAAAAAGCATCCTGTGAAATCTACTATAGCTACCATGAGAATAAGTACGAATCTAGATGCTGTTTCGTGGTAATAGCATCATCTCCAAATTGACGAGCGACTAGCCGCGATACACATCATGTTTACATTCTAGTATTAACCTTATTTGAGCGCATGCCCCGACAGAAGAGAAAGAAGGCATTGTTATGTTAAGAGTACGTCTATACGAGCGCTGTCCCAAATACGATGTAAAAATAGGCTTGACGATTTTAACGCCAAAATTGGGCAGGAAGGAATCTTTGGCTTAACCGTCGGAAAACTTACGTGGTCCCAATATCGACTCGGATCACCAACCTGTTGCATCCAAGGTACGCACCAGGCACGCTGCACGTACCAACATGCAACAAAAGCTGGAAGTCAGCAAGCTGCAATCAGAACAGACCGCCGCAGCTTGGAGAACTTATTTTTTTTTTCACCTGGAACCTTTCTAATCTACTTGTAGGCGATGAAGTGCACAATACCGCCAATAGAGAAATGACACCGGAACCAACAGTTAATGATGACACTATTGTAGAGCCACGGAGGAGTATGCACCAACGCTTATGCAAGATATGCTTCGATGAACGTATACCCAATGCCTGAAATCTGAGTCTACTCTGTCGTATCTTTAAGAAAGGAGACCCCACTGTTTGCACCAACTTCCGTGGAATAAGTCTCCCACCACATATTTGTTGAATAAAAAGCCGGTTTCGACACGACGATACGAAGTTTTTCGAACCCCTGTTTGCACTAGGTTTTCCGGCCAAGATCGTTCGTCTTTCAATGATGACACTATCACACACACAAAGCGTTATCAGTGTACAAAAGAACCTCTCCGAAGTTTTTGATGCCAAAAGAGGTTTCAGGTAGGGTTATGAGCTATATGAATGAAATATATCCTACGCCAGTGACCGTACATGTTGGGCTCGATCTTCCAAAAGGAAGTTATGCTGCTCGTGTACGCGGATGGTATTGATATCGTCAGTACACTGGAACGGCGACTTAGCAAGGTGTTCTCAGAGCTTAAAAACAGTCTCGGCTCATGGGTCTAGTGATGAATGCACTGAAGAATACTACTCGCACGCCGTCATCAACCTTTGACGGTCAGTGAGAGAATTTCAGCTTCAATTAGAAGTTAAGTCCTCTATTGGAAGTTTAAAATCAAGAACTACAAGATGCTGATTCTCCCGACACTACTGTATGGCGCAAAGGCATACCCCTTCTTTGAGTCAGACGAAGCGGCGTTGAAAGTCTTAGGGAGAAAGATTCTCCAAAGGATTTTTGGTCCTATTAGACAGCGACGTATTATGGTTCCGTATAAACCGCGTGCTGTTTGAGCTATTCAATCAGGTTGACGTAGTACAGCGCTTAAAATTGCAGCGACTGCATTGGGCTGGTCACCTCATTCGAATGGATGAAAGAAGTCCAGCACGCATGGTTTACATGGGGCACCCAAACTTGATTGGAGGATGATGAAGGAAATAGAGGATGACCCGGATGCATTGGAATAACCACATACAGAGAGATCTCAGTATTCTTGAAATTCAAAACAAGTGGTGCCAGCGCGCATAAACCTAAAACAGCTGATGCACCTTTCTCAATGCGGCCATGACCGATCGACGGTTCAAGGCCACTTAAGTAAGACAATAATGGATTAAAAATGCAATGTCTGATTTATTGAATTAATTATAAATATAAAGCGTAGTGTACCGATATATCTAGGCAAAAGAATATATAGGTGTTCCTCAGGGTAGCAACATGTACTCGCTTTTTACTTGAGATATGTCTGTGCTAATGGGCGTACTATCCCGATGGAGGATCCCAAGGCTTGCTCAGTACCACATTTGTTGACACTATGACCATCCTTACCATAGACGCATGCATATACAAAGCCACTGACATGCTCCAACTATACCACTACAAGTTTGCAAATGGACAGTTGCAATATAGGCATAATCTTCAATAAATGTGCAACAGTGATATACACACTTAGGCGTGACTATTACCATGTGGACTTCCGTCTGGTTCAATTGCTGAGGTTGGCTTTTGTAGCGGCAGAAACTAAATGTCGCTGAGAAACAAGCTGCATATCTACGCACATGCCTGGCATCCTGGGATGCTATTCTACGGAATTACTGCAAAATGCAAGAAGATGCGCATACTGCAGGCAAAGATCTTCATACTAAGTGGTACATGTGCACTTCTAAACTAGTAAAAGTCATAGGTCTCTTAAATCGGGGCCGTCAATAACAAGTTGACAGCGTACTACATGTATGTATGTATATAGAAAGACTTAATGGTGATTCTTACCAGCTAGTCAGACGCCTTCTGGAACGTTGAAGTAAGGCAGGATTTAGAATGAAATGACGTGTACAAAGCAATCTACCTAGGCACATAATCTATATACTCACTGTAAACATTTCATCCATTTGTACTACCACTGCGTCAGCATTATTCATTTCTTGTTTTACATGCATATGTATATTATTTTTGTGTTTCTATTTAAGCTTATATGAATAAGCTGTTATTGTTGTAATCCAGGCGACCAGTAGATTAACCTTTACAGCAATAAATACATTGAAATATCTTCTTAGAATGTTTTATGCCAAAGCGAGGCACTCGTTGCTTGCAAATTCGATACACTAGCAGTTGCGCTAAAAACAAAAAGAATATCGATTTCTTGGAAAAACAGCGGTCCGTTCTATCGGTATTTCCAAACACATACACGACACATGTATAAAAACAAAAACAAATTATTGCATGTGCATGTGTATAGGGCTATTCGTATTTGTTTGCGCTGTTGACGGGTTCCGAGAATTATTTGCGATCGCGCTGTAATCCGCATGGAATGTCATAAAAGGATAAAGATTAGCGTGTAGAAGTGCACTGACACAATGCAGGTAGCCAAACGTAACTACCAAAAAAAGCAGGGTCTAAAGTATAAAAGCGAAGCGCGGCAGACACTCTTCAGTTAATCGAGAACAATATTTGGAATAGTAAAGATGTCTCCTGGTCAAATGCATGATGAGTCCATTCCTACACGCATGTCATGGTTTCTTGTCGAAGTGGATCAAGGATTGCTTGACGGCAATGAATGCACGGGCAACACCACTTTGATTGTGCTGCACGCAATGCAATTGATTGAAGAGAAGGACGCAGACAAATACGTTACAGGTGAATTAGTTTGCCGAATAAAGGGCAAAACTATTCGGGCGACACTGTTACAAGCATCAGATGATCGTACGGCAATCGAAAGTGCACTGCATGCACTGGTACTTGAACGCGAGAAAAAAGCACAACAGAACTCGCCTTTTGTACTGGTGCAGTACATGGAGATTTCGGGCGATCTAGTGCAAGAGCTAATACGACAGGAAGATGTCAGTCGTACAACTGCAGTTGAGGTATTGCATACAAGCGACGATCGTGTGTACATGGAAAACTTATTGCTGGAAAAAAAAGAATTCTGCAAAAACTGGTTAACCGAAAACCGATCGAATAATAGATCATACAGTAGACATATGAACCCTACAACATGGCTATTAGTGCAATGTAGTCCAATTACGTCGAAAAATGTGTACCGCATAGTTTCCTTCAATGATACTACTTGGTTGGTGGATAATAAATTCCCTGACGACATAACCTATCTCTTGGAAGGAGATAACATCATTCAAGCTGTGCTGCTTGCGCATGACACAAATCGACAGGCTCTATTGGATCTACAGAGTAAACTCGCTGATGCATGCCTGAATATTGTTCAAAG